>BSBK01004923.1:635000-1085000 GCA_027943335.1 Chamaecyparis obtusa | reverse complement strand
CTCACATCATTGGGAATGTTCTACTTTTTGAGCCTAAGACCCTCAAAGATGCAGCCATTAAGGCTACCCTTACATAAGCAAATCTAGCGTTGGGTCATGGAGGTCAGAAAGGTGTTTAGCCTAGTGATTCCAAGGGCAATCAATCTTAGAAGAATGATAACCCTTCTACCTTTTCTTGAGGTAATCAGGATCAGCAACAGAAGGGGTTTTCTTTTCTAGCTCAGGGTGGTAGTTCTCAGTCCAAGAACTTCCGTAATCATTTGTGTATCAAGAATCATTCTTATAGTTAGCCTGCTCAGAGTCCTCAATAGGAGGTTAGTAGAGGTAGTTTCTAGCAATCCATTGCACCTTCAGTGGGGAAAGGTTTTAATGGAGATTGTTTCTCTTGTGGTCAATTTGGTCATAAGGTAAACAAATTTCCCCAGCGTTCAGCTCAGTAGTCAAGATAGAGGCTAGCAGCTTCGGAGCCTATAGTTGGCGATGCAGGTAGATCCCATAGGACTTTTGCAGTAGGGTTTGTTCCTCAGATTTCAAATCATAGGGCAGGAAAGGGTCCGATGGGACCTACTCAGTGATCCTTTGCTTAGTTTTTCAGTTGAGTGTAGTTTTGTTTATGGGACTTATGTTCCTATTTTGTTCATGGGCTTCCAAGAGTAAGCCTATTCCTAGGGGAGGTGGATGTAGTACCCCTCCATAGTTTGCTTATTTGTTTTCTTGCCAAACTCTTTTGGGCCACTTGTATGTGTGCTTCATTATTTCACTATTATTATGATTATTGGATATATGTCACTTTATGATGAATCTTTAATAAATGGATGTTTATGATGTTTATATTGATTCAATTATATGTTGTGATGATGTTATTCTTGTCTCGAAATGTTATTTATAACAATGATTATACTTACCCCATACTTGCATGTGTATGGTGTTCATGCTTTTGTATTTCTTCTTGATGTGCATGATGTGATTGAGGGGCAGAGTCATAGTTACTTGCTTGCGAGATCCACATGATCGGCTGATCCCCGCCATTGTCTGTTATATTTTTATATATATGTACATGCTTGTCTTTTATGCAGGTTCATAGGTACCGGGCATCAACTTCCCTGAATTGTCAGGATGAGCGTGCCCTATCGCTAATCTCAATGGTAAAAGAGGGGAGATAATATTCAGTTCCAAATCCTAACCTAAGCCAAATATTGTCCTACTGAAGGGGACAAGATTTTTTGTTTCCACCCTACTAAACTCATCCAATTGGCAAGAGTTTACACCTAAGTCCTGAGTTTGAATGTGGGTCCTTGGGTCTTTTTGATTCTTTGATTTGTGGTGTTTTGTGTGATTTCTATTTTTAGCTGTGGCATAGTATTTAAATGGTAATTAAATAAATGTATTTATTTTAATTTAATTATTATTTTTATTATATAGTTGATGCATTAATTATATGCTAATTTGAGTGTGGTTGAAATATTTAATTAATGTGAATTAATTAAATATCTTCACTTTTGATTTATTTAAATCATGAAATTAACCTTTGTTTAATTAAAATATATTTATTAAATTAAAGGTTATTTTGGCATGTGTTATTTATGTTAACTAAATGTTCTATTTTATTAATTATTTAAATGCATTATGTTGCACTTTCATAATTGAATGAAATTGAATTAATAATTCAAGTTGAAGTTTGGTTATGTGTTTTCAATTCAAGTCAAAGAGGAAAGGAGACTCCAGTTCAACTGAGACTGAACTGTGAACTGAAGTTCATGTTCATGCAAGCCCATTTTGATGTTGAGTTTATATTTTTGCATGTGAAAGGAGATTTCTTTAAGTATTAGGGGTTTTGGCCTTTATTGGGGTACAAAGGTTTTGGAGGAGGAATTTTGGAGATAGATTGTGACAAATTTGGGAGAGATTTTCGAAAGGCTTGGATTTTGTATTCTTCGTTCTGGTCATCTTCGAATCTGTTAATTTTTTATTTGAGGTAGGTTTTGAAGTTTACTCTTGTTTTTTTCCTTTTCAGATCTTTGAAGAAAAGTGTGTCTTCGTCATGCCTGTTGGATTTTGAATGATGAAAATTTTTGTATGTTATTGCAATGTGATTTAATTAGTTTTGCCAATCTGTTTTGCAATTTGTTGGTTTTGAGGAATCTGTAAAGGAGGATTAGAAAACCCAATTCAATTAAGGTTTTGGTCATTGTTGAATATTAATGGAGTTATATTGATGTTAAAAAGACTTTGTAAAATGTGGAATATATATATATATATATATATATATATATATATATATATATATATATATATATATATATGGATATATATCCATCTATCTATATATATCCATCTATATATATATATAGATGGATATATATAGATAGATGGATATATATCCATCTATATATATATATATATATATATATATATATATATATATATATATATATATATATATATATATATATATATATATATATATATATATATATAGATGGATATATATATATATATATATAGATGGATATATATATATATATATATATATATATATATATATATATATATATATATATATATATCAGTTTTGATTTAATATTAAATTAATGTTGAAGGTTAATTTAATATTGCTTAGGTTTATTTAAAAATAAAATATAGTTTTGAAAGCTTTTATATTGTAAAGCATATATATATTAGAATTATTCATATGTTATAATTTTAATAATATATGAAAAAGTTTTATTGAAAAAAAATTCATTTATGAAAAATTGTTTTGTTTTAAAAAATTTTGGGCTTTTATTACACCCACACTGGATGGCGGGCCTTGGCAGACTGCGTGCGCAGTACCTTGGTACTGGCACATGACAGTCTGTAAGGGGATTGTCGTGCGGCAGTACCGACTGGTACTATCACACTAGTCAGGGGACAAGGTACCCGCGGTACCCCCCCCCCCCCCCCAATTTACTTTTACATTATTTTATATTAAATATGAAACTTATTATATAACATGGTAAGTTTCTCATTTTGTTATTAATTATATTTGTTATTTTATTTTATTAATATTTTTTAAATTTATTTAGTATTAGAATAAATTTTTTTGTTAATTAGTTAATTATAATTATTAATTCTTTTATTAAGATAGTTTAATTTTTAATTTGATTCTCATATTATTAATTGATTTTTATAAAGTTAATAGTTGTAAATTATTATTATTATTGGGATATTTAAATTGTCAATTGTATTTGAAAGTTAGATAAATTTCATAATGCTTAAGATTGTATATGATTAAAGCATAGATTGAAATAGGATCTTTTGTGGAATACAATTGCATTTATTCCTGTGTGAATTTATAGTAAGGCAATCCTTAATCATTTTGCAATTGTTATGTAAACTATTATCTCAATTAGTTTTTGATTGATTTTAGGGATTGTAGTCATCTTTTGGGATTAAAATCCAGAGGCGGGTTTTGGGTATCTTTTTCTGACATGTTTATTTGCCATGCATATTATGTTGTGTTGGTGAACATGTTTTATGATGTATCTAGTTTTGCATGTTGAATCTAGATGTAAAGATTCAAGGGTTGTGATAACTCAGAGTTCTTATTGTTCAAGTGGAATCCCTAGAGTAGGACTTCTAAGTGTATATCAGGAAGTGGCTTGTGAATTGGTGCTGGGGCCCCGAAGTGGCTACCAGGAGATCCAATTACAAGTAGTTTAATAAGTGATAATTAATAAACATTGGGAATCTAAAATGAACCTAAAAAGATATTTGTGCCTCTCCCATGCGTGAGTTCCCGATTGAGTTTAACTAGGATGGGAGTTGAGATGATGCTTGCCGCCTATATGGACTTGATATGGCATAGGTAGTACCTTGTCTACATGAGAGGTTGCTATAACCACATAGAGTCACTAGGGTGCCGGGGTCTGAAGGGACTACTAGGATAACCCTAGAGTTGACTTATGTGATGACACTTCTTGTATGAATCTTAGGTTTCCTACGTGTTCTGTTTGCCTCTGGTAGAGTATGTTATACCTTGTTGTACTTTTGGTATCCTTGAGTTACAAGCTTTCATGACCTCTTCCTTGGATTGTTGTTGTTTTTTATCTAAGTGGGTTCTGATGTTATCTCCTCAGCATAGTGGGAGTGGACCATTTAGGTTCACAAGGTCAGGTGGTAGTGGTTCTTTTACCATTTGAGATTCTGACGTTTGTGCACCGAGGCTGGATGATCCATGTTGTAGTTGTTCTTTCTTGTTCATCTTTCTTCTTTTGATCTTGTATCATTCTTTCAGATATTTAGAGTTATCATGTTGTATTTCTTTCCAGTTATTATATTCGCACACCCTGCGACATGTGCAGTGGATGCTTATTGTTTTGGTTAGCTTATGGTACCAATTGTATTTATGTATTCACACATTTGATGTAGTATTTATCTTTTTGATGTAACCTTGGGATTCATATCTTTATCTTATATTAATTAATTACTCTTTCATAATTCACATCAAGGAACCCTTGAGAGTTGTAACCTTTGTTGGTTGCGTATTTCTTTTCTTTTCTTCCGTATTGTAAACTTTGATGTTATTGATTGTTAACTTTTAAAAAAAAATTATTCTGCAAACTTAGTCGCATGTTTAGGTTAAGTTCTTCTGGGTTCCCTGGTGGGGCATTACATTTTGTGTCTTCTGGATAGGTACAATTTTCACACGCACAGGTCTTGATACCAGTGACCATGTATTTTTGTTTTCAATCTGATCAATCTCTTATTTCATTGCATTAACCCAATCTTCATTTTCAAGTGTATCTTTGACTAATCTTGGCTCAAATTCAAAAATAAAACATGTTTATCTCTCAACTTACTTCTTTTCATGACTCCTGCATTCTTATCTCCAATTATTTGAGACGGTGAGTGGTTCCGTCTAGCATACTTTTCTAGTATTGGCTTGGTTCTCTATTCTTTGGCATTGTATTCTCTCGGTGGGGGTTCAACTATTTCCTCAGTTTATTCTTGCAACTCAGGTAGAGTACCAAAAACTCCTTCCTATACATATACAAATCTTTGATAATCTTCTGGTTCCCTTTTACTCTCTCCTTCATTCTTATATGCAAACTCATCAATCCTCACATTTGCACTTTCCACATTTTGTTAGTAGCCTTATTCAGACATTTATAAGCTTTTCTCTTTGTGGAGTATCTTAGGAATATACCTTCATCTCCTTTAGAATCAAACTTTCCATTCCTAGAATCTGTTAGAATATAACACCTACTTCCAAATATTTGAAAGTAGCTAACATTAGGTGTATGCCCATACCAAATTTCATAGGGAGTTTTATTTGTACCTTTCTTCAGTTGTACTCAATTGAGGGTGTAAAAAGAAGTACTAATGGGTGTTGGAAAAATAGTCAATGCTCCCCTTGGGATTCATGACATGGCTTAACTGCCTCCTATGTCTTCTATAAGTCTAGTGGTTGTATCATGCATTAACAAGTCAATCTTTTGGTGCAACAAAAACCACTAATTGTAACAAGTGGTATCAGAGCTTGGTCACAAATTCAAATCCCCTCAGATAATGCTGAGGGGGAGATTGTTGGAAAAATAGTCAATGCTCCCCTTGGGATTCATCGCATGGCTTAACCGCCTCCTATGTCTTCTATAAGTCTAGTGGTTGTATCAGGCATTAACAGGTTGATCTTTTGGTGCAACGACAACCACTACTTGTAACAATGGATTCTCTCCTAAATGTTTTTGCAACCTCCTTCTCAATCAAAAATGTTCTTTCACAATCAACTATTGATCTTTTTCTTCCTTCATCTATTCCATTCTGTTGTGGAGTTCTTAGTGTAGAGACTTGTCTTTTGATTCCATTTTCATTGTAGAAGATAGTAAATTCATCAGAGATAAATTCACCTCCTCTATCTGATCTTAAACATTTTAGTTTCTTACATGTTTCCTTCTCAACTCTTGCCTTGTACCATTTAAACATTCATAATGCATTATACTTTTCTTTTAGAAACATTACGGACATCATCCTTGAGTAGTCATCAATAAAAAAGATGAAATATCAATCACCATAATAACTTTTTACTTTTAGAGGGCCACAAAGATTAGTATGAACTAACTCTAATATACCATTAGATGAGTAAGACTTGCTTGAAAAAATTTATTTTTTCATCTTATCGGTCTGATATTTTTTACACATAACTTTATTTGGCTTTCTTGATCTAGGTAAACCTTTGACTCTTTTCTCCTTACTAACCTTGATCATGTTATCAAAATTCACATCAAAGAATCTTTTATGCCATAACTAAGAATCTTCACTTCTTGCAAACAGACACATATTTTCATTAGAATTCAGATAAAATAAGTTACCTTTGTATTGTTCACTAGTGCCAATCATATCTCCAACAACATCATAAATCTTCACCTTTCGGTTCTGAAAGTCCAATCGGTGACCTACATGTTATTCAGTTGTGCTACACTTAACAAGTTTTACTTTAGTCCTTGAACCCAATAAGCATTATAACACTTAATATTTTCATTCAACATAATGTAGCCCTTTCCTTTTATAGAACATGGAGCATCATTTCCAAATCTAACAAATCCTCCATCATATTCTTCTATGTTTTCAAACTTATCAATATCACTAGTCATATGATGTGAACAAACACTATCAATAATCCATGGGTCAGTTTTACTAATTTGATAAATAAGGGATTTCTCATCTTCATACATTTCTTCTTTTGAATCATCCTTCATAGAAACATAAACCACTTCCTCACCTTCAACTGTGTCATCAGATTCATCGTCAGTTAGTCCTTCCTCAGCTAGGTAGCATGATTTATTATCTTGATCCTTATAGTCTCTAAACCTTCAGTATCAGTTTTGCTTCTTGTCCTTCTTATCACTCATGTCATTATCAAGACACCTAGATGAAATATGACCAATCTTTTTGTAGTTAAAATATTTTAGAGGCAATTTACCTTTATACTTTCCTTTTCCTCTCGGTAACCTCTTTTCCAATAGTGCTTCCAGTTCTTCTTGTTCTTTGTCCTCAGATAGTGTACTTTCATAGTCACTTCCACCTAAACTATAGTGAATGTCTCTTTCTATTCTTGAACTACTAATGGTTAGACATGATTTGAAAGATGTTTCTATCTTTGGTGAACTACTAAGCTCAAATGCATCAGCTTTCCGATCAAAGAATCAAGAGTAACAACATTACCAGATATGGATCTCAATTATTGAATAGTGGAGACTCTAATAGCATATTTAGGTAAGAGAGTTCTAAGAGTTTTTCTTACCACATCTTCTTCATTTATTTTTACACTAGAACCTTTGATAGAACTAACAACTTCCTTGATTTTGAAATTGTATTGTGAAATGTTTTCATCTTCTTTCATTCTCATCTCATCAAATTTTCCTCTAAGATTATCAACCTTTTCCTTTTCTATATGTAGATCACCTCCATAAACAAGTTCAAGTTTATCCCACATTTATGTCATTGTAGAGAAGTCCTTGATGTCATTAAACTCAACATCGATCAGGGAAGAAGCAATCTCAATCATTACCGAGTTGTGTGTTAGAAATATTCAGGAATTAACCTAGTTCCTGAGAGGGGAGGGGTGAATCAGTAACTCCAAATTTTCTTTCAATTAAAGATGTATTAACATGTAATTTACTTTAACCTTTGCATACAAAAAGCATGAAACTTAAAAGCATTCACAATAATGACACATAGATTTGGTTACCCAGAAACCTTCCAAAAAGAAAGTAAAACTGGGGTGGGGATGAAACCCACAAAGCTTTAATACTGCAGAATAAAGTTGGCCGGTTAAGGCTTACAATTTGATCACTTCTGATGATCTACCCTATTAGGAGCAATAAGGATTGCTAAATCCACCCTGTTAAAGGATTTACAAACATACAATGAAGTATGCACTCGGTAAAGAGATTTTACAAAAGACTATTAAGTCTACCTGGTTAAAGGATTTTAGTACTGATTCACCTGTTAGGATGAAACAGTAGATCTCTTGCTTTGCAACTGGATTGCTGATTGAGATTCGCTGATGTAATGATCACCTTCTGTGATGAATTTGTCTTTGTTGTTCCTTATACTGCTGAAGCCCTTTGTAATTCGCTTATCTCTGCCTTTCTTTCTTTTTCACATACATGCTTATTACATACATCTTGACATTTTTACAACATTGTTTATATACAAGTCTTAAACAATTAATTACAATTACAATTACAAAGTCAGCTTGACAAATAAACATAAGTGCTACTAAGTCGGCCCAAGTAAGGTTACACGGTTCCTGCAAACTAACTCGGTGACTTTCTGATATTCGGCATCCACTGCATTACTCGGCATCGTCATGCACTCGGTAGAAGTGAAGGCACGGTTCATACTGACCACTCGATAGGTTTTGAACTTGGTAAATACTGCTGACTTGGTAGACATGATGTTACTCGGTTTACACTATCCTGCTCGATTTGTACTAACTTGCTCGGTTTACACTGTTTTGCTCGGTTTGCACTGTTTGCTCGGTTTGCACTGTCTGCTCAGTTTGCACTATCTGCTCAGTTTGCACTTTCTGCTCGGTTTGTACTATCTGCTCGGTTTGCACTGTCTTCTCGGTTTGCACTGTCTACTCGGTTTGCACTGTCTGCTCGGTTTGCACCCAGAATGCAAATAAGTGTTGTCACTAGTGGCAATTCTTCTTAATGCCAACAATCTCCCCCTTTGGCATTAGTGACAAAAACACTTATTGGCCAAAACTTATATACATGAATCATGCTGAGTTTTATTTTAATTTTTCAAAATTTGTCTTTGTTATAGGGCTTTATACATTGTCTCCCCCTTTCAATGTGCTAACTTTTTCTATACAAATCTTCTTCTATACATATATCTCCCTCTATACATATCTCCCCCTTTTTGGCGATAATGCCAAAGGATCATATACAAGTGATTTACAGAGAGAACCCAAAATTTGATAGAAAATCAGAATGTACCTTCATTATTAGTGCCAGGGTTCTGTCCCAACTTTCTTGCAGAATCTTGCATGTTTGGATTGCAATTTGGACTTCTGCAGAGAGTTCAATCATGTGATCTGCTATAGAGAACTGATTGTCATGAATCAATGTTTTGGAATGTTCAATGTGCTTATACATTGTATTCATGATGGGAAGGATCATGTGTTGGATGTCTAGCAGTGTGGACTGGATCCTTGTGTCTTCTTTCAGTAGATCTGACTGCATATTTGATAGGTATGAGATTTTCATGTGATGAGCAGAGCTTGAACTTGGTTCAAGTTGCAGCTTCTGTATGCTAATCTTCATATCCTCATCCATTTTATTCATTTTATCTGTGACATCCTTTGTGAACTCGGCAATATTGCACAATCTAGCCAAAAGAGAGGTAGCATTCGAATAGGTAGATTCAATGTTTGACAAAACTGAAGACAATTCTACTTGGTTAATAGCTATGTGCTGAGCAATGTGCTCAAGCACTTTATTGTTGAATCTCTTCTCAGCTCTTTCAACTAACTTTTCTGTCCCAAATGAATCCTCATTGTATTTATTAACTGCTTCTGCTAATTGTAGCAAAACATGTTGGGAGGAGTCTACTTTAATACCTAATGCATCAGACAAAATGTCCTTAGCATCCTTGATGATTTGATATTCCTTGTCTCTCTCCTCTTTAAGCTTCTTTTGCTTTTCTTTCCTTTGAAGGATTTCACCTATATTTTGCATTTGGTCCGCTGATAGATTTGCAAAATCTAATGTTGGAATCTCTATTTCTTCATCTAAGTCTATATCCTCTACTATATTCTTACCCAAAAATCTTATGCTCGGTTGAGCTTTAGGCTTATCTGTGCTTAATGCCTTAGTAGTAGTGATAGTAGATATAGTAGGGCTGGCTATAGAGACTGGTATACTTTCTACTGGAGAACTTAAAATATTTACACTTGTAGATTCAAAAACTGGAAAACTTACTGTTGGAAAACTTGATGATGTGGGAGACTACAACTCGGTAGGAGAAATGGTAGTTGCTTCTGTTGTTGCTATAGATGATTGGACAAATGTTGAAGTTGTCACAACCATGCTTGAAGGTGTCTCCGGGCTGGATGTAGAGACTTTTACTGGAGAGGTAGGAAGTGATGCAATGACTTCTGCCGCTATTCTCACAGTATCATCTACCTCAGTGGCTTCTTCTTGTTCATCACTGTCATCTTCAATGTCTTTTATTATGACTGTTTCAATACTCGGTTGGTGAAGATGGTATATGTTTTTCCATGTGGCATTTGCAGCCTTCACAACCGATTCAATATTGTTGATCAAAATCAAACAAGTATTGAACTTTAATGTCATCTTACTTTCATTGTCCTTCAATGCCTTCTTTACTTCATCATTTTTCAAGCTCAGCATTAACTGTCTCAGGGTTTGATCAAATATGTCTTTTACAATTTGCTTGGCATTGCTCCATCTCATTTTTATTGGATCTAATAGAACTGCTGGAACCTGTGGGGCTATTTCTTCAGGAGAGTATTTCCACTATCCCATCTTTTCAATAACAGCATCTTCTATTTCCTTCTATTCTATTTTCATTCTTGTTTCATATTTAAAATATTTTATGTTACTTACTCCAGATCCTGATCCTTCTCTAAAGAGTTTGATCCTTTCTTGAAAGTTTAGAGGAGGCCTTTTGAATACTATGTCTTTATCTGCCTTGTCTGCCTTGTCTGCCTTACCTCTTGCACTTCTCCTTGTAAATACAATAGTGGGAGGCTTAGGTGCCTTAGTGATGAATACCTTACCTTTCTTCTTTGCAGGTTCTGGTTCCTCTATTTTCTCATCCTTTTCCTCTTCTTCTTCATCTTTTTCTCCTTTGTCTTCAGTTAGCATTTGCATTTTGGCTATCCTCTTCTTTCCTTTGTTTACCGCCTATGGAAGCTTTATGCTTAGTTCAATTCTCACCTTAGCTTCATCATATGTTCCAAAATATGGAGCTTTGGGATTGATAGGCTGATTAAGAAGAGCTTCAATGATTTTCTTGGTTTCATCAATATTTACCTCATAAGGAAGAGGTTTTACATATACAGTCCTCGGTTTAGCTGCTTGAATATATACATTGTCACAATCCACCATAAAACAAATGTCATCCTTGTAATCTTCCACCAACTTCTGTGGAATCCAGAATCTGTCATTCATTTTCTCTTTGAAAGACTCAAAATAATTACCCATGATGCTTTCAAAATTTTCACCCATTTTTGAGATGTATTCATTTATTTCATAAAGGATTGGCACATCTTTTCTCCATACAACTTTTCCTTTAGAAGGGAAGAATTTCTGATCATAGAAGAATAAACAGACCAATAAGGATCCAAACTTACATGGATTGTTTTCAGAAGTTTGAATGCTTTCCATGTTTTTGTTAAACTGCTTTAACAATAAGTCTGCTAGGTCAAATGTTAAGTTATTCTTGACCACTTTGTATGCTAGGTCAATAGCTTCACAGGAGACACTATTCTGTCGACTTGAACTGTAAATCTTATGGGAAATTATGTGTGTACCAAACTTCAGTTCAGCATCGGTAATGCTGCTAACTTTCATGCCTCTACCGTCCCACTTGGCTAGGGTTTTCTTCTCTAGTTCTGTCTGACCTAGGGTTTTGGTAGTTTTTTCTTTGTTCAACATGGGAAGACCGGTGATTTGATGAATCATCTTCTTTGTGATCTTTATGGGTTGCTCAAGCCAAATCTTTCCATCATGTACACGACTGAGAATGTATCTAACCCATTTCTCCTGAAAGTTTGGAGGTAGATGTGCAATGTGAACTAAACCTTTATCTTCCAGATGTTTGTGCTCGGGTTTGAGAATACCATCCACACACAGTTCCTTACGCACAATATCTAGCTCTAGATTTCCCATTTCTTGAATTGAATAGTTGAAAAGATTGCGGATATCGTTAATAAGTAGTACCTTAGGAGGAATCTGAGATTGAGCTCCGTTTGGGTCTAGGGCTGCTGCAATTGCGGGCATGATCTTGAAATCTAGTGCTTTCCATTCCCCTTGGACTAACATTTTTGATCCTTTCTTCGCTGAAGTGCTGGATGATGCCATGGTAGCTCACAAAAAATTCCTTTCGCAAAAGTATTGAATCGCTGGGTTGCTCTTGAAATTTTCTGCTCTCAAAGTGCTAAAGGTTCACAGTGAAGAATGAGTTCGATTACTTGCCTGTTGTTTACAACTCTATCATTAATGCTCAGTACAAATTAGGGTATGAATTCTGACAGACTGTCACCCACTAAGAATTAATTGCTCGGTAAAGACTTCACAACTCAGTGAACTTGAGAATTCATATTGCTCCGACCTTACTCGATAAAGACTAGTACCGACCTTGCTCGGTAAAGACTGATACCGACCTTCCTGTGATCTTACTGCATCTTGCATGCTGATTTAGATCTTTCTTTTAATTCATTTCTGGAACTGCTTGAGATTGGTCTATGAGAATACAGTTCCAGTGCTTTCTTGGAAATTTAGTTTGAGTTGGTAGAGCCACCCATTCCATTACCTGGACTGGTTTGCTCGGTAGATTTAGGAATACATTTTTGTCTCACCTGTTTCCTGACCTTAGTTGCTTCATTCTTCTTTCCATATTCAACTTCACTAGCATTCATGCAGTTTCTGGCTATGTGACCGAGTTTAGTGCATTTGAAGCATCTTACGGTAGTATCTCTTTTCCTTAGATGATGTTTTATGCAATTAATGCCAATGTGTCCATATTCTCCATAGTAATGACATCTACACCAGGTGTTGTAGTCCCATCCAAACATTGCTTTCATAATTTGTTCTGCTGGATTGAACATTTTGGATCTGCACTCGGATGCCTTGTGACCTTGTTTGTTGCATTTGTGACAATTACCTCCGAATCTTGGTTTTTCCCTGCATTCATTTTCTTTGTGACCAGGTTGATTGCAGTGGTAGCATTTTCCATTGAATTCTGCCTTTTTATTGCTCCAACATTTATTTGAAGTATGTCCTATTTTACCACAATGATCACAAGTAGATTTCTAATTCCTTTGAGTACCTTGCTTAGAGATTCACCTTCTCCTTTGTATCCAAGTCCTGCTTTTCCTTTTTGCCTATGAAGATTTCGCTCATACAGCTGATTCAAGTCTTCTTGACTTTTCAGCATTTCTTCATTGATTTGTTTTTCAGCGTTTAGGTCATCCACCAATCTTAGATTGATTTCCTTTTCAGATCTTAGTTCTTCTCTTGTGCTTTCTATTTCTGATCTTAGATTCAGAATTTCCTCATTTGTATGAGAGATCTGATCAATTAGGTTTTCTAGCTGAAGGGTTTTATTTTGGACTTCAATGTTCCTTCCATCTAATTCATCTTTCAACTTGTTTCTTTGTTCCAAGATCTAATTCATCTTAGAGTGTAGCTCTTGTTCTTTTTTTAATTTTCTCACTTCTTCCTGCAGAGACCCATTCTTTTCTAGTTCTTTGATAGCATTGTTTGCTTCATTTGAGCTATTTGAGGGGAAAAGATCTTCAATCTTTTCTTCAATGTAATTCTGATCATTCATCTGATTTGCAAGTTCCTTCCTTCTTCTTAGGGATTGGGAAAGATGTTCTTTTTCTTCTTTAAGTTTAGCTATGGCCATTTCCAGATCTAACTTTTCATTTTCAATCACCTTGTTCAGTTCGAATACCTCCATTGTCCTGGATCTTTGCTCAAGCTAGTTAAGCTTTGTCTTGAGAACCAATGCTGCTCTGATACCAATTGTTGGAAATATTCAGGAATTAACCGAGTTACTGAGAGGGGAGGGGTGAATCAGTAACTCCAAATTTTCTTTCAATTACAGATGTATTAACATGTAATTTACTTTAACCTTTGCATACAGAAAGCATGAAACTTAAAAGCATTCACAATAATGACACATAGATTTGGTTACCCAGAAACCTTCCAAAAAGAAAGTAAAACTGGGGTGGGGATGAAACCCACAAAGCTTTAATACTGCAGAATAAAGTTGGCCGGTTAAGGCTTACAATTTGATCACTTCTGATGATCTGCCCTGTTAGGAGCAATAAGGATTGCTAAATCCACCCTGTTAAAGGATTTACAAACATACAATGAAGTATGCACTCGGTAAAGAGATTTTACAAAAGACTGTTAAGTCTACCTGGTTAAAGGATTTTAGTACTGATTCACCTGTTAGGATGAAACAGTAGATCTCCTGCTTTGCAACTGGATTGCTGATTGAGATTCGCTGATGTACTGATCACCTTCTATGATGAATTTGTCTTTGTTGTTCCTTATACTGCTGAAGCCCTTTGTAATTCGCTTATCTCTGCCTTTCTTTCTTTTTCACATACATGCTTATTACATACATCTTGATATTTTTACAACATTGTTTATATACAAGTCTTAAACAATTAATTACAATTACAATTACAAAGTTGGCTTGACAAATAAACATAAGTGCTACTAAGTTGGCCCAAGTAAGGTTACACGGTTCCTGCAAACTAACTCGGTGACTTTCTCATACTCGACGTCCACTGCATTACTCGGCATCGTCATGCACTCGGTAGAAGTGAAGGCACGGTTCATACTGACCACTCGGTAGGTTTTGAACTCAGTAAATACTGGTGACTCAGTAGACATGATGTTACTCAGTTTACACTGTCCTGCTCAGTTTGTACTAACTTGCTCGGTTTGCACTGTTTTGCTCGGTTTGCACTGTTTGCTCGGTTTGCACTGTCTACTCGGTTTGCACTGTCTGCTCAGTTTGCACTTTCTGCTCAGTTTGTACTATCTGCTTGGTTTGCACTGTCTACTCGGTTTGCACTGTCTGCTCGGTTTGCACCTAGAATGCAAATAAGTGTTGTCACTAGTGGCAATTCTGCTTAATGCCAACATTGTGCTCCTTCTTTTATCTTATCTGATCAAGTATCATAGGTCCAGGAGGTGGTGGAGTGTAGTCATTTTCCAAATAGTAGAGTACAAAATCTCCAATTCTAGATAGGTGTAACTTCATCTATCTTTTCCATATAGGGAAATTCTCCTTGTTCAACTTTGGTACTTCTCTCCTATATATCTTTGGATATTTAGCTTAAGTATTTTAAACTTTTACCTCTAAGCACCAAATGCTCCAATAGAAATTTTTGGTTAACTCAGAGGGGGGTGAATAAGTTATCTTAGGTCCCTTAACAATTTTCAACCTTAAAAAATTTTCAAAAATTAATCTTAATAATCAGATTTAAGCATTCAATGGATCACAATAGTGTGCATATGAAAATCAGAAAATAACATGCAAAACATTCAATCACACATTCACACCAATATTTAACATGGAACCCCAATTCAAGTAAAAACCACTATGGGAATTATCACTCACAAAATAATTCACTCTTCTGAAGTGAGCTTAGTTAAGATCCAACTCGGTTAAAGGTTATAAAACACATTTTCTAGATGTGACCTTGTTAGAGGATTTTCACCAAAGATCGACTAGATTTGTCACCCTACCATGAGTAGCCTTATTTGAGGATTAGAAAATTTGTTAGAATGCCACCTTAAAAATGATTTAGAAATAGGATAGTTAAATCAACTCTATTAAGATATTTTCTTCTAGAATGGTTAGAAAGTAATAGTGAAATGATCTGATAAAATATGGAACTACCTTTTCCTGTTCAAATCTCCTTTCTCCTCACTTCTCTTCTTCAAACTCTTTGTTTCTTGTTGATCAACACACATTCTTCATCTCATTACTTTCCTTCACTTGATTCACACTTTTCTTCAACTTTTTTCTACTTAGTGTACCCTTATGTACTTATTTGGCTATTTGTTCTAGCTATCACCAAATCAACAATATTTCTATCTTGACCATCCTTTATAAAGACAAATTTTTCCACTTAATACTATTCATTAGGGGTTCATTGAATTATTATCATCTATTTGATCAAATATCAATCCAAATTCAATGTATCAGTAGGTTGGTAAAATGTTTTTTGAATCTTGCCAGTTGTATCTTCACCTTGGAACTTGAACTTTTCTTGGATCTCAAACCAATCATTAAATATTCACCATTTATCTGTACCTAACTTTTTTTATCTATTGATTTCATTAACTGACTTTGTTCCTTAGAATCTTCTAGATCAATCCAAATTCTCACTTGATGTCATCTTTTAATTAATTTCCTATTTAACTGACCAACTTCATCTTCTCGATTAAGTCTACCTTCTTGGTTATCATTTACTCTATTAACATCTTCCTTGGTTATCAACTTCTCAGTTACTTGGTAACAAACCAATATATTTACTTACTGACAACCATTTCCATCTCAGTAGAACACATTGATTCCTTGTCTTTTCATTTCACAACTTCAATCCTTTATTACCAACCAATGTAACTAACTTGTGCATCCTTCTAACACTTCATCAAATCATGTGAAACAATCAAATCAATATTACGTTGTCATAGACTAATTAATCACTTGCCCATTTAATATCACATAGTTAACATCACTTCTTCATTTCATCTTCTATCTTCACCAACCATTTCTTTAATCAACACCACATATTTCAAATTGATATGGCAACTTCAAATCAATAAGTCAATAGGCTTAACATCAATGACAACATAACAAATGATCCAATACTTCTACATACCTTTCATTTCTAGGTTACTAACCTTGTTCATTATCATCATCTCAATATCAGTTGGGGTAACACCATAGTCTTAAATATTTTGAACTTGTCAAATTCTTCATATTTTTCCTTTAGAAAATTGGCCCACATCATCCTTGAGTATTAATCAATAAATAGTGTGAAATAACTTTCTCGGTAATTGTTGGCAAGTTGGCTATATAGATGTATATGACTTAATATAGTGTTGTCATTATGGAAACAAATGCATATAGCAGTTTGGAGTCAGCAC
The DNA here is from genome assembly GCA_027943335.1 of Chamaecyparis obtusa. NCBI lineage: Eukaryota > Viridiplantae > Streptophyta > Pinopsida > Cupressales > Cupressaceae > Chamaecyparis > Chamaecyparis obtusa. Next base: position 1,068,078 of record BSBK01004923.1, on the reverse strand, counting down.
ACTTGATGAGGAGATCAGAAATCAGTTAAGTGTTGAAGACTGGACAGTGTATAGAGCTCCTGCAGCTCAGAGCATCAACACACATGCGTACGGAAGAATTATGGTATGCACCCTAGAAGTTACGTTGGTTAGACTATATTCATGCTTAGTCTATGAGTGCATAATCAGATATGCAAGGATGAGAATGATACAATCAGTTGAAGTTGCATAGCCAGTGTGTGCCAGTGAAGAACAAAGTAAGTAGCCGATAGTTATCATTTTGAGTTGTCACTTTATTATAATGTTGTAAAGGCTATGTGCCTATTGTAATTAGGTTTCTGACATGTATATATGTTTGATTGCAAACACACTTAATCCAATTCATTTGGAAGCATTGTATATAATAGGTTTAAGGGCTGACCTAGTTGTTTATTTTGTATGCGCGTATAAATATAAGATGCACAAATTGTATTTGGCATGGAAGTTGATAGAGAGTTGTGATAAGCAAAGCAGAGTTGTGTAAAGACAATATAAGATGTATTAGAGCTTTTCTAGAGGTCAAAGCATCAGTGCATCAAAGGAACTAATATGACAAGTAGTGTCACAGTCACAGTTCATCTAGCAGATAGTGTGTATCTGGGATTAGAAGGTTGTAGCCCTCACCACTTGAGTAGTGAGCTCTAAGACATTGTGTCCACTCCCCTAATAGGGAATATTGTAAAAGAATCCTAATAGGGTCTAACCCTTGACAAGGTCTACTATACTTAAAGCATTGTAAAGAAACTCCTAACAGGATTAAGGATCTTCTAACAAGGATCACAAAACACTAGTACAGAATATTAGTGGGTGTCAATTCCCACTAAGGTTTTTACCTATTTGGGTTTCCCCGTAACCATATTGGTCTCATGTTTTGATTTCATGTTTCATGTTGTGTGATTATGTTAAACACCTTCCTGAAATTAAGATCAAATTAGCAACAAATCTAAAGTAAATACAATGCAAATCTATTTGAAAATGAAACTAAGATCTATAGCATCTCATGGCTCTCTAGAAAGAGGTGCTAAGTGAAGCTCTCAGCTCAAATCTCCACTAGTGACACTTCTAAAATGAGAATGTATGTTTCTATGCTTCTACAATGCTTCTATGATGATGATTCTAGCTCAAATTGACAAAAGTATAATGCTAATTTCTCTAAATGCTCTTAATTTCTCTTAGAATCCTCTCAATTGCTTATAATAACAATGCTTTGCAAATGAATTTCTAAGATATCAATTTCTCTCAAAATGCTTCATATTTATAGTAAATTCCCAATGGTAGGGGGTGGAGTGAAGTAATCATGATTTACCTTAGGTTAAGTCAAATAATTTTCTTTGTTCATAAATGGGGGGACAATATAAAGGTTTGTCTCAAAGCTTTGGACAAAAGGACAAGATTGAGTGGATGAGATTGAAACTTTCAAATCAGTGATTGAGATTCATCTTCTTTGAGTGATTTGTGTCTTTTTGTCCTCAATTCTCATTGGTTGCTCAACTTTGTTGAAAGATATTAGGAATTATTAAATTCAATTAATTAATTAAATTTAGTCATGTAAGGGTAATAGGTTCATTTTGATTTTTTATTTAAACAACTATACAGCTAATTGATTAAAATCAATTATGTAGTGTTTTTCACCCCTTTAAGCTTTGATTTAATTATTTAACCTCATTATTTGATTTTTCCTTTGCTTTAATTGCTTTGATCCCCTTTTTATTGCTTTAATATATTTTGAAGATTTTAAGCCATTTTATTGATTTTTGCAATTTAAAAGCACTTTGTCTATTTTTGTGTGTCTACAAATGCCCATCTTTAAATTGATGTGCGAAGAACATTGATTCAAAGATTCTTTTGACTCCTGATCGCTTTTAGGTCCTGATTATTGATTCATTGATACTGATTGATTGTTGCCTCTGATATGATTGCTGATACTGATTCTGATATGATGATATGCCTCTAATACTAATGATACAAAAAAAATTTGATGCCCCACTGATTCCAATGATGTTTGATTTCAATTTCAATTTGATACCCTGATGCCCCCTCAGAAATTAAAACATATTGATAGCTTGATTTGAACAATTTGATGATGTTGATTCATTGAATATGTTTTTATTTCTGAAAAACATTGATGTTATCCGATGATTCAAGGATGTCCCGGTTGGTTTGATAGCTCTATATATAGGTCTAAGCCAATTTTCACCTCCAAAGTTAGGTCAAAATAGCTTAAGTAGGTTGAAAAAACCTTGTTGTACTATTCATTTTTACTTTTGTCTTTGGTGATTTTGCTCTGATCCTGTGGTGAATTTTGAGATGGTTGTGCCTATTCAAGAGCATTGATTCGAGAGGTGTCAGAGATACGCGAGGCCACCTAACTATGGACCTCCAGTAAGTTATTTCAAACCTCTTATTTGCATTTATTGCTCATTTATTGTAGTTTCCCATTTCATCATTGCATTTAATATGCAAAATCATGCCTAGGAAAATTTTACTATCGCCTAGACCCTTTATCTATCGCATCCATGCTTTTCTTTCATGTGTTAGTGTAGTTTAATGTCACTTAAGATACCTTCATCCTCACCTAGGAATAGGATACTCATGTGTAGAGCTCAGTCAAAATGCCCCTTTTCATATGTTCTATCATGTAGGAAACCCTAACAAATTGACTTTCACCTAGGCCACATTTCATTGTTGCCTAGCATGTCTTACTGTCGCATAGCATGAGAACTATCGCGTAACACCCAAATAATGTTGTTTCACAACTTTTTGCTATTGCTTAAGAGGAATGTTGCCTGGCATGATTAAAATCATGCCTGCAGACTTTTGAAAAATTTCACACTTGTACTTTATTGTGTCTGATGAAAAATTTTATGACTTTCGATGCTCGAGTTGAATGATTAGGTTAGATTTATTGTGTTCAACCAAAAAAATGGATTAGGATATCAGGATAGTGTTACCAATGAATGCGATTTTTCAATCTAATTAGGATAGGATATTAATAGGATAAATCAATCAATGTGAAAACCAATATGATTTGATACTACTGCTTTGTTCTCAGGACATAGAGACAAGAACAAATGGTACTTGGTGTGATTGCTTGATACTTTTGATAGACTTGATTGACTTGAGATAACTCCTTGATATGGTATACTAATATAATTCCTTTGCTTTGCCAATAGGAAAACTTTCCTACTTTATACATCTGGATAGTGGCTTCTTGGGTCATTGATCTGGGCCAGACTCTTACGAATGTTGAGTTCTGTGTGATTGACTTATGTGGTTTGAGCTTCCTTCTTGACCTCCCATGGTTCCATCTAAACCATGGTTTATTGACTACAGTGGTGGAACGATGGCACTCCGACCACAATACATTTCATTTGCCCTATGGAGAGATGACTATCATGCCTTGGGATGTGTATAGATTACTACGTATCCCATGCAAAGGAGAGGTAGTGTATTATGATTCCATATATGATTCTACTATTTGCATATGAGTGTTTAGGGACAGCTCTATTGATGATGATATGATCACCTGGCCTCAATTTGCTTCCTTTCCTATATTGCCAATAGTACTTGGTGCACTGATTGGTGGTTTGCTTATTCCAGACCCGCGAGGTCGTGGTTTTTCTGTCAGATGGGGTAGGATATTGGAGGATTTTCTTGCTCATTCTCGACACTTTGATTGGGGGTCATGTGTCCTTGCACAACTATATCATGATTTGCATGAGGTAGTCTACCGAGAGAGTGCATCCTTATCAGCTAGTGTAGTGATTCTTCAATTGTGGATATGGGAGCATCTTCCCATCACTAGGCCCATTTCTAACAAGGTGCGGCCTCAGGGTTTTCCATATGCTTTTCTATACACTGGGATGGTTGTGCAGCATCATTTGGGTCATTTGGATTTCTGGCAGCGATAGATAGATGATCTAGATCAGGTTTTATGGAGACCATATAGGGGTTGCGAGCTTTGGAGAGAGGATGATGATGAGTTGCCTTACATGTTTTCCCCTTGCTGGATGATTGGTTGCACTACTACCACTATTGAGCACTTCTTCTTTGGTAGAGTTTCTAGATAGTATGGTTAGACATAGGATATGCCACAAGGTACAACGCTATCTACTCAGGTACAGGCAAAGAGATCTATGTTGGGTCCTCTTATTGATTATCAATTTTCCTTAAATCAAATTATTGGTATGGCTTATTACAGGTGGGAGATGCTTTCTGGTGTGGCAGATGTAGGTATGTCTTGCAATTTTTCCAATTGGTGGGTTTGTAATAGGTTTACTCATTTCACTAATCTAGCAAAGCCTATCTTGGGTCAGGGTTATGGAAGTGGTGGTGGTAGATGGCAAAGACAATGAGGATAGAGAGATCCTCCTACTATTAGTTGAGTACGGGTGAGAGGTGGTCATGTGAGAGATAGAAATCATGCAAGAGGTCATGATGATGCACTTGATGTATGTCCTAGAGTAGATAGACAACATAGAGCTCATAGACATCAGAGATAGGAGAGACAAGCTCATGTTGATGCTGCTAGGTAGATTCCCGATGGATTGGATCCTTTGGTTCAGTTTCAGAGAGTATCCTTGGCTCAGCAGGATGATGTTCTAGTACAGTAGGATCAAGTTCCGGCATAGCACGTACCTAGACAAGATTAGTAGCCATAGGATCAGGGATAGAGTTCACAGGGTGTTCCTACCATGGTACTATAGTACGGGAGGTTCAAACTATGAGGACCGATATGTCTAGTGTTGTTGGGCATTTAGATCAGGTTAACACCTTGATGCAGCAGTTCATGTATGCTATGGTTTAGAGATAGAGTGGAGTGAGTACTTCTTAGGCTCCTCCCCCACAGGATGGTAGAGGTCCAGATGGATCTGGTCCTATAGGATCTTGATTTGATAGATTCACTCATGGTTGATGTACTTGTATCACATGCCATGTTTTTTGATTGATTGAACCATTTGATGTATCACTTTGTATGACATTGTATCTTGATATACTAAGTTGATGGATCATTGATGAACACTTTTTTGATGATATATGATGATATACTCCTTGGTTCTCCTTGATGAGTTATTTTATGATATTATCTTTTATGCAACTATATGATGTGTTATGCATTTACTTTGATTTATGCTATGGATGCAATTATCTTATTTTATGATATAGATAAATGATATAATGATGTATGGATTTATGACATGGTTTTCTCTATTTCTCAATGTATGGATGCAAAAATGTTTTATGGAAATGCCGCTATGTTTTTTTGGAATTATTCAATGTATGCCATGCAATTCTATCCTTAACTATTTTGTATGCAAATCATGTATCAATGTTTTTCTTCTTTTTTTGGTATATGGATAATGACTAATGATTAATGCTATGCATTAATACAAAAGATAATCTCATTTTCTTTGTTTTGATAGATGTGATCAAGAGTAAGACATTTGATTGAATCCCTCATTTCTTTGGATGTTTTGACTACCCAAGATTATTGATGTACCCCCTTTGCCCTTGGAAAATTAACCACAAACAAATGCAATTAATCTAACATGATAATGCAATGCAATGCAACCTAAGTGTCACCAACTTTTAGCAAAGAAATGCCATGGAGATAAATTTTCATCATTGAGCATTTTGGGACCAGAAAGGTAGTACAATCATTACTGACCACATCATGATGATATGAATACTAATTTTTATCACTTTTTGGTAACCTCCTTTTTTTTGAACCAAGTACAACCCTCACTAGTTAGATGACCAAACTATGAGAGTCTGAATACTGGTGTCAATGGATTCAATGTTGCAAGTGGATTTTTGGTATTAAGATATAGAAGATCTAAACAACCAAGGGATCTGTTTGCATAAACAAGCAAAGGTCAATCCTTCCTCTGATGAGATAGTCCTCGATGGTTCTTTGATGACCACGTCGTTAGAAAAACTCTCATAAGTTTTTGAATCTTCCTCAAAACAATCACTCAAAGGCAATAAAATATCATGTCTTTCTCATGGCTAATCTAGTCGAAACATCATCGAATATCTCAAAAGAGGTGATAAAAAGTCAATTTCATAACGATTATCAAAAGAAAGTTTCAAGTGTTTTAAAATGTTTCATGATTTTCAAAAAGTATTTCCAAGCATTCTGATCTTTAAGGTGTTTTGTCAATTTTTAATCCCGATTTATAAAGTCAATGAAGGCTCATGGATCAAGTTTTAGGATCAAATACTTAGGTTTTGACCAATGATATCCATCAAAGGTTCAATAAACTTTTTACTCTTCTGAAACTTTGACAAATCTCTCTCTAATATGACTGATTGTAGTGCTTATTGAATCCCTTTGGTACCAAATTTCCAATCCTCTTCTACCCCCAAGTGATAAATGCGATCGTTTGACAAACTTAAGGTTGATAGGCAATGCAAAAATGTGACTGAACGACTTTATTATGACTATGTACAAATGACAAATGCAATGACGGTTGTACAAATGGGATGTTGGAAATGCAATATGGACATATGTGACTAGGAAAGACAAACTTAAGGGAACAAAAGGTGCTTGTTTACCAAGTTTTCACCTTCTGGATCTTTTTCTTTTTTTCTACCAAGGCACCTATTACTAGGATTTCACCAAGGCACTTTTTTTGTATTTTTTTCTTTTTTGTATTTTTTTTTTTTTCCAATTTTTTTGTATTTTTCCTTTTTTTCCATTTTGTTGTATTTTTCAAGATCTCTTTGACTATGTGGAATAAATATGATGCTCCTCACTTGATACTCTTTATACTCTTTCATCTCCCTTATGTGTAGAACCTTTTGAGATGGATACTATTGATGGGTTCTTGGAGTTCCTCTCCTTCATAATCTGATAACTTATAGGTTCCTATTCCAAATGAAGACACTATGATGAATGGGCCAAGCCAATTAGCCTTCCATTTTCCTTTCTTCTCTCTTTCAACTTGATTCTTTGGGTTCTCTCTTAGCACTAAGTCTCCTACCTGAAAGGCTCTCAGTTTGATATGTTCATTGTAGTTCCTCAAGATTCTATTTTGATACACTTTCAGGTGCTCATAAGCTTGCATTTGGTGTTCTTCAAGTAACTCCAATTGTTGAAATCTAGCAACTCTATAGTCCTCATCAGTGATCAACCCTTGTAATGACACTCATAAAGATGGGATTTCAACCTCTAATGGTAGAATTGCTTCAGCCCCATAGACTAATGAGAATGGCATGGCTCCCGTAGGTGTCTGAATGCTTGTTCTATAGGCCCATAATGCTGGATTAATTTGCACATCCCAATCCCTTCCCAATTTATTGACCAATCTCTTCAATATTTTCAAGATATTCTTATTCATGGCTCTAGCTTGCCCATTTCCCTAAGGATAATAGATTGATGAGGAGTGGTGAGTGATATGAAATGTAGCACAAAGTTCATCCATGTCCTTGTTTTTAAATTGCTTTCCATTATCTGTTATTATGGCACAAGGAATGCCATATCTACAAATGATGTGGTTCAAGATGAACATGGAAATTTGCTTACTCGTAGCCGTGATCAATGGAACCACTTTGACCCACTTAGTGAAATACTCTGTTGCTATTATGATGTATTTGTGACCATTTGAAGAAGGTGGGTATACGACGCCAATTAAATCAAACCCCCATTGATAAAAAGGCCAAGGTGTAACAAATGGTTGTAATTCTTGTGCTGGTGCATGTATCATGTCACCATGATATTGACATTTGTTGCATATCCTGACAAAGTGGCAAGCATCTTTTTCTAATGTCTTCCAGAAATACCCTAAGTGAAGGATTTTCTTAGGTAGATTTAAACTGCTTGTGTGTGACCCGCAAATGCCTTCATGAACTTCATGCAAAGCTAACTTAGACTCTTCCTCCTCTAGACACCTAAGTAACATCCCATCGAGACCCTTACAATATAATGTTTCTGAGAGGATTATGTAATAGGCTGAGTGGCGTATAAAATTTCATTTTTGGGCTCAGGTTTAGTCTAAAGGTAGCACTTGGTCTTTGAGATATGTATATATACGGCTGTACCAAAGTGAGTCATGTCCATGTAATAAGGCAAAAATTTGGGTTTCAAGAAGGTTGAATGCCGGTTTCACAAACTCTTCCACCAAGAACTCATACTTCTCATTTTGATCTAGTTTTTGTAACAAGCCAAGGTGGCCATGGCATTAGCTGCTCTATTTTTCTCTCTCAGAATCTGCTCAAAAGTGATCAAGGAATAGTACTTCTTCCATCCATCAATCATGCTCTTATATGGCATCAAATTTTCATGCTTACTATTATATTCATTATTGACTTGGTTGATGATGAGTTGAGAATCTCCATAAATTTGTAGCTCTGTGATGTTACATTCTAAGGTCATTTTGATGCCTATGACTAGTGCCTCATATTCTGCTATATTATTTGTGCATGGAAACAAGAGCTTGTAGGACTTTAGAATGGTGTAACCTTGAGGAGTGACCAATAATATGCCAGCCCCGGAACCTCCTTGAGTATAGGATCCATCAAATTATAACTTCCACGTTTTTGCTTCTATGTTTACAATTGTGGAATCCAGAAATTCCACTTGAATAGTTTGTGTAGAATTCATGGGGTTTTTAGCTAAGTGATTCGTTATCACTTGCTCTTTTATTACCTTTCTATCAACATACTCAATGTCAAATTCACTCAATATCATAACCCACTTTTCTATCCTACCCGTTCAGGAAGTTTTACTTAACAAATACTTGAGAGGATCAATTTTGGCAATTACCTTTACCTTATGCATCAACATATAATGTCTCAATTTTTGAGATGCAAACACAATTGCTAGGAAAGCCCTTTCCATGAATGTGTAGTTAAGTTCATATTTGATCAATGTCCTACTCAAATAGTAGATAGCTCTTTCCTTTCCTTGTTCATCCTCTTGTGCCAAAAGTACTCCTAGAGATCTTTCGGTAGTAGATATGTATAAAAGAAATGCTTTGCCCTTGATTGGTGGCATTAGGATAGGTAGATTTATCAAAGAGGTCTTCAATAATGTGAAAGATTGATCACATTCATCATCCCACATGAACATAGTATCCTTATGTAGCAACCTAGTGAAGGAATGACATTTTTCGACCAATTGAGAAATAAACCTTCTTATGGATTGTATTTTTCCTTGTAAGGACCTCATTTGGCTAATGTTCTTTGGTATCTCCATATCCATTATTGCTTGTACTTTCTCCGGGTCCACTTCAATTCCTTTGGCTGAAACTATATAGCCTAATAACTTGCTAGATTAGACACCAAAGGCACATTTCTTTGGGTTTAATCTAACTTTGAATTGCTCCAACTAAATGAATATCTTTTTCAAAATTTGTAGGTGTTCCTCTCTTTTGTGGGACTTGGCCAATATATCATCCACATAATCCTCTAAAAATGTATGCATCATGTCATGGAAGATAGTTGTCATGGCCCTTTGATATGTGGCTCCAACATTTTTAAGGTTGAAGGGCATGACATTCCAAGAAAAGGTACTCCAAGGGCATGTAAAGGTGGTCTTTTCTTGGTCTTTAGGTGCCATTTTGATCTGATTATATTTGCTGAAACCATCCATTAGAGAGTACATGGAATAAACTGTTGTCAAGTCAACTATTGCATCAATGCTCAAAAGTGGGAAGTCATCCTTAGGACAAGCAAGATTTAGGTCTCAAAAATCCATGCATACTCGAATGGATTTGTAATGTTTTGTGACCGGTACAATGTTAGATATCCATTTAGCATAGGCTATTGCCCTTATGAATCCCACATTCAAAAAAATTTCTAATTCCACCTTGACTAAGAGAGCTATGTGTGGGTGCATTTTCCTCAAATTTTTCTTAACGGGCTTAACCCCTGGTCTAACATTCAGATGATGCATTATAAAGTTAAGATCTAAGTCGGGCATCTCGACATATGACCATGCAAAGTTTACTTGTTGTTCTTGGAAAAACTTGATGAAGTCCTCTCTTTCTAGAGGTGTAAGAGATGTTGCCAAGTGTATAAATTTTAGATCCACTTCCATCCCAATGTTAACCTTTTCTGTTGGCTCTATGAGTATAGGAGACCTTTCTTCCTTATGCTCTAGTAGAGTATCCAATCTCTCTTCCTTTGATGCCATAATTGGGTTTTCACCAAAGGAAACATCTTTTATCTTTACTTTTTGGGGTTCTAATGCTGCCACATAATGGTTTTCAGCACTAGAACTTTTCTTTTTCTTCTTTTTTTCATTTTTTGTTTTTGACTAAGAGATTGAACCCCCGCTGCTTCTATCATGTTCAATTTGAATTCATTGGTGAAAGAGGGCTCAACCGCATTAAGGTATTGGTTTGATGCTTGGTCATTTGGAAAATAAAGCAAGTCACTTGGCTCGGTTTGGTCCCAATCAATAAGATGAGGATTTATCAAGGACAAGGTTTCATTAGGCAAGTTTTCATCAATTGGGTTTATGGACATGATTTCATTTGAGGGTTAATACATTGTATCATTTAGATCTATGACATGCACTTCCTCAAGATGGTCCATGGAAGAAAGGTCAAAATCCCCTTCACTTGAGTCCTCGTCAACTTCTACAGGAAATAGCGTGGGAAAAGCCAAGAGCGGATTAAAACTAATGTTTGAATCTCCTTCCTCCAAAGGCATCCAAACTGTATCTATCCATGGTAGATTAGTATATGCTTGTCCTATGTCAAGACCTTGTAAATTAGGCTCTTCATTGACTTGAGTTTCTTGCCTTGGGATCTTTGCATAAGTATGTATTGTAACTACTTCTTTATCCTGACATGATTCATCAGATAGGGTGTCCCACTCATAATCTCAGGAGTCATCACTATCTCCATTGGATTCTAAGGCATTTACTTGAGGATAGAAATCTTGCATTGGGCTAGAGCTTTCACCTTTATATTGGTAGCCTACTCTGGATCTCTCTCATTTTTCCCTCCAAGTAGGTTCAATGGGTTCTAGTAAACCTCTATTCCTTTGGCCTAAGGGTCCTCTTCCCTTGTATCCCATCTTCTGCATTATCTCAAACCCTTTCCCATATTGCTCGATTTGTATGTTAACATGCTGAATTCTTTCCATGGGAGTGTTTGAGGTATCATCTTCATCATGGTAAAGCCATTGAAGTACTTCATTATCTTCCTTGTCAAATGCTGCTTTGTCACTTTCTCTTATGAAGTAAGAGTTATACTTATGAGGTAAGTATTCTTTTGATGGTTTACCATGTGTTCTTAGAGATGTGGGCATGTCAAATAGGGAAATGGAGTATTCCCCTACTCCTTTGGAACTAATTTTCCATTATTTGTCAAATGCATCCATCATCTCATCCATTTTCTTGTAGTTTTCCTTTTTAGCTTTATCTTTTTCTTCTCTAGTGGGTTTGTAGGGTACTATCTCTGATTTAGGTGCTTGATCTGAACCCTCATTTGTAGTTGGACCCTCGTAGCTCATCTTTTTTTTTCCCTTAGTTGATGTCATTGAGCTAGCTTGAGGAGGGTTTGGAATAGCATTTAATTTTATCATGGGATCATCCATTTTGATATCTTCAATGGTGGCTCTTTGAATGATCCCTTCCTGGTTATGTGGAATAAATAGCTCATGAAGGGGTTTGAATGCATTGCAATATTGTAACAGATTTGAGTCCCCTCCAACCATAATTTCTTCACCCATGTATGGAAATTTGATGCATTGGTGGTATGTGGATGGGACTACTTGCATCTCATGGATCCATGGTCTCCCCAACAAAATATTATAAGTTAACTTCATGTCCAATACTTGGCAATTGGTCTCCTTCTTAACAGGTCCCACTTGAATGGGTAATATGATCATGCCTTTAGAGGCCCTTTCAGCTTCATCATAAGCCTTTATGGTGATTCTTTTCATAGGGTCAATGCAAGACTCAGACAACCCTAAAGATTTAACAAGACTTAATGTACAAATGTTAAGGCCAACTCCTCCATCAATGAGAGCTATTTTGACTCTATGGCATTCAATCAAGACCTCTATATGCAATGGTAGGTTTTGGGGATGAGTAATAGACATGTTATCTTGGTCAGAGAATGACAAGAAATGAGGTGCAATGAGATGAGCTACCATGTTTTGGAACTTCCCCTCTTCTAAGTTAGTAGGAATATTTGTCTCTACTAGAGCTTTTTCTAAAATTTCCTTATGATTAGGGGATAGCTTCAATAGCTCCAAGATAGAGATTTGTGCTAGAGTTCCCTGCAACTAATCTACCAAGCTATAAGGTTTTTCTCTTGTAGAAGATTGCTTGATCACAATGTTGGACTGCGGAGTGCTAATAATTTTAGGGGCAACCCCTTGCAGGGTAATCTTTGAAGTCTGCCCTCTAGTAATAACATTTGATGTCTCTTTTTGGGGCTGTTCCTTGATTATTATAGCATTCACAATGTTATCATAAGGTGGTGCAAAGTTAATGTTATTCCTGATTTGTTTCTTGCCATTAGATGACTCCCCTTTGTCATGTTTATAGAAGGGTTGTTTAAATGTTGTATGGTCTTCATTTCTTTGAGGTCTGTCAATGGTGATCATGCCATTATCAATTAAGTCTTGCAGTATATTATTTAGCTACAAGCATTCATTTTTTGTGTGCCCTCGAATCCTATGGTACTCACAATGGTTATGGGCACTCCACCAACTAAGCTTGTTGTGTGGCTCATAAGGCTGAATGCTAGGTAGAGTAATGATATTATTAGCTATGAGGGTCTTTAGTTCCTTTTTGAGGGGTTCACCCAAGGGGTTGAAGTTCCTTTGAGGATTTGGCACCAAATATTTATCAAACTTATTATACCTTGGATTATTTCCTTGGTTTCCATTATTAGCATTATTGTTGGAAGGTACATTGGAGGTCTAGTTGGCATTATTCATCTGATTAGGTGTTCTTGTAAGAGCAAAGGGAGTCACCTTCAAGTTGCTAGAGTCAACAACCCCATCATTGACTATTCCCTTATTGTTGTTTTTATACTAACTATTGCTATTGAACCAATTCTTATTTTGATTGGTGCCATTGTTGGAGTTATTGTTGTTAGAGTTGTTCTTGTTATCTTTATACAATTTCAATTCCCCACTCTTAACCAACACTTCTTCTATTGTTACTCCATTTTCTATGAGATCTTGGAATGTCTTGGGACATTGCATTCTCAATTGGTAGTTCATCTCGGTGCTCAAACTATTAATGAATATATCCATTTTTTCTTTCTCAGGCACACTCCTAGGATACCTTACAAATACTGTCCTCCACCTTTGTAAGAAAGGGAGGAATGCCTCTCCATCTTTTTGTTTAGTATTGCATAATTTTATCATCGTGACCTCATGCTTGATGTTGTATGAGTAATGAGCCATGAATTTTGAAGCTAATTCTTTGAAGGTTTTTATGCCAAAGGGTAACTTAGAAAACCACTCCATAGCCATGCCTCCTAAGCTTCTAGGGAATAGTCTCATTAAATAGGTGGTATCATGCATGAACTCTAAGCTCAATGCACAAAACTCATGTAAGTGATCTTGTGGATCCAATGTTCCTTCATACTTGTCATATTTGGGGAACACTACATTGATCAGGAATGGTGCCATTACTATACTTCTATCAAATGGGAACGAACACAATGCTTCGATAGAAAAGGGTTTGGAATCCCCACTTTACTTGATTGTATACAGTTGCATTTGAAATATTTTGAACTATTTTTTCATGATGTCAATGGCACTTTCTTCAACTTTGGGTGGTCTAAGTTGATTCAGATTATAATCTCGTGGAAGTGTGAGACCCGTTCGGGCTAGATCCATGAAATACTTCACTTTATTTCTTGCCATTGCTTTTTCCATGAGTCTTAAGAAATAAGGGCATTGAATGGCTTCATCAATCTTCTCATTGGTGGCATCATCAGTTGTTGGTTCAGTATTAGTTCTTTGGTGAGTGGTATCAATTCCTTGAGTGTTTTGATCTGCCCCTCCACTATTTGTATTGCCTTGGTTATTTATGTCAATGCCCCCATTATTTTCATCACCTTGGTAATTAGGATCGATGCCACTATTGCTTTTATTACCCAAACTACCATGGTACATCATGTTGTCTTCCCCTTCTTGTTCGAGTGATTATTGGGGTACTCTTGGAGTGGTAGACTCAGCTCCTGGGTAAGGGAGTTCTTGACTAAAATAAGTCTCATCTTCTTGAAAGGTTTGATTGATGTAGTAGGATCTAGTAAAAGCAGGCATGAACCTTGGAGAATAAGAGTCAATATTAACCGTGGTCTAATCCTTTGTAAAATTTGCAAAAAATGGTGTAGAATAGGATTTTTGACCAAGCTGAAAGTTGGAGCAGTGAGAACACATAAAAGGGTACTCAAATATATGATCAAAATTTTCTGACCCCTCTTCCAAATATGCTTTATTTTCCCTTTTAGATTTTTGGGCATCATTGAACTGAGTGTAGGCGTGACTAAATTTTGCATATGTGTGCACTAGTATATTGTTAGGCGGCACACTGCGGGGATGCAGGTGACACTTTCCTATTGATAGGCAATTTTCCAGTTTTAGCAGGCATGATTCAATATGTTCTAGGTGTGACTTTCCTGTTGATACACATTTCATAAAAGTCACAGGCATGACTGAATCTCTGATAGGAAGGATTATTTTGTGCACATGTAGCACTTCTCTGACCAGGTTGTAAGATTTTGAATTTTTTTAAACTTTTAAGATCAGGTCTTTTGAAATTTTCTTGTTTGAAAATAAGAAACAATCTCAACACAGACATCAATTTTTCATTATGTCCCTAAAACAATCTAATGTGTATATTCTCGATCATTTCCGCAAGTAGAACATAAGAAAGAATTCCAAGAAGCTTACCTAAAGTCAAATTTGGCTCTTAACATGGCTTTAAAAGGTAGTCTTGCTACTTTATTCAAGATTTATTATGGATTCCATTCAAATAGATCTTAAATTTTCATCCCCCAAGTATGTTAAGGGGTTTCCCACATGCACCAAGGTATGATTTTGTGTAATCCGTGAAGACTACTAGAGGAAATTCAAAAAATTCAAGATCCGTTTGTCACACACCCCATTAAGGATGCATGCATTTCATTTTATAGTGGGTTGGCTTCTCATGGTAAAAGAAAGTGTATCCCACTTTGGGTTGTCCCTCTCAACGGCCTCGTTAAGGAAAAACTCAGGAGGTGAGCCCACTAATTCTCTATTTTAACTAGCATGTTCATATAAAGAAAGGAAAATGGAATTAAGGTTAAGCTTTTGGGAATTTGGTTCACCTAAAAGGTGAAGAGCATATCCCTAACTTTCCCTTTAGTTCCTCAAACACTCAAGCAATAAAGTTCTTTTTCAATCTCATAACAAAGAGATTCTTAAAATTGAGGTGTTTGGTTAAATTCCTTATTTTAATTAAGCTAGATTTCAATGAATGCCACAATTTAAGCAAGTGCAAGCTTGATTCGATGAATACCTTTTCCTTTGTAGCTAGCAATGGCTAGGTGCTTTTTTGTGGTTTTTGTCTTTTTTTCTTGCTTTTTACTCACCTAGTGGTGATCGTTCCCACTCCCTCCTCCAACAAGTTAGTCCAAAACAACCATTCAAAATAAGGGGAAACCAAAATTGAGAATTAATGAAGCAACAATTGTGTATGAATCTTTAGAGAACTTATTTGCAAACTTTCAAAGGAAAACTTGATTTAAGGGCTAAAAATCTAATTTAAAGAGATAAATTTCATTTTATATGCTTGAACAATTGCGAGGTAATTCTGAAATACCTGATTGTCCTCCTCTTGTGTAGTCTCAAGAAAAACCTTAATGTGCTCAAAATTCTCCTTCTTAATCTTTTTTGCTAGAGCCTTTCCTTCTTGATTGAATCTTCTTTTCGGCTTCTGTACTTTCTTGTGATTGCTCATTTATTGTTAAATCATGTAAACAGGGAGTTACACAAATGATTTAATCAATTTAACAATAAACAAAGACAATAGGTAGCAGGCAACATTAACTAGCTAATAGGCGTGAAAAAATTGTTAGCAAGCATAACTTTACTGATAGAGAGCGACACTTTGTAGTGACACATGTGATACTGAAAATTATATAGGCGTGAACAATTTATCACAAAGCATGAACAAAACTTAAACTTGAGGAAAATGATTTATGCTAAGTGATAATTTAACAACAGTAAGCGTGAATTGAAAGATTATAAGCATGATTGTTATTTAAAATGGTGAAGCAAAGCGTAAAGATAGGTGATAACAGATTGTGGCAAAGCGATACTTCTTGAGTCATAGGTGTGACTTTAAGAATCAAAGGTTGAATGCATTAATCTCACAGGCATGAGTGGATGATTTGTGGGTGACTTTTGAGTACTCAAAACCATGTAGAATTTGCATGCCAGGTGTGAATCTTTAGATAATAGGCATCAGGACAGAGATTGTAGGTGATAGTAAAATGACTACAGCCATGAATGAATCTCCCATAATCATGATTTCACCAGTTTCCTACAAAATATTCACAGAAAATAGACAATACAAGCATGCAAATTATGATGAAAATGATAAAATGAGGCCTAGGGCCCCACGGTGGGTGCCATTTTGTGTGATGATGTTAATCACCTTCATGAAATTAAGATCAAATTAGTAACAAATCTAAAGTAAATACAATGCAAATCTATTTAAATATGAAACTAAGATCTATAGCATCTCATGGCTCTCTAGAAAGAGGTGATAAGTGAAGCTCTCAGCTCAAATATCCACTAGTGACACTTCTAAAATAAGAATGTATGCTGCTATGCTTCTACAATGCTTCTATGATGATAATTCTAGCTCAAATTGACAAAAGTATAATGCTAATTGCTCAAAATGCTCTTAATTGCTCTTAGAATGCTCTCAATTGCCTATAATAAGAATTCTTTGCAAATGAATTTCTAAGATATCAATTGCTCTCAAAATACTTCATATTTATAGTAAATTCCCAAGGCTAGAGGGTGGAGTGAAGTAATCATGATTTACCTTAGGTTAATTCAAATACTTTTCTTTGTTCATAAATGAGGGGACAATTTAAAGGTTTGTCTCAAAGCTTTGGACAAAAGGACAAGATTGAGTGGATGAGATTGAAACTTTCAAATGAGTGATTGAGATTCATCCTTTTTGAGTGATTTGTGTCTTTTTGTCCTCAATTCTCATTGGTTGCTCAACTTTGTTGAAAGATATTAGGAATTATTAAATTCAATTAAATTAATTAAATTTAGCCATGTAAGGGTAATAGGTTCATTTTTATTTTTTATTTAAACAACTATACAACTAATTGATTAAAATCAATTATGTAGTGTTTTTACCCCTCTAAGCTTTGATTTAATAATATAAGCTCATTATTTGATTTTTCCTTTGCTTTAATTGATTTTGTCCAACTTTATTTAATTATGTCCATTTTAATTGATTTGATCCCTTTTTTATTGCTTTAATGCATTTTGATGATTTTAAGCCATTTTATTTGATTTTTGCAATTTAAAAGCACTTTGTCCATTTTTGCATGTCTACACATGTTTATGTAAATGTTTAATTTAGTACTTAAGCATTTAATTTTAGTATAAAGATTAAAGTTAAAAGATAAAATACAGTGAACACTGATTCAACCCCCCCCCCACCCCCTCTCAATGTTCCCATTCCTAACAATTGGTATCAGAGCTCTAGTCCTCAGTAAAGAAGTTTAACCACTTGAGGAGATCATGGACAAAGCATAAATGAAACATCTAAAAATAAATCTGGAAGCTACTCTTGAAGACCTGGACAAGTCTAAAAGAGAAACTAAAGAACTAAGGGAAAAACTCAGTGATGCTCAATTAGTCATTAAAAGGCTAAGAAAAGATTTGAAAGAATGCTCTACCAGTGATCTAGGGAAAATGGTCAAGAAGCTAAATGAAGAAAATAAATCTTTAAAAGAATAACTTGAAGATTTTGATGATAAACTAACTAACAATTAGGAAGTCTATGATGAATAGATCAAAGAGAATCTTCAACTGAATGAAGAATTGAGGCAAGCAAACATGGAAATATTAGAACTAAGAAACAACAAGGAAAGCCTGGAATCTGAATTAAAAGAGGCTAATAATCACATTGATAAATTACACACTAGTTCTAATTTAATTGAATCTCAGTTGTATGCAAGAAGAACCAAAGCAGATACTAGCTACATTGGATACAATGAAGCACAGAATCAGATTGACAACATGCGAGCAAGAAAGGATACACAAAAAGACTCTATTGATGCTAAGGAGACTATAGATCAAACCAATGGTGAACCACCTAAGAATGAGCACAAGCCTATAGACCGCACTTGTTTTGCATGTAACAAGCATGGACACATTGCGAGGAACTGTACAGAGGTAAGACCTTTTAATGATTACTATTATTCATTCAAAAAATTTGGTCATAGGGCTATGAATTGCAAGACTAGTAAGAAGAATAGGATTCAACATGATCAAAGAAATTAGAATCAAACAAATGTAAGAATTTCTCAGAATGTTACATGTCAGATATGTACCTATAATGGTCACTCAGCTAGATAGTGTAAAATGGTGACTCATATCAATGCACCGAGGAATATAAGACCTCCAATCATTTTTCACTATTGTAACAAGGCTAGACATAGCTCAAATTTTTTTAGATCAAGGACGCAAGGTCAGGAAATCCCTAAAAAGGCCAAAGAATCAGTATTAGATCTTGAAGGAGAAGTTAATTTTCTCAAAGCCTCAGATGATGCAAGCTTAATTTGGTTAGAGAAAAAGAAGGACAAGACTGATGATTATGTATTACATGCATCCG
Source organism: Chamaecyparis obtusa (assembly GCA_027943335.1). NCBI lineage: Eukaryota > Viridiplantae > Streptophyta > Pinopsida > Cupressales > Cupressaceae > Chamaecyparis > Chamaecyparis obtusa. Next base: position 1,049,231 of record BSBK01004923.1, on the reverse strand, counting down.
CAATGGATGGACCCTCTACATCTAGATGAATGGCCCTCAGGGTCATAGGGGGACCTAATTTAGCTCTAGACCCCTATGTGGCTGGTATACTCACTCTCAGAGTATGCACCTTTGGACTTAAGCTTTTGGAGTATAAAGGAACCTTCGTGCAAGAGCGTGCATACTGATTGTTAACAGAACAAAAGTTGGAAATATTTAAGTGATAGCCTGGTTTACACGGAAAGCATTAATGGTGGAATTTTCACTTTAAGTACATAGAAAGTTGTTTGATTACTCATTGCATTCAAATTCAAGCGATAGGAATGCAGAAAGAGACTTAGAAGTTATTGTGAAGACTTGTAGATTGATCTATTAGCAATTTGCAGTACACTTGATCAGTTGTAGAAACCCTAGTTAGCTGTGTCAATTTAGAAGTCTTCAGATTATCTTATAGTATAGTTGGAAAGTGATAAAACAAGTAAGTGATAGCCACTCCCATAGTTTTTGATGTTGTAGAAAAGAAAAGATATGTCTTTAAGAAGCATCCATTTAAGTCTACCCTAGATGAATTAGAGGGAGCATTGTCCTACACGCCTATGGGTGTTATGCATCTGTAAGACATTAGGGCTTACATTTACTACAAGAAGGAACCAGTTGGGTTGGATAGGTTAAGGGAGCACATGGAAACAATTTTAAAACCAGACAAAACCTTCCTGGATGAATATGCAAATTGGAATGATCACCCCATAGTAGAGTATGCTACGGCATATGAATTGTATGAGATAGACTGGATTAAAATAATTTTTAGTAGAATTCATGATGACCTATTTTGGATAGGTGATGTGCCTGTAAGAATCACTAGTGACTTGATATATGAAATGACAAGCCTATCTAAGACTGACGTCATCCTTCCTATGGGCAAGGATGTCAGGAAATTTTTTGACCAAACATGTAAGTCAAGGAGTGATAGGTGCAGGATGACAATTGAGCCTATTGAGCAAGTTGACATCAAATTGATGTCCATGATACTTGGATACAAGTTTCATCACACTAGCAGGGTGAATAGTGTGTCTACGGGGACAATTCTAGCAGCCATTATACTTGTAAAGAAAGATGGAGAGTTCAACTTGTGTGAGATCTTACATGCATATTTGATTGATAACATTAAGGAAATCAAGCATGAAAAAACCAAGATATTCAGGTTTGGGTCATTGATCATTTACATGTACCTTCATATAGTTGGGAAAGTATCAGATTTGTATTTGGACAAGTCCATTCCAACCATGACACAGATATCTAAGAAGGCATCCACTGAAAGTGCATTGAGAGATTACATAACATTGGAGTTGAAGACCTTCAGGGCCAAGATGCAAATGAGGTATAGAATTCCAGAAAACATTATTGAAAAATACAAGGATACAATTTGTTTTATGGTTGAAACAGATACAACATGTATGGAGGCTATTGTCCTTAGAACAAAATGGATTCATCCACTTGTATATGAAGTAGAGGAACAAGTTTTAGAAGCATATGCTCAAGCATCCTACTGACCCTAATGAGCCTAGATGGGGAACTTATGAGGAGAAGACAAGAGAAATAGATGCCAAGCTAAATAGTGCAACAACAAAAAGAAAAGTTGCTAAAGTCACATCAGAGATCTTGAGAATACATGGCGTGTCTCAAGAAGATCTTGACAAAGCAAAAGAAAAAAAGATTTCTTTGGAACTAAAGAGCACAGATGAAGCAAAGGTAGAATCACATGATCCGAAGTTGAAGAAGCTAGAGATAGAGAAATCTGATGAACAAAAGGATATAACTGATGATACTCCTTCTACGCCCAACAAAACCATTGACCTTACTACTCCTCCTAAGTATAAGGCAATTCCAAAGAGGAAGAAATAAAATATCACTAGTCATCCATCCTCAAGAGTCACAAGTAATAGAAGGAACACTCAAGCACCTCCTGAAGTAAGTTTCAAACCTAGTCTCAGTGTGCTAAGTGCCAAAATAATTGATGAGGGAAGAATTGATCAAGTAGGGAAATTTTATGGAAAGTATAGTGAAATTGACAAGTCAGAGATTCATAGCATGATCATAAAGCACATGATCAAGTTCAAAATGACAGTCTTGGAACTAAAAACAATGATCCCTGACAATGTATGGAATATCCTAGAATTCCAAAAGAGACAGGCAATTGAAGAAGATCTGCGGATAAGGGAAAAGATCTTAGATGAAACCCTTCCTATATGTGAGCTAGAAGAGAAGAAGTTTTTGTTATATCTAGTGAAGCCTCACCTCAAAACCAAGATAAGAACATTGAATATAATGGATAAAAATTATGAGTTAGTTGCCAAAGAAACAAAGAAAGCCTTTGAGAAGGTCTTTATGAACAAGAACATGTATCCACCTACTACGCCCATAGAACATGTACCCACAATGGTTACCAAAGGTTTAGAGACCATCAAGATACAATCTATATGTCCTTAGGATTCAACACCTATAGTGGAAGCACAAACAGAGTTAGATAAGTTTGCGCCCATGCCAGAGTCACTCAAGGATAGCACCATTATTATTGATAATGTTGAGATAGCAATGGCGGCCACATACAATGACTTGGATAAGTTTTGAGGAAGCTTTTGTGAGCACACAAGAAGCTTAAATGTTATGTAGCAAAAAATGTCGCACTCATCAAGAAGAAGTATTGATTGATGATGAGAAAGAAGAAGAAAAGATGGTAGAAAAAGAAATAGAAAAAGAAAAGGTAAAAGAATGAAATGTCGATCAAGGTAAAACAAGAAGTGATGGACAACACTCCCATCACTCCTTCAGCAACATTGTTGTCAAGTTTGACACCTGACACATCTAGTTTGGACTTATGGAGAGAAGAAGACTCGATTAAGTTCAGTGTCTTAGCTATGGAGCGGGCTAAAGAAAAACAAGTAATGAGGAATCCCCTCCTAGTAGAATCTATTAGAAATAGGGAATACTGAGAGGGGGGTGAATCAGTATTCTACAAACTTTATCTTTTTCCCAATTATGGATATAAAAGATTATCATTATACATGCATAACATAAGAAGCTAAACAACATGCATAATAATAAAGAACTCATAACACATTATTTGTTCTCGAGGAAACCCTAGCCAAGGGAAAACCCCAGTGGGGATGGTACCCACAAAGATCCACTAATAAAAAGTATCTTGTTAAGGATGTTGACCTTGTTAGGAGTCTATTACAAGCATATAGTGTATCAGTCCTGATTAAGGGACTATAGGCCTTGTTAGAAGCCTCAACCCTGTTAGGAGTTGTAGTACAAAATGTGATTACCAGATGAACTCACTACCCAAAAAAGTAATGTACAATATACACTAATTAAAAAAATAGGTTAAGGTACATAACCTTATACTTCTTGCATCAATATCTCTTCACTTCTCTTTTACTATCGCTATTACATATGCTTCAGATACTTCACATCATATCACTTGTCCACACTATTGTGTTGTTTCTCAATAACAACACAATTACAATTACAATTACAATTACATTCAAATTTATACCAATATCTTTATCCAAGAGTTAACATCTAGGATGTCATCCCTTTATATTGTTAAGTCATTATTTTGATAAACAAAATAATCCCTTAACTCTTTACTAGTTCTATCTTCATATTTTGTCCCGTCAGCTTCACACTGTCTTCGGTAAAACTGTCATAACTTCTTCCGTACATGTCGTACTAACTCTCACTCTAAGATGTGTGATAAATAGACATCATAGAGTCTATGTTCAAGTGTGAAAGCACTAAACTTACTCTAGTCAACATTGCAAAAAAAAATTGTGTCTTGGTTCACTAGTAAAACATTATCTCACACTTAGACAAATTTGCAATGCGCTTTGTCATACTTGCTCTCTGACTTGTGCGATCTTCATGTGGATCATATGTTTCCATAATGACAACATCTATGTAATCAACTCAGCCTAATTGCCAACAATCTCCCCCTTTTTCATTGGTGGCAACATATGAGAAAATTGGCTAAGTGTAGAACTCAAAATCTCAAAAATGTTCAAAATTGTGGCCATAGTATAGAATACATACTATCCTTATAACTCCTCAAAAAATTATTATATCTAATATAGTACTCCCCCTAAGAGTAACAATCCTTATCATATACTATCAATTTTATTCTATATATCTCTCCCCCTTTGACAACAATGACAAAATAAGGTAGGGAGGATCACAAAATTGTATCACAAAAAGTTATACCTCAATTCATTTATTGCAAAGCTGGTAGGCTTGCAAAAAAATATACAAAATATATCTTCATGGCTTCTATCTCCTTCTCCCATGATTTCTTAATGGAATCTGCCACATTAAGTAGTGTGCTCAGTCCATAAGAATCTATTTCACATGCTTGGAGGTTTTCAAAGTTGAATTTCTGAAAAGATGTCTTAGCTGAAAGACATTCTTCCAACTGTTCTTCAATGTTGCTTAGCTTCATAGAAGCATTCTCTCTCAAAAGAGTGTATCTTCTCAATTTCCTATATCTCTCATCTTGCACAACTCTGATTTCATCATAAAGTTTCCTAACTTTCTTCTCAACGTCACATACCTTCACATTGGGGTTAGACAGAAGGTTTGTTTCATTCAAAATTTATGCTTCCTTTAACATTATCTTCTGATCTTCCTCTATTGTCAAAGTCTCTAATTTTGTACACTGTATGTACAAAGATTTGCCTATTTCCAAATGCTTCTTCAAATCCTTGATACAGATATCAAGAGTGTTGATATCATTTCTGATATTCTGATTGATGTTCAAAAGCATTCTAGCCTCATAGGCTGCTTGTGCTTTTACTTTTGCAATATCAGCTAGGTTTGTGAAGTCATTATCAAAGGTTCTCATTACCTTCTTTTCTTTCTCCATAGGGTCTGCTTCTAAAATTTGTGTAGTTACAGTACTTTGTAACTTCTCAATTAGTTCCTTTAGACACCCTTCAAGACTCTTCACCTTCTTATTCTTACCAATGATTTTGTTCAAGGATGTGATCAATTCCAACTGATCATCATCATCTACTTCTTTTCCCAAATGCTCAATCATAGATCCAATTTGAGTCTTCTTTCCAATCTCAGGAGTAAGATTGATATCTTCTTTGGTGGGAATGGGAACTTGTTCCTCTATTACTGGTGGTTCCATAACTGTGGTCTCTGTCATCTCTTCTTCTTTTGTAGCTTCCTATTCTTCAAAGGCCAGATTGTCAACAATGTTCTCCAAATTCTTGAATACATTTTCATCAATATCCAAGGTGATTTTTGTACCTTCTACATTCATTATTTCATCTTCAATATTAATAGCTGGAGAAGAGGGAATGTCCTCTTGTACTTTCTCACCTACTTTCTCTACTGCAACTGATGATTCTCCAATATATTATGCCATAACCTTAATGATAGCCTATTCTATCTCAAAATTTATTTCTTCATACCTGCCTCCCATAATCTGAATTCTTCTCCTTTTAGTTCTCAGATGGGTGCTTAGGGCTTTCATGATCTAATTGAATGACTTTCAACTCTTATTTCACAAAGCTTCCTCACAAGCTTTTCTTTGATAGTTGTCTCTTCCTTTGATGCTCTATTCTTCCTATTTAGAGGTTTGTTATATAGATCATCAGGTATCTATCCTTGAATAGTATCAAACTTCTTGCCAGTCAAAATCATATGCTTCACAACTGCATTCTCCAGATTAAGTTTGTCAATATAATCATAAAGATCATAATATTTGTTCATTCTTACAAAGTCACCATTCTCAATGATCTACTCATTTAGCTTTTCAACTTTTGGTTTCCAAGCTTTCTTCTTAGTAGTGACATCATCTTTTACTTCTGCAATCTTTCTTGGAACTGGTTGCACTAGAGTTTTATGTCTCTTTCCTGGTCTAGTGGCACTTTCCTTAACTCTTTTACTAGGTATGGAGGAAGTGGATCTAGTAGACATCTTTTCTTCTATGTCCTTCTCAAGTACTTCCACTTTCACCTTTACTTGTGGTTCTTCATATTGTACTACAATTGATTATAAAGGAGGGATAGACAAAACTTCTTTTTGTCCACTCTCTCTGATTGCTGCTACTATCTGCTTTGCTACCAAAAAATCTCTCTCAGTCATTCCTGTATCTTTTATGATTTTCTTAATAGTGCTCTCAACTCTCTTCTTGGACTGCTTCTCTTCAATTAGAATCTTTGCGGAGTTGAAGTTCTCCTCAAAGATTCCAAACTTGTTACATTGAGTGTCCAACTTACACTTAAGTAACCTGCTAACATATTCTTCAGTCTCTACCTGAGATATTTCATAGCCAAGAGGGTCTATGAACTCTGTTCTAGGCTCTACTACTTCAATATAGGTAAAGTCAGTATCCACCATAAAACATATAGCATCTTTATATTTTTCAATAAGAGACTTAGGGATACTTGATCTGCTAGACACAATATTCTAAAATTTCTTAATAACAAGTAGTGCACTCCTCATTAACACTGTCAATAACATGTCCTCTATATACTATGTTAATCCTTTCCATTGTAGTTTGTCCATCATTACAGTCATTTCCTATGGTGTAAGGAAATCTCCTCAAAAGATGAAAGAACATATATGTGATTAGGGATGAGAACCTTAACTATGTATACTTAGTTTTCTTGATCTTCTCCAAGTTCTCAAAAAATTGAATTCTTAGAATTTCACAAATATCAACTGGTACCCTATCAACACACATTAGATAGGCTGCATGTACCATTCTAGCTACCATGTCATCCTCTCTTGAATTTGCACAAAACTTAGTATTTAGGATCTTGCATAAGTATCTCACATCATCTTGTTTGATCTTACTAATCACAATTCCTCTACCATTATAGGATGAGTTTGTGTTTTCAATGGTTGTTTTCCTCATGTTTTTCTCATTAAAAGGAATAGTTCCAATTTTAGATAATCCAATGACTTCATGAATCAAATCAACTATAATATCTATCACTCTATCTTCTAGCCAAAAATTTCCATTATGAATTCTGCTCAAGATAATCTTAATGCATTCTTCATTATCAAATTCATACTGTAATCCATATTTGACAATTTCATTATGTTCCAAATATTCAAAACCTTGTTTCAATGTCATATCCTGATTGTAAATCTTCTGATATTCATCTATGAAATCACTATCATTCATTGTCTCTAGTTTACATCCAAGATAACTTCTAACATTTTCTAAATGTAAAACTTCATCTGGTACAGATGATAATGCAAACCTAGGGTCTTCTTCCAAGGGTTCTACTGGTTCCCTTTTCAATTTAGGTCTATTCTTATCTCTGACATTGTGTATTAAGGAAACATCCATGATTTCTTCAAATTCCTTTACCGATTCAAAGATTTGTCAAGTAAAATACCTTAATTTCATGATTTTAGGGCTTATGTAGATTCGGCACAAAATTCTTCTCCAAATCCTTGCAAAATTCTTTTAATCACTGCTCTATGATCTCCTTGACCCTTGAATTCACTTTGATGATCAAATAATACCGATCATAACCTTTTATTAATTCAATCTCACTTAGATCTGACATCGCATTCAATTCTTTTTCCACTTCTTTCCAAAAAGTTGTCTCTGCTAACCTACAAAACTTAAAATTTCTTGCGATCTCACAAAACATAATATTTTTCTTTACACTCTTAACCATAGCATTAGAACATCATAAACTACCTTGCATTAACTGTGCAAGACTTAGTTCATCATATATCTACTTCTATACTAAATCTAAGTTCCTATTCTACTACAATTTACATAAATTAAGTACTTTGAGATAGGTTAGGTAAAGATTCATTCTTACCTTTGAATACTTCACCTTCGTGATTACCTTCAATGTTGAATATGTCTCCTTGATCTGTGCTTTTGATAAACTTCACTTCATCTGAATTACTACAACATCCTTTATGACTATTACTTACATCTTCATTTCTTCTTGCATGATTTATAGGGTTGGGATTAGGATGAAAAACTCTATTGTTCATTCTGCAAAACCTTGTTGTATGTACAATCTTGTTGGATATCTGACAAATAATTCCATTGTTTCCATATCTTGGTCTAGGTTGATTGATTTGTGATTTGCAGTTTCTATCAATGTGTCCAACCTTGTTGCATCTATAACATACTAATCCATTTCTTTTTTTCATATCTTTGTTAGGAATGAATGCTAAAGTGTTTGGCACCCATTCTATAGAATTTTTTGTTGCATTCATGACTATGATTGTCATTGATGTCAACACAGTGTTTTACCGAAGACTTGCAGAGAAGAAAATAGTGTTTTGATTAGAGCACGTGGGATATTGCAGTTGGAGCTATGAAAAGTTGAGGATATACTCTTTGATATGTTATATGTCTATGGTTAAGAGCATAGATAATAATTATTTTATTCATGAAAGTTATGATCATTTTGGTGGAAGTAGTATTCAGGCAGTGTTCCTGAGTAGCAGATTTTGGCAATCAGATGATATCTCCTAATCTGGATGGAATCTGGCTTTGCACCATTAAAGGGAAGTTAGGGACACATTGATAGTGATGTGGATGACAGTGCAAACTTTGAAGTCATACGAGTGAAGATTTATTGTATTTGGAAGTCGACAGTTTTATGTAATTTTGGTGTAGCATGTGGAATATTTTATTTTGTAATTGTGTGCTAACTCATTTGTAATTATTTGAGTGTGGTATAAAGGTAGGAATGTTTTTCCTTGTTTTAGTGTTGAGATGTGATGCGGTATGAATGAAGTGAAGAAAATAGCTAAGTATGAGAGCGAAATTGTGAAGGAAGACATGCAAAGTACAAAGATCTGAAATTGAGATATGATGTAACAGTGAGTGTGGTTTGGCATAGTCAAAGAAGAGGTAACATATTATTCTATTGAATAATGCAAAGATTATTTGGATAGTGAATTCAATGATCTTACCCTGAAGCTATTTGGGCAGTGGGTCCTTCTGTCTTCCATAACTCTTAACAGGGTTCGAATCTTTTAACAGGGATTCAAAATCTCCTAACAGGGATTGATATGTACTGAATGTATTTCATAAGACTCCTAATAGATTCCATCCTTTCACAAGGAATATTCATATTATTGCATCTTTTGTGGGCATCATTCCCACTGAGGTTTACTCTTTGATCAAGAGGTTCCCTAGTCAACATATCTTGTGTTATTGTGTAATTGTGTATGAATATCTTTCTATGGTTGGTAATTATATTGCTTATATGGTTTAATGCTGTTGAAGATGATAAAATTTATAATTATCTGATAAATGATTCACCCCACCCTCTTAGTTATCTTGGTGGACTTTACTTTCTAACAATCTTTAGTAGGTTTCTTATCTGCATTGTTAGTATTCCTAAACATTTTACTACCATCATTATTCTCAATAAATTTAGGTTTCCTACAATCAATAGCTCTATGTCCAAAACCATGACAATTGTAACAAAAACCATTAAGAGGTTTAAATTGTTTACCTGTGCAATCTCTCTTCATATGACCAATAGTATTACAAGCAAAACATCTACCTTTGAATTCTCTTTGCATACCTTTGGGTGATTCTCTTGCTTCGGTGATTCTTCTTCTTTAGGTGTATCTTTAGATTTGTTGATCTCATCAGGATTCTTCTCATCTATGCTTTCAGATATCTTCAAATCTAGTTCCTTGCCTTCATCATTTTCTTTAAAAGTGTTGAATCCAAGACTAGTCTTATCATAGAATGGTTTCTGATAAGATATTTGTTCATCAATCTTCTCACTAGTTGAATATAGAATTTTAAGTTGTTGTTTGGAGTGAGTCAGTTCACCTTTCACAATCTTATTGTATTTCTCAAGTTCATCATACTACAAATTGACTTTCTCAAGTTCAGATGTTACTTTAGAAAGTTTAGATTTTAGTCCTTCATTTTTAGTCTTTAGACTTTCATTCTCAAATTTTATATTTGCTTCAATATTGCCATTTCTATCTTTCAAACTAAGCTTCAGATTTTCTATCTTCAATTCATGCTTAAGGATTTCATTTGCCTTTTCTAAATTTTCATCACAATCTTCAATAAAAACTTCAGATTCCTTTTCAGATCTCAGATCTTCCAATTTGTTTTTCAGTTTCTCAATGAGGTTCTTTGCATCTATTAATCTCTATTGATCATTTAAGGTTGTCATTAGTATCAAAGGATGGTAAACAGGTTGGTCGGTTACTTATATTGAGTCAGTTAGTAACAAGAAGTAAGATAGAATAGTTGGTAAAGTCTTTACACCGAGTATCACACAGTTAACCAAGCACCAACGACACCAACACTGACGGTCAGTAAACATCGAGCATCGTAGTATAAACCGAGTAGATTATATAGTGTTTATTGATGATCATAGAAAATGGCATATTAATCTAAAATGGCACATTATTCTATGCAAACAATTATAATAGATCGTAAAATGGTTTACCAAGATTGAGGATCATTTATTGTAAATAGATACACATTAAATGTAATGTTTATCTTATTGTAATAGTTGATCTAGGTTATTTTGCACCATAGATCTTAGGGTTATGATTATTTTTGTAACCTAATTTTTGCTAAGGTTGAAAAATAGAACACTATATATTTTTTATGTTCGCACCATTTTTATGAGGTTGGTGAACTAATATATATGAATCACAGAGCACTTGAAGACATTGCCTATCTTCAAGACAATCAATTTACCAAGTAGAATAGAGCATAGAGGACATCAGATTGAGCAAAATCAGAGAAGGATACTGAGAAAAATAGAGAAGGAAACCATCACAGATAAGGTGATATTTTGATGAGCACTTATAGATTTGTTTCAGACAATTGAGTTGTCAACTAGCAGATAGTTACCTATTACTTTCTGGCAATTGTGATAGAGTTTTTGATAAATCTCTTAACAGAGTAGACTTAACAGTCTTATGTAAATCTCTTAACCGAGTACACACTTCATTAGTGTTGTTTAAATCCTATAACTAGGTAGATCTAGGTGATCTAATATGTTACTCCTAATAGGGTAAGATCACCAGAAGTGATCAAAACTTGTAGCCTTAAGAGGAAAACCTTTTTTATCTGCATTAGTGAAGAATTTGTGGGTGTCATCCCCGCTGCATTTTTTACCTTCTAACAAGGGTTTTTGCATTACCAAAATACCTATGTTATGTGATTGTCATATTGATTTCATGTTGTTTACTTTCTCAAGTTAACTAGATGATTGATTTATGCAATTTGATTCAAGTTATTTTGATCGGTTATCACATCATTCAGTTATAGATTAGAAAGGTTTTACAAGTAAATTTTTGAAGGCACTAATTCACCCCTCCCCTCTCAATACCTATCTCTCCTAATTCCAAAATGCATCATCATACTTTATTTTCAAAGCATCTTTTTCAATAGTAATCAAGTCAATCTGTTCAAGAGCTTCTTCAAGATTCTTCTGTAGTTGATCCATATCCATAGAGATCTTACTCAACCTACTAGGCTTTCCTTAAATGATTCTTTTTTGAGTAACTAAGCTCTGATACCAATTGTTAGAAATAGGGAATACTGAGAGGGGGGGGGGGGGGTGAATCAGTATTCTACCAACTTTATCTTTTTCCCAATTATGGATATAACAGATTATCATTATACATGCATAACATAAGAAGCTAAACAACATGCATAACAATAAAGAACTCATAACACATTATTTTTTCTCGAGGAAACCCTAGCCAAGGGAAAACCCCAGTGGGGATGGTACCCACAAAGATCCTCTAATCAAAAGTATCATGTTAAGGATGTTGACCTTGTTAGGAGTCTATTACAAGCATATAGTGTATCAGTCTTGATTAAGGGACTATAGGCCTTGTTAGAAGCCTCAACCCTGTTAGGAGTTGTAGTACAAAATGTGATTACCAAATGAGCCCACTACCCAAACAAGTAATGTACAATATACACTGATTAAAAAAATAGGTTAAGGTACATAACCTTATACTACTGGCATCAATATCTCTTTGCTGCTCTTTTACTATCGCTATTACATATGCTTCATATACTTCGCATCATATCACTTGTCTACATTATTGTGTTCTTTCTCAATAACAACACAATTACATTTACATTTATACCAATAGCTTTATCCAAGATTTAACATCTAGGATGTCATCCATTTATATTGTTAAGTCATTATTTTGATAAACAAAATAATCCCTTAACTCTTTACTAGTTATGTCTTCATATTCTATCCCGTTGGCTTCACACTGTCTTCTATAAAACTATCATAACTTCTTTTGTACATGTCGTACTGACTTGTGCTCTAAGATGGGTGATCAATAGACATCATAGATTCTATGTTCAATTGTGCGAGAATTGAACTTACTCCAGTCAATGTCACAAACAAAAACTATGTCCAGGTTCACTGGTAAAACACTGTCTCACACTTAGACAAATTTGCAATGCGCTCTGTCATACTTGCTCTCTGACTTGTGTGATCTTCATGTGGATCATATGTTTCCATAATGACAACATCTATGTAATCAACTCAGACAAATTTCCAATAGAATCACTAAACATTTTCGACAATTTATTGCCAGACGACAAGAAAGTGTTAAAGATACACTCGGTTGATGATGTGAGTACAGTCATCTCACATTTCAAAAGTAATTTCTCAAGCCTTGAAGAATCTGCATCCCTAGTTGTAGAAGGAAAGTATCTAAAGAAGAGATTGAAAGAATTGGTTAGCAACTTTGCACTTGACCTTAGCTCACTCAAGACTGGTCAAGCATCCCTAAAAGAATTTTCAAATCGAGGAAGAAGAATCATTGTAGAATGCATGCATCAAAATAAGCTCACCGATTCTCATTTCAGGAAAATAAAAGAGGTTGAAGCTATGATTGAGCAAGTGAAGAGTTCAATGAAAGACAAATCCATAGATGTGAACATGTGCAATAATGTCTACCAAGGACAGATAGACAAAATTGAGAAGGCAGAGAAAGAGATGACAAAGATAAGGTCTAGACAGACTGAGTTGAGGAATGCTTTTGCGCCCTCATTAGACATTCTAAATCAAAATATCAAGGAGATTGATGCCACCATGATAACCTATGATCAAGGTCCTTCCATATAGTTGAAGAAGATGGAGAATCTTCAGTATGCATTATGCACCCATCTCCAGATAGTAAACTCTTTGATCTCATTTTGGAATAAAGAGATCCAGAACCTAAAGATTACATATCTGGATGTTTTCCCTCAGTAAGTATGTATAGATACATTTTTTGTAACACCTTTTCCATTAATTTCAAAGGGGGAGTTGTGTATAGAATATGGATCATAATATGTATAGGGAGATGTAAGTATATGTATAGAAGACAAAAGTTTTTTGTATCAAAAATAGTTAGCAACTTGGCCATATTCCTTTTTTGTCATCGATGACAAAGGGGGAGATTGTTGGCAAGTTGGCTATACTGATGTATATGACTTAATATAGTGTTTTCAATATGGAAACAAATTCATATAGCAATTTGGAGTCAGGGCACTTGATGAGGAGATCAGAAATCGGTTAAGTGTTGAAGACTAGACAGTGTACAAAGCTCTTGTAGCTTAGAGCATCAGCGCACATGCACATGGAAGAATTATGGTATGTGCCCTAAAATTTAAGTTGGTTAGACTATGTTCATGCTTATTCTATGAGTGGATAATCAGATATGCAAGGATGATAAAGATATAGTCAGTTGAAGTTGCACAGCCAATGTGTGCCAGTGAAGAATAGAGTAAGCAACCGACAGTTATCAATTTGAGTTGAAAATTTATTATAATGTTGTAAAGGCTATGCACCTATTTTAATTAGGTTTCCAACATGTATATATGTTTGATTGTAAACATGCTTAAGCCAATTCATTTGGAAGCATTGTATGTAATAGGTTTAAGGGCCGACCTAGTTGTTTATTTTTAATGCACACATAAATATAAGATGCACCCATTGTATTCAACATGGAAGTTGATAGAGAGTTATGATAAGTAGAGATGAAGTGTGTGAAGACACTATAATATGTATTAGAGCTTTTCTAGAGGTCAAATCATCAGTGCATCAAAGGAACTGATCTAACAAGCAGTGTCACAGTGACAGTTCATCCAGTAGATATAGTGTGTATCTGAGATTAGAAGGTTGTAACCTTCACCACTTGAGCAGTGAGCTCTAGGACAGTGCATCCAATCCCCTAATAGGGACTATTGTAAAAGAATCCTAACAGGGTTTGACCCTTGACAAGGTCTACTGTACTTAAAGCATTGTAAAGCAACTCCTAAAAGGGTTAAGGATCTTCTAACAAGGATCACAAAATACTAGTATAGAATATTAGTGGGTATCAATTCCCACCCGAGTTTTTACCTATTTGGGTTTCCCCGTAACCATATTGGTGTCATGTGTTGATTTCATGTTTCATGTTTATGTGAATGTTTAATTTAGTACTTAAGCATTTAAGTTTAGTATAAAGATTAAAGTTAAAAGATAAAATACAGTGAACACTGATTCACCTCCCCCCCCTCTCAGTGTTCCCATTCCTAACAATAATAACTCTTTATTATAGATGGCCCACATGAATACATATGCACAAGATATAACAAACCTTTTGAAGAATATATTTTTCTCTCGAATGTAGATCTAGTTTGCATACCCATCCAATATTCCTTGCACATAGCATTAGCAAGCTTCATCAATTTAGGTAGATCTCTAACTGCTCTAGTAGAACTAGTCTTCACAATGTTATCAAAATTTATATGAAACAACCTCTTATGCCACAACCAAATCTCGTCATTTTGAACAATCCAACATCTTCTTTTAGCACTATTCAAATGAAAAAGGTTACTTTTAGTCTTGTACCTAATGCAATTTTAGTACCTAAACTTCCAATTATTTTTCACTTTTCATACTTGAATTCTAGATCATACCCCTTGTCATCTAGCTATCCAACACTCAAAATATTATTCTTTAATCCTTTTACATACAAAATTGTAGACACTCAAATTTTGTCCATGCATATGGCCCCCCCTTTTAAAAAAATTTCTTAAATATTGTGATATTGTGTCATTCTTCTATGTCATCAACCACTAATTTTTGTCGCTAATTTACATTATTTTCTAATCAATATGAAATTTTGATCATGTTCAATCATGTTATTTTTCATCAGTAGCATTCAATCAATTCATCCTTCTAGGGGTAAATAACCATTAATTTATCCCTAGGTCCTAGCTTTGATAAATAAATCTAATCTATTTATCCATTTTTCCTCAATCTCATAATTAATTAATTTTTAATAATTAATTGACTAATTATTTTGATTTTTGGAATTTTCTAATTCCAAAAATTCCTAATTACTAATTTGTAAGGAATATTGAACTTTAAATTCAAATAATCTCTCACATTTCCACATGGGACTCTATTCCTAAAATATAGCTTTCATCCCTATTTAATAGCCTTCACTCTCTCTTTTCTCTCCATCTCTTACACTCTCTTAGTTAACTACTCATCTAATTTTCAAGTTTCCAAATAAGATTTCACTCATTTTGGCTTATTTCTAAAATGCACTTTACATTAATTTAGTCATTTTCGCTTATTTCTAAAATGCACTTTACATTAATTTAGTCATTTTCTCTTCCAAACTCCAATTTTATTTGTGCATTCTAAATGCAATCTAAATCTTGTCATATATCATGGCATTTTCCCAATTGCATCTCAAATTACCAATTTGGAGAATTTTCTCTCAAATTCTATTAATTGGGCTCAATTTTTCTTCATTTGTGAACCATAGCTCTCAAATCTTCTCATTATCATGCCAAATTTATTTCATGACATAGGTGCAGATTTTCATAATGGGAGCACCATATCAACATTTTGAGAAGAAAGAAAGGACATGGGAGTCAAATTGAGGGAGTGTTTGAATTCATTTGATTTCCTTTATTCATTTTGTCTCAATCTATGCACTTGAGGATAGGATTGTTTTTGTATTCTTTTATACATATTTCCTCTTTTTCCTCTCCTTCATTTGGTGAACCTAACATGAACATGAAATTCTAATGCATTTTTCTTTTTTTTTAATGTGTTTTGAATGTATAGGAACAAGATCTATGCACTTTGGATTCTAACTCGTGATTTTTTCTAGGATTTATTTTTTTATACATCCAACAAATCAAATATTTTTTATTGGTCTTTAAAATGAACAACAAAGATCACGTATCCTAATTAGGAGGATAAATGAACATCAAATTTCACATAGCCTATTAGTGGGTAAATGAACAACAAATTGCACATAGCCTAATTAGGTGGATCAAATAACCCTACAATTTTTGCCTAGTTTTAATTAGGAAGGGAAAGAACAATAACTCATCTTATTTTAAACACATTTCCTTTCTAAATGGGTTAATTAACAAAAAAATTCATGTTATTTTAATTAGGAAGGAAAAGAACCATAAGTTGTGTTTTTATCACATTTCCTTTCTAATGGGCAAATGAGCAACTTGCTTGCATGTTTTAAGTGTTATTTAGATTTTAAATCCCCCAAAAATGAATGAATGTATGTTCTCCCATTGCCTTCGTGGATCTTAGGTGAAAATAAATTCATTCATTTTTTTAGAGGGCCTACCTCCCAAAAAATTGCTTTAATATAGCCAGTGAGAGGGAACGACCCAAGCAGTAATAGGCCAAAGCTAGGTCTCCATCCAAACCACTATATAAATGTGTGATTGTAACCAAAATTCCAATCAACAATGTGGTTGGGTGATATCTCTCATCCAATACCCTTGAGGTGTCTCAAACCTTGGTTCTTAAGGTTGGTAGACCTCCTACGGGATTTTATCACACCACCCACTAAGATGGATGTCCCAGACTAAAGACCTTGTTGTAGTGGTGGAAATCCTTCTATTCACTAATGCAAGGGGTCACCCATGCCCATAAAAACATCCCACAGTTTTGTGTCTCTTAGTAGAGATAGTGGTTCCTTGGGAGGTGATGACCCTTGGAATTTGAAGCCTGGTGTGTTTGAGAAGTGATTGCAGTGTAAGAGGAAGCATGTGCCTCCAAGATTCTAGGCTATGCACTATGAGTAGGCATGGCTGGATTTATCCAAGTGGGAATTCAGTGGATATTATCTTTCAAGCCTAGGTTCTTGTGTGTTTGTGCATTTAGATTAGCAAGGCCATCTTTGTTTGAAGTATTTTGTGTGAGTGATAAATAAAATTGCATTAATAAACTTTCACTTCAAAATCATTGAAAAAATACTTTAAGACATTCAAAACCCTTCCTAAACCATTTCAAGACTTTCAAAATTATTCTCAAACATTGTCATAAACCTTGCCAAAAAAAGATGGAATCAAAATCCAAAAAAAAATGAGTCTTATAGTTTTATCTTATGAAATTGAACAAAGGATCTTGACTTTATTATCAATCTCATCTTTGGTCATTTTTATCATTTGGTCAATATCCACTCTTTGTGATGATAGATTTCACTTAGTACTTATTATCTATTTTTATTTTTTCCTTTTTATCTTTTCAAAGTCAAGATCCTATTTCAATTTCCTAAGGTCCTACTCATAGGTTTGCATTTTGAAAGATTTTTCAAAGTAGAAAATCCCAAAAAACCTAGTTGCATTTCCATTTCCATAGTTTGCATAATCATTCCAAAAATCCAAAAAACTTACAGTTTGCATAATCATTCCAATCATATAGTCACTCTCTTGCATATCCCAATCCTTTCATTTCAAACCTTTGCATTTTTCATACCCTTAGTTGCATAATCATTTTCAAAAACCTCAAAATCAAAAAAATCTTTCACTTTTGCATAATAATTGCATCATTCAAAGAACATAGTCATTCCTTTTCATATTTCAAGTTGCATATTATCTCAAAATCTTCAAAATCCAATAACAAGTGCATTTGCATACACCTCTCATATCCTTTGGTGCATTTAATCATCATGCCAATTAACAAGCCAATAAGTTTCTTATCAACCAACGTAGATTTAAAATGAGAAGACATAAACACTCTATGATCCTAGACAAGATATACCTTTGAAATCACAAGGTTTTCACCCAAACATGATGTACTCTTCAAGAGAGGAAATGCAAATAATTAATGACCCGATACCCATGACATTTTCACAAATGCATACCAATATCCAAACACATTTTGAACCAAGACAAATGGCATTAGGTGTTGGAAAGTGGCCCATTATGGATTGTACAAAGGTTTTCATTTATGGAGACACTACTCATATGTATGGTCTCTTTGAGTGGAACACATTTTTGGTATTAAGGTCTTGTAAAAATGACTAAGTCCAGGAAGCAGTTTACTAGGTACAGGAGTACATTTTTGGGCAGCGAGCACTGTATATGATAAACTAAGTCTTGAGAACTTGGAGAAAGTAATTTTAGAATGTGGTAGACCTTCACTTAAGCTCACTTTTGTTTTGGAGTTCAAAATGAGAATTAAATCTAATTGAAGTCATGCGATGATAGTGAAGCAACGATACAAAATAGTTGAATGGTCGTGAAGATTGAGGGAGTATAATGTAGAATCCAAACGCACTAAGTTGGATTTAGAATGGGTGCTACCCTAATTTTGGTAATGTATGATTTTTGACTTTGTATTTGATATTTAGATAAGATTTGGTCACGTTTTGTGATGCATTTGTGAGCCGACTAGTTGAGGAATTCAGCATATATATGAAGAGGTTTTGAGAAGTGAAGTAGGTATGCAATATGATAGAATACATGGATGCATTGTGATATCAAAATCAGATAGAAAGTGATGCAAAATATAATTGGGACTACTTAAGCATAGAAGATGCTTGTATAAGTTCATTTTTGATAAATCATTATAACAGAGATAGATTTTTTATTGTAAGAGAAATATTCTCATTGTACACCCCTAATAGGGTTTTTGTATTTCTTTAACAGGAAAATGTGCTAATGTAATAATAATCTCCTAACAAGGACATAATACTTTTAGTACATATTTGTGGGTACCATCCCCAATGAGGTTTTCCCTTAACAGGGTTTCCTCGAGAACAAAATCATGGTGTTATGAGTTGTGTATTTTGTGTTTGTGTTCTCTTCATTTCACTAATTATTTGGAAGTTGCTAAGTTAAAATTTAAAGTGTTGTAATATTGATTCAAACGCCCCCCCCCTCTCAGTATTACTTAATCGTAACAATTGGTATCAGAGCATCAAGCCCTTGGAGAGAAATCCTAACAGCTTCAGGGAGATCAAGATGGATTCTAAAAGTTTAAAAGAGAACTTTGAAGCAGCACTTGAAGACTTAGATAGATAGAAAGCTGAAAATGGGATTTGAAAGTGAAATTAAGAAGAGAATAGAGTTTTATCAAGAAACTGAAAGAACAACATGAACTTTCCATGAACCAAAGGAAAGATCTTATGGAAAATATAAAAGAGGATTCAGATAATAATTCATTAGATCAGATCAAGTAGCTTGAATTAGAGCATTAAAGCAGGATCATGAAAATACTTCTAATTAGATGGCTAAAGAAATTCAACCTGAGAAAGATTAAAGATTCAAAATTGAAGAGATCTTAAGGAGTACTAATGTTGAGATGGGAAAAATGCAGCTTGAACTTGATAATTATAGGAACAAATATCAGGAATTGGAGAAATACAATCACATCATCAAAGGAGAACTTGTTGAGGCTAAGAAACGCATTGAAAAATTTTATATGAGAAGTGATAAGATTGATGAATAGGAAGAAAGATAGAAACCTAAGGGAGACGTGACAAGAGTTGTCTTTGATGGAGCTAAATGTTCTAAAACTCAAGAAAATAGATTTGAAGAAAAGATAGAAAGACTTATTCATGAAGAACCTAGAGAGAAGATCAAAACTTTCAGAGGTAGATGTTTTAGATGCAACAAAATAGGACACATAAAAATAAAGTGTAGAGGTAAAGCATCTTATGATCCCTTTACTAATTACTATTTTAATTTCTATACATATGGACACAAGAAGGAAGAATGCAGGGAGCCTGATCAATCTAGAACCAAGAAAGATTATATTAGTGAATAAATAAAAACCAATATGACTTGTTATAAATGCAATAAATTTGGACACATAGCGAAGTACTATAAGTTGTAGGTAAATCAGAATAGAATACCTCCTACATGTTACAATTGTAATAATCTAGGACACATAGAAAATTTTTGTAGGTATAATGGAACTGAGAATAGAGGTGGACCACCTCCAATTGTTTTGAAGAAATTTTTTGGTGATACTGGTAAGGGTCTTGCATAATACATGGATGAATTCAATAGTCATTTCAAGAAATAAAAAAATACTTATAGTGGTAAGGTATGGAAAGTGAAGGAACCAAATGAGGAAAAGGTTTAGGGAGTGTCTGTAGATGCTACTAAGTCTTCACCTGATGATACCATTACTACATCAACCTAGATGGCCAAGCATGGCCTTAGGGGGAGCATTGGAAAGATACATCATAAAACTATCCAACCCCTGTTTATGAAGAATAAGCTCATGCAATCTTATGGAGAGTATGTATGAATATTATAGAATATGTATCTGTGATGACATAGATTTACAACCTATATCCTATGATTTCCAAATTGATGGTCGACTACACTATTACAGAGATGATTTCATTGAGAATTATGTCCTTTATTTTGTTAGCAAATTATAAGGGTAATCAAAAGAACAAATATAATCACTATTTGAATATCAGAGTTGAAGAAGAGAAGTGTTTTGAGCAAGAAGACCAAGGAAGCCAAGGCATTTGCAATGGTTTGAAGC
Organism: Chamaecyparis obtusa; assembly: GCA_027943335.1. NCBI lineage: Eukaryota > Viridiplantae > Streptophyta > Pinopsida > Cupressales > Cupressaceae > Chamaecyparis > Chamaecyparis obtusa. Next base: position 1,028,433 of record BSBK01004923.1, on the reverse strand, counting down.
ATGAACTCATAGAATTATCAGAAAAAGCTATTTATCTTTCTTGCAAGCTTGTGAATATGGATACACCTTTGATATTTATTGTAAATGAGAGACCTAGATACAAGTTTAAGAAACATCCTTGCAAATCCATTTAGGATGACCCTAAAGGTGCATTTTCTCAAATTCCCTACATATTTCTACATGTAGAGGATATTACCTATGGATTACATCCATTGTAAGTATGAGCCCTTGGGATACTTTGAGATATATAAGGAGATGAAGGATATGATCAAAGAGGATAGAAAATGGAAGGCTAAGTTCGCTTATCTTGAGAACCTTAGTGTGATGAAAATGACAGAATTGTATGAGTTTGATGAAGAAGAATGGTTTAAGATTGTATTGAGTAGAAGGTACGACCAATTAATTTGTCTTGGTGACCAACCTATAAAGATCTATAGTGAGTTGATCCATGATATTATTGGTCTAGATAACTCTAGAATTATCTTGGTAGTAGAGAATAATACCGAGAAATAAGTGGAAATCATAACCCACTCTAAATGGGATAAGAGAGAGATGACAGTGGTCGACATCTTCTAGCAAGATGTTAGATTGGTTACAATGATATTAGGATATAAACTTCATTATAGAAGCCAACCAAATTCATTATATGTTGGTGTTATAATGATGGCTTATAAAATGGTGAAGGGGAATTTTAAGTATAACCTATGCGAAGTTATTGCACAACAATTCATGGAGAATATGAAGAAGATAAAGAGAGATAGAACTAAAAAATTCAGATTTGGATCATTATTGATACATATGTGTAGGATTTGAACAATACAAATCCACAAAACCTGAAGATCACCTACATACGAAAACCTGTTACAAGGAAGTAGAGACAAGAAGAGGGCAAGGGTTTGACTCAAAAATTTGAAGAAGAAAATATCCTCAAATAATGAATGAATTGAATGTACAATGGATCATCCTTATAAAGGAGATTGAAAGCCTTAAAAGGAAAACTCTAGTGCATGTAATAATCAGTTTAACTATTACATGACTAATGCATAAGTTTAGAACAACTAGTGCATGTGCTTTTAACTAAAGAAAAAGGAAGTTGACATCTTAAGAAGGGAGTAAAGATTAATTAACATAATTAATACTTTACTCTAACACCCCCCCTTAAGATGAGCAATGATGTATCTACAAACAATGCAAGAAGAAAGAAAATGAGTCTCAGCAACAAAGGCCTAATCAGGTACCCAAGTACAAAAGAGAGTCTTTGAAAAGTGGAGAAATAGAGAAAACCACATGGGGAAAACTCTACTCCAAAAAGAGACAAAGACTAGTCTGAAGGATTGAAGAAGCCCCCAAAATTAGGAATGTTCCAAAAAATAGGAACAAAGATGAACATGTACAACATCACTAAAGCATGAAACTAAAAACTCTGTCAAGAAGAACTGATGATCTGAAGATCCTCCAATGAAATATGACTAGGTAGAGAAGACTATAATCTGCATGAGTGCCCTCAAATAACACTACTCGAATCAAGAGGCAAAAAAAGGCAAACACCTAAACTCAAAGATACAGATGGCATAAATAGCAAAATCCTGAAGAGATGGTCAATCAAAGCTAGAAGAGTGCATCCAAAATAGGAAAGAAAAGAGTGTCCATATGGTAAATGATCCATCTCACCAGAATGCATAGGTACCCAGCCACTGCAACCACCTAATACATAGGATCAAATACTGAATACATAGCTCACACTATCAAACCAAGGAAGTAGTAGAACCAATAGTACAAACCCCCCCATACTGTTGACAAGGGAGTAATGACAGGTACACTGAAAAGATCATCCAATATGAACTACATGATGAAGATGAATCTGAAACATCGAATGTGCAGAAAGAGTACAAACACATATAGAGATACCTGAGGCTAATGTCATGGAAGGAACACTCACTTGAAAAAGGTAGATGGAAAACAAAGGAAAACATCAAACCCCCCTGGCACTTTATAATGGAGTGTGAGTACAAATAGCACGAACATGTGTAAGATCCCATCAAAGCAATAGAATGGCACTTTATCTTAGTGCATGTGCATAAAAGAATGCTACAAAAGTGAAGTATACACTACTCAAAGAAGATCAAAGGCTTTTGAAACAAAATAACAACCTAAGACGAGCCATCCCTTAAAGGGAAGAGATCCCAAGACCTGTAACAACCAAGATATCCACCAGACTACAAAAAAGAAAAAATCTGAATAAAATGAAATTGTAGCAGAATATGGAAAAATGACTCATAGCACTGAAAATCTCTCTAAACAAGCTTTCTAATGATATATCATTTTCTGAAAATAGAGTTTGGATGTGCAAGATAGAGCTCCCGGAGTGTAGAACTGAAGATCTGGCTTTGACAAAGAAAAAAACCATCAAAAATATAAAACTAGAAAATATAACCTCTAGATATGGAAAGATCTTAGAGTCAGCTTTTCGACAATATCTCATTTGCCAAATTTTGACACCGTATGCTCAAGATATGAGAAAAAAACCAACAGCTATGCTGGAGGGCCCAAAGAAGGTGTTTGCAAGGATCTAAGGATGGGTGACATCAAAAAAAGGACACAAAACCCCATGAAACCATCAGATCTAATAAAAGCTCAGAAAGGGCTTTTCGACAATATCTCATTTACTAAAAATGGAGCCCGGATGCAAGAGAAATGGATCCTGGAAGGTAGGAAGTCTGAAACGCCACAATCATAGAGAACATCTAACTTTGACAGTGAAAAAGAGCATCAAAATGGAAAAATCACAAAACTATACCAATAAATTCAGATTGGGCTCAGAACCAGCTTTCCGATGATATATTGCACACCCAATTGCGATCCCATATGCCCGAGATATCGCAAAAAAATGCCCAGATACCCTTAAAAAACCAAAAAATGGTTCCAAAAATGTTGATGTAGGCTGATGTTAGCAAAGGGCATGCTTAAACTTGACGGCCAAATGGTCATCATAAGTTTAAACAAGTCTGGGGCTTAACGAAACCACCTTGGTCACATGGGTGACCAAGGGCTCGACGGAGCTGGGCGGCCACTGGGCCAAGGGCGATAGCAGGGCTGGCAAAGCGATATGGTGGCGACGGAGGCATGGTTTCTGGCAGCGGTGGTGGAGGCACGGTGATGAAGGGTTCTCCCCTTAATACCACAAGCACATAAAAAAAATAGAGAAACAACAACAATAATATGCAAGAATAGAAAATAGGCTTCTTATTATCTCCACAAATGTGGAATTACAAACTTTTAGAATTACAATATGCAAAGCCACATGGGCATTCCCTTACAATATTGTGTAGGACAAAGCCTCGAATCAATACCCAGAGCTACTACCTAGAACTACCCTAGACAACAATATGGGCCTTCTTTATATAGGCAATTTCCATCACCCGAGAAGGTTCCAGAAATTTAGCCCTAAGGGCCGACCAAACTTAGAATTATTTTATTTTACAATTTATTACATCAAAGTCAGCTCAAAATGAGTTTTGAAACCTGAACAGAAATTTTGAAGAAAAATTATTTTCTACCATTTCAGGTGACCCAACTTCCGAAGACCATAAGTCATTACCCATTGACCCAATTGGCTATTATAACCCCATTCTGAAAATGCCACAAAGTGCTCTACAGGTTTGACTCACGCAAAGTGCCCATCACCCAAATTTTTGACCTCATCCGGGGCCTCTACAGCCTTCAAAACTGAGTTTGAAGTTTCTGTACCCTACTGCCAATACCAAAAATCTTCAATATCTTCAAAACTACACCTGATCTAGCCATGAAACTTTGCTGGCAGGCTGATATGACTGAGATGAACCTCCATATGTAAAATCAGACATTCTGAGATCGTAAGACCAACTTACTAAAAATAGCAAGTTTCAATAAATAGCAACTCTGCACAAGATAGCCCTTATTGAATACAAAAATAGAAATATTTTTGGGTGATGCAAGATTGCTCTTACACCCAGGATGCTCCTGCATCAGACACCCGAGGTAATTTGAGAAGTGACCCTGTCACAACTCAGGTGTGCAGAGGAAAACCAAGATGATTAACCTCCTCCTTTGTTAGCCATGATGAATCTTCAATAGGTCATCCTTTCATTTGACCAAATACTCTTCATATGTCTTGTTCCTTATGCTTCTGCCAACACGACTGTCCATTATGTCTTCAATCTCCTTGATATCTGAACTGGTTGCTGGAATAATCCACTGTGCTGCTGCAACCTCATCTTCAACACCTCCTTCATGATACTCTGTCAAATCTGAAATGTTAAACACTGGTGAAATATTTAGCTCAGTAGGCAATCCTAACTCATATGCATTTCCTAAATCATGCTTCTTCAGTATCTTACATGGTCCAAACTTTTTCATTTTCAACTTGTTATATGTACCAACCAGAAATTTCTCCTTCCACAAATGAACCATGACTTCATCTCCAACCTGAAATTCCTTATGCCTCTTTTTCTCATCTGCCTTAGCCTTATACTGTGCATTCATCTTGGTAATATGCTTCCTCACCTCCTCATGGATGTTCTTCAAGTGCTCTGCAAAATCCTCAACTTCAGCACTACTTATTTTTCCTTTATCTATCTTTCTCAATTCAGATGGATTTCTTGGACTACTTCCATATACAATCTGGAATGGTGATTTACCAGTGCTCCTGTTGATAGAATTATTGTATGCAAATTCTTCTTGTGGTAAAATCAAATCCCATCCTGTTGGCTTATCTCCAACCAAACATCTCAGTAGATTTTCCAAACTTCTATTCACCACCTCTATCTGTCCATCAATTTGTGGATGATGTGATGAACTGAACTTCAAATCCATCTTCAACTTCTTCCACAATGTCTGCCAGAAATATCCAACAAACTTAGTATCTCGATCTAAAACTATGGTCTTTGGCAAACCATGTAGTCTCACCACTTCTCTGAAAAACAATTCTGCTACATGAACAGCATCATTAGTCTTTTTGCAGGGAATGAAATGTGTCATCTTCAAAAATCTGTCAACTACTACAAAAATTGAATCATGTCCCCGCTGTGTCCCCGGTAAACCAAGAACAAACTCCATACTGATATCCTCCCAAGGCTTCTCTGGTATAGGTAATGACTGATACAACCCTGTATTTTGCTTCACTCCTTTCACCATCTGACATACTCTGCAACTTTGTACAAACTTCTTCACATCTTGCTGCAATTATGGCCAATAATAATTCTCACCAACCAAAGCAAGGGTTTTATCAGGACCAAAATGTCTAGCCAATCCTCCACTATGCTTCTCCTTGATGAGATTCTCCCTCTTAAAACTTTGTGGAATGCACAACTGACTCCCTCTGAATAGCATATCATCTTGGATGATAAAATCCAACCATTTCATCCTGTCTAGAGTAACAGGTTCTGTACAAGCTTTCCAAGTTTCACCAAAATCAGGATCCTCTAGATATAAATTCTTGAGTTCCTTGAACCCAACCACCTCAATCTGCATCTCTGTCAGCCATAGTTGTCTTCTACTAAGAGCATCTACAACCCTCTTAGACTTTCCACTTCTATGTTTCAAAACAAATGTATAACTCTATAAAAACTCAAGTCATTTCAAATGCCTCTGATTCAACTTTCCTTGACTATTCAAATATTGCAAAGCTTGATGATCAGTATACAAAACAAACTTCTTAGGAAGCAGATAATGTCTCCACTTCTTTAATGCCTGAACTATAGCATAAAATTCCTGATCATAGACAAAATATTTTCTCTTGGCATCATTTAACTTCTCACTGAAATAAGCAATAGGTTTACCTTCTTGGCTCATAACAGCTCCTATTGCAGTACCACTAGCATCACAATCTACTTGAAACACCTTATTAAAATCTAGAAGTGCTAAAATAGGTTGTTCTGTAACTTTTTGTTTCAACAATTGAAAACTCTTTTTTGCCCCATTAGTCCACTTAAACTCTTTTCTATCCCCTCTCATTGTTTCAGTCAAGGGTCCACAAATACTGCTAAAATTTCTGATAAACTTTCTGTAAAAGCTAGCCAAACCATGAAAAGATCTTACCTCAATAGCACTCCTTGGAGTAGGCTATTCAAAGATAGCCTATACCTTCTCTGGGTCCATTTTTAGACCTTTTGCTAAAACTACAAATCTCAAATACACTAACTCTTTCTTCACAAAACTGCACTTCTTCAAATTAATCAACAATTTCTCATCTCTCAACTTCTCAAACACCATACGAATATGCATCATATGTTCCTCCAATGTCTTGCTAAAAATCAAAATATCATCTAGGTAAACAATGACAAACTTACCCAAAAACTCTTTCAGAACCTCGTTCATGAGCCGCATGAAAGTGCGCGGTGCATTGGTTAGCCCAAAAGGCATGACTAACCACTCATATAGTCCTTTTGTTTTGAAGGTAGTCTTCCATTTATCTCCTTCTTTGATTTGAATCTGGTGATATCCACTCTTCAGATCTATCTTTGAGAAATACACAGCTCCACTCAAACAGTCCATAATATCATCCATTCATGGCAATGGAAACCTATACTTGATTGTGATCTTATTTATTGCTCTAGAATCTGTACACATCCTCCATTCTTCATTCTTCTTTGGTGCTAATACTGCTGGTATAGCACATGGACTCAGGCTCTCCCGAATCAATCCCTTCTATAACAACTCATGTACTTGTCTGTTCAACTCTTCACTTTCTGCTAGTGTCATTCTGTGTGCTACATTGTTTGGCAAACTAGCTCCTGGAATCAAATCCATCTGATGACTGATCTTCCTTACCGGTGGTAATCCATCAGGTACATTATCAGATACAATATCCTAAAACTCATTCAATAAATCTGCAACCTCTACAGGTACATCCTCTACTTCTTTACCAACTTTTGGAATTAAAGCAAAACACACATGCTCATGCCTCATAACATCTAGGAATTTTCTTCCATCAACAAATGTTATTCTTGCATTACCACATACCTTTTCTTCGGTCTCCTTCAATGGCTTTAGCTTATGTCACACTCTATCCTTTGTCAGGGAATAGGTATTTGCATGACCATCGTGTACATCACATCTGTCAAATTACCACGGTCTACCCAACAACATATGACATGCATCCATAGAGATGATATCACATAGTACCTCATCTTGGTACCTGCCAATCTTGAACTTTAGCAGGCACTATTCACTGACCATGACCTTGTGGTCATCCTACACCTAGGCAATCCAATATGGATATGGGGGTTTCTGTCTCTTGAGCTTTAACTTTGTCACCATCTCTTCTGACACCAAATTGTCAGTGCTTCCACTATCGATAATCACATCACGGCATTTACCTTCACACTTGCATCTAGTGGGAAACAAGCTCCTCCTTTGTTCAGGTTCATTCTCACCACTCAGCAGGACTCTTCTGTTAATTAGTGTTTCTCCTCTTTCAGCATCTTCAGAATTTGATGATCTGGCATCTTCATCTACATGTGCAACTTTGGCCTGGCCTTCATTTCTCCTGTCTATTCTGCCTTGGTGCTGAGGACATTCAAATGCCCTATGACCTTCTTCTCCACAGTGAAAACATGTTCCACGGAAGCCTCCTCTTCCAGATCCTTGTCCTCTTCCTCTTCCTCTCTAATCTCTATTACTCTGATCCTGGAAATGATTAGAATTATTTCCTCTCTAATTCTAACTGCTACTGGCCTCATCCTTCTTTTTCGGATCTTCATTTCAGCCACCATATGACTGTCCACCAGATCTTCCACCACGACCTCTTCCATTTTGTCTGCTCTCAAACTTTTTGTTCAGCTTTTCCTCTATTTTTAGGGCAAACTGGTATGCCTCCTCAATACTATTCATTCGAACCAGATTCAACTCCTCCTGAATGCTTGGCCTTAACCCATTAAGGTATCGGGCAAATTTCTCCTTATCAGCTTCTGCATGGCCTGTTCTAATGAGGAGTCGATAGAACTCCTCTGTATACTCCTGAACAGATCTTCCTGCTTGCTTCAAACTTTGCATTTTCTTTAGTAGGTCAAGCTCATAATCAACAGGAATGAACTGTCACTTCAATTTATCCACCATCCGATCCCATCTTGTGATTTTATCTTTCCCTCTTCTATTTCACTCCAATTGAATTTCTTGCCACCAGATCTTTGCATGACCTTTCAATCTGGCCTTCGCAAATTTGACCCTATCAGAATCCTCAACATCTTCATACTCAAAATATTCCTCACATTCATTGATCTAGTCGATCAATTCTTCTGGATTAAGATTTTTAGAAAATGTAGGAACCTCAATCTTAGGTCTTTTTCCAATCTTGGAAATCACCCAAAAAAGTCTTTCTTCCTCTTGATTCACAACTTCAACTTCTCCTTCTTAATATTCTTCTTCTGCTTCATACTTGCTTTCATCTCTGACATTAAGATTCATTCCTCTGCGAATCTCTTCTTGCAATGCTCGCACTTGTCTCTACAGCTCTCTAACCTCATGTGTCACAGCACCAGCTCTTCCGCCACGTTCTCTTCGTAGAGGCATTTTCGCGATGCACGCTGAAACTCTAACCACGGTCCTGGTGCAAACTACCTCATAGTCGGTGATCTATTTACACACTCAAGAACTCCTGCTCTGATACCACTTGATGAAGGGTGCTCCCCTTAATACCACAAACACATAACAAAAATAGAAAAACAACAACAATAATATGCAAGAACAGAAAATTGGCTTCTTATTATCTCCACAAATGTGGAATTACAAACTTTCAAAATTACAATATGCAAAGTCGCATGGGCATTCCCTTACAATATTGTGCAGGACAAAGCCTCGAATCAATACCCAGATCTACTACCCAGAACTCCCCTAGACAACACTATGGGCCTTCTTTATATAGGCAATTTCCACTGCCCGAGAAGGTTCCAGAAATTTAGCCCTAAGAGCCGACCAAACTTAGAATTATTTTATTTTACAATTTATTACATCAAAGTTGGCTCAAAATGAGTTTTGAAACCCGAACAAAAATTTTGAAGAAAAATTATTTTCTACCATTTCAGGTGACCCAACTTCTGAAGACCATAAGTCATCACCCGTTGACCCGATTGGCTATTATAACCCCATTCTGGAAATGCCACAAAGCACTCTATAGGCTTGACCCATGCAAAGCGCCTGTCACCCAAATTTTCAACCTCATCTGGGGCCTCTAAAGCTTTCAAAACTGAGTTCAAAGTTTCTGTACCCTGCTACCAATACCGAAAATCTTCAATATCTTCAAAACTACACCTGATCTAGCCATGAAACTTTGCTGGCAAGCTGATATGATAGATGAACCTCCATATGTAAAATCAGGCATTCCGAGATCGTAAGACCAACTTACTAAAAATAGCAAGTTTCCATAAATAGAAACTCTGCACAAGATAGCCCTTATTGAATACAAAAATAGAAATATTTTTGGGTGATGCAAGATTGCTCTTACACCCAGGATGCTCCTACATCATGCGGTTTCTAGCAGTGGTGGTGGTGTGATTGCCAGGAGCAGACTGTGTAGGCCATCAAGGAAATTGCAGAGGCCGCAGTGGCCAGTGGGAGGCCACTGGGTCAGGACTGGGTGGCTGCTCGGTGGCCGTGCCAAAGAAGATTTTTTTTTTTGAAATCGCAGTACCCTACACCTTCTAGTGCATGCCAGGGCCATATGACCTTGGTACGAAAAAACATTTTACGACAGAGGCTAACTTGTCAAAAATGGACAAGTCTTATATGGATTTTGACTATCTCGGGCCTTCCGAACGCAATTGTGAGGTCCGTTTGGGCCAGAAGTGCTTCAAAAAATAGTGATCACCTCAGGATCCATGCCGGGGTCGATTGCCAAAAAATTTCTCACAGATTCCAACTTTGTCCAAATTGGACAAATTTTATATAGATCTTGGGGTTCTTGGATGCTCTAAATGCAACTGTGAGGTCTATTTGAAGCCAAGATGACCAGAAAAATATGTTCCCCATAGATTCAATAAAAACCCAAAAAAGCCCTCATCTAAAACAGATGAATTTCATCTCTGAATCTTTCAAACATGAACAAGCTGTAGCAAATCAGGCTTTGATACCATGTAGGATTTGAGCAATACAAATCCACAAAACTCAAAGATCACCTACATACGAAAACCTATTACAAGGAAGTAGAGACAAGAAGAGGGCAAGGGTTTGACTTAAAAATATGAAGAAGAAAATATCCTCAAATAATGAATGAATTGAATGTGCAATGGATCATCCTTATAAAGGAGATCAAAATCCTTGAAAGGAAAATTCTAGTGCATGTAATAATCAATTTAACTATTACATGACTAATGCATAAGTTTAGAAAAACTAGTGCATATTCTTTTAACTAAAGCAAAAGGAAGTTGACATCTTAAGAAGGGAGTAAAGATTAATTAACATAATTAATACTTTACTCTAACAATATGTATATGCATATTGTGCATAAATTCCCTGGTATGCACTCGAAAGCATGGAAAGACAATGAACCTATTGGTTTACAAGTGTCAAACAACTATAGAAGACATAACAACACCTAGGTAGATGGAGAATTGTTTGCAATGACAAAAATATTGTAGAGAGAAATGAAGCAAAGAATAAGGATACCAAAGGAGATAGTGGACAAGTATAAAGATACAATGAGTTTCATGGTTGAAATTGATTGTGTTTATTTTGAGGTAGTAGACCCAAGAATGAAATGGTGTTACCCCATAGATTATGAAGCCGGTACATAATTATTAACAATGCAAGTTGAACATGTGCTATCATCTAAGATTGATACATTACAAGAGAGATGGGGAAGCTATGAAGATAAATCTTGGAAGATCAAAGAGGAGTAGAAAAAAGCTGCAAGGAAAAGGAAAGTTTAGAAGGTTGTAGATGAACTAGCAGAGAAGGTTGACATAACAAAGGAGAAGATGAAGGAAATAAGGATAAAGATGAAAAAGAGTGCCTCTAGATTGGTGAGCTCTACCCCTAGAGCTCTTCCACCTCTAGAAGTTTAGAATACTAATAGTCCACCTCCTACTATGGTAGAAATGGATGATACTACACCATAATAGCCTGAGAAGACTGACAAAGAAACACAAAGCACTACAAAGAGGAGAAGGCCCTCCAAATAGAACTCACCACACAAGAAATAGAGAATCAAAGTAGAAAAGAAAAAAAAAGATAAGAAGAAGAAAGAGGAAGAGAAGAAGAAGAAGAAAGAATCATAAGAGAAGAAAACACAAGATAATCTTGTGGATAGATAGCCATGGAAGCCTGATATTAGAGTATTAGAGAAAAGGATTGTTGACCAAGGTAAATTAGTTACCAAGATTCTATGATAGGTATGATGATAGTGACAAAGTTCTTATTGAAGACATTGTGATTAAGCACATGTTGGTTTTCAAGAAGAATTTGATTGAGTTGGCTAATAGTACACCTAAAGAGATGTATGATAAACTTGAGGTTAGGAAATAGTTAGCATTAAAAGAAGATGAGAAAATTAGAATAAAAGCCATCGAGACTATTTTACATGTGATAACATTTGATGAGCATGAAAGAATCATGAATGAACTAAAACCCTTGTTAAGAATAAAATCCAGATTGATCAAAACAATGGGGAGAAAATATGATGAGGTAATTGAAGACACACATAAGGCCATTGATAAAGTGTTAATGGGAGTTCAATTAGAGAAATATACCCCTCCTAAACTTGAGGATACTAAACCTAAAATATTTTTGAGGGGAGAGTCATCCAAGGTATCTGAGGTAAAAACTCATACATCCAAGGATGAAGAAGATGACAGTCAATTTGTAAGTATAGTAAAGAAACTGGATTTCTTTACTATTTATGTGCCTATAACTTTGGACACCTCATAGGATACTAGTGACCCTTGTGAAGGGAATACATATGTTATACCTGATGTTGATGGAAGTGAAGAAAAAGATACAGAAAAACCTACTAAGGAAGATCCCTCTAGTAGTGGAGAGAAAGCGAGCATTGCTGAGGTAGAGAAAGAATCAAAAAATAAGGCTGAAGTAAAACATACACATGTTTCTTCAAATTTATTGTTGGAAAGTGGAGAAAAAAATTTAAGTACTAATGTAGAGAGCATGGATGAAAATAATCTTATGAAGCTATCGTACATTGCATTTTCCAAGGCCAAAGAGAGATCAGAGCAGAAAACTAAGAAGAAGTCAAGGGTATTGGAAAGGGCATTTGATACTATCAAAAAACTCCTACATCTACCTTTTACTTTCCAAGGAAAGGATATTGTAGAGAACTTAAACAAAGCTTTAGATGACTTTGATAGTCACTTTGAGTCTCTGGAGAAGATCGTTGAGGTAAAAAATGAGAAAACTTATTGAGCAAAAAAGCTAGAGGAAGTATGCAAGTCTATTTCATGGGACTTGGGCATACTGAGAAAGACTATTCCTAAAGTGAAAACCCATGTAGCACATGGAATAAATTTATACATTTATTTTATAAATCCTATCAGACACCTTCATAACATAGAGGACATTATTACACATGACAGGAAGACACTAGACAAGTTGGTACACACTTGTGAGACCTCCCCACATATTGTTTTAGAGATAGACAAGGAAGTGTCCATATTGATAGATAAGATAAGTGTATTGGAGATAGAGAAAGGGAGATTTATGGGAAAATTTCATGTTCTGAAGATTTTGATCACTTCTAAGCTATCAATTCTTGAGATAGACCTTTCTGACATGGAGAAAACAACAAAAGCCCTCATAGAAAGAAAGCCTACAAAGTTGAAGGGAGTAGAAATATCATCATTCACACTGAATGCACTAATCTATGTGGGTCATATTTTGGTCAAGACCTGGATGGAAGACGCAAAGATCTTGGAAAGCTCTTTCCAAGATGTACTTCACATGGTTTAAATTTTGGTGACCAGTTGTATAATTTTTTTTTACATAGAAATTCTACATTTTTGTATAGCTTTTCCATTGATTTCAAAGGGGTATTATTAGACATGAAAAATTTATTAGAAGATATAAGAGGAGATATGAATAAGTAAATTTTGTACTTAGTAATTATTTTGGTATTGAGAACTTAGTCATTTTTCACTAAGTGTTGCCATCAATGCCAAAGGGGGAGATTTTTGGAAAGTGGTCCATTGGGGATTATTTAGAGGTTTTCATTTATGGAAAAACTACTCATATGTATGGTCTCTTTGAGTGGACCACATTTTTCGTATTAAAGTCTTGTAAAAATGACTAAGTCCAGGAAGCAGTTTACTGGGTACAAGAGTACAGTTTTGGGCAGTGAGCACTATATATGATAAAATAAGTCTTGTCAACTTAGAGAAAGGTATTTTAGGATGTTGTAGACCTTCAGTTAAGTTCTCTTGTGTTTTGGAGTTCAAAAATGATAATTACAGCTATTTGAAGTCATGTGATGACAGTGAAGCAATGCTACAGAATAGTTGAATGGTCATGATGATTGAGAGAGTATAACATGGACTCTAGGTTTGCCAAGTTGTATTTGGATTGGGTCCTACCCTAATTTTGGTAATGTATGATCGACTACTTTGTATTTGATATTTGGATAAGAGTTGGTCACAGTTTTTGATGCATTTGTGAGCTATCTGGTTGAGGAATTGAGCATATATATGAAGAGGTTTTAAAAAGTGAAGTAGGTATGTGATATGATAGAATACATGGATTCATTGTGATGTCAAAATCTGATAGAAAGTGATGCAATCTATAATTGGGACTACTTAAGCATAGAAGATGCTTCTATAAGTTCATTTTTGATAAATCATTGTAATAGAAATAGATTTCTTATTGTAAGAGAAATATGCTCATTGTACACCCCTAACAAGGTTTTTGTATTCCTTTAATAGGGAAATGCGCTAATGTAATAATCAGATCCTAATAGGGCTAGGTGTCCTAATAGGTACATAATATTTTTATTACATATTTGTGGGTACCATCCCCGCCGGGGTTTTCCCTTAACATGGTTTCCTTGAGAACAAAATCATGGTGTAATGAGTTGTGTATTTTGTAAATTTATGTTCCTTTCATTTAGTAATTATTTAGAAGTTTCTAAGTTCAAATTTAAAGTGTTGTAATAATTCCCCCCCGCTCAGTATTACTTAATCCTAACATTAGGACAATCAAACAATAAGCCATATCAATACAATGCACACTTGACCCAAAAGTTGATAGACAAATCAGCTAAAGAAATTAAGATTGTGGAACAACAAGTTGAAAATGCTAAAAGAAATAACAAAGATATGGCCAAACTCCTTAAATGCCCAAAAGAAAGGTTTGGTGATGTCAATGTTAAATATTTTATTGTAAGATTAAAAATAAAAAAACTCCTTCCAAAAATGGATGAATCAAATACAAACTTCAACCAAGACCAATTCAATCATGTTCAAGATTAAACTTTGTTCAACCATATCCCAAATCAAGGACAATTCAATCAAAATCCAAATCAAACTTGCTAACCAAATTATGGCATAGTTCAACTTGGGCCACCACCTAAGTACGAACCAATATTCATTCTAATGTAATCAAGTGACCCTCAAGTAATTAGATAACCTCTGGTGAAAATCATGAAACCAAGTAAACCAACACAAAGGTCACAAATAATCTTGTCTTCAAGAACATAACATGTCAATGAGCATCATCTTATATCCACAAATTCACCCTCAAAATTTTCTCAAACAAACACAAGATCAAACATGTCATATTTTGGACACCAACAAAGAATAATCAATAATAAACCTTTTGTGGAATAATTTATTAAGTTCCATCCAAAAATTCTTCACAACATGTAAACATTGATGTGGCATCACCAAAAAGATCATCCAAGTAGCAAAAACTCAAATTAATAACCTCAAAGGACTTTTTTTAAATATTGGATTTAATATATGTACAGGTTGAATAAAATAATTCACATGTGTCTATCGATGGCTCATTCCAAAAAAATCACATGGATGAAACACCTATTTCCTATCAAGATATTGACTTTCAAGAAACATCCATGTTTCAATCTACTCCTTCGTCCCCCAAAGATTCATAAAATTAGTTTCCTCCATCTCTAACAAGTGACACTTCCAATAATGAAATCCCCCAAGGGCTATCCATAGAAGACATACAAGCTAGTCCCATTATTGATATAAGTAATTTTCATACTTCCCAAATGCTAGAGCCAACTCTACCATGTGCTCTATTACCAATCAAACCCATTCAAGAGATCCCATTCCAAAATCCATCTCCTTCATGCAAAAACATTGACCCCTTTTCAAAATCCCCCTCAAATACCCAAAGGCATACCCCTGTTGGATTATAGAGAGGGGGGGATGTGAATCAATAATCCATAATCACAAATATCTTAATAAATTTTCTTTGATAAACTCAGTAGCAGCTCGGTAGAAACATAGTTCACTATTTACCGACAACAGTAAATAAACTTTAATTAATCAGTAAATCATTCCCACAAAGACAAGTTTGGTATATTTTTCTTCATTGTTTTCATCTCTCGATGGAGGCTCATCTTTCTCCTCATTCCCTTCTTATTTTTTGTTAGTTGCATCAACTAAATTACTATCTTGTACATAAACAAATTTTTTGTAATCCTCAGATTCCTTTTTACTATCTTCTTCATTCTTTTCTGCAAATTCATCAACTCTTACATTTTCACTTTCAACTATTTTGTTAGAATCCTTAGTCAAAAATTTATATGCTTTTCTCTTTTATGAATAACCAAGAAATATTCCTTCATCTCCTTTAGAGTAAAACTTTCCATTTCTATAATTTTTCAGTATATAACATCTACTTCCAAAAAAAATAAAGTAACTTACATTCGGTGTGTTTCTAAACCAAAGTTTAAAGGGTTTTTTGTTGGTACCTTTCTTCAATTGTATTCGGTTGAGAGTATAAACTACAGTACTTATAGCTTCTCTAAATAATTTTTGTGCAGCCTTTTTATCCATCAACAAAGCTCTATCATATTCAATAATGGATCTATTCCTTCTCTCAGCTATCCCATTATGTTGTGGATTCCTCGGTGTAGATACTTTTCTTTTAATTGCATGCTCATTACAAAAGATAGTAAATTCATCAGAGATAAATTCACCTCTTCTATCATATCTCAAACACTTCAGTTGTTTACCTGTTTCCATTTCAACTCTAGCCTTATACCACTTAAACATTTGAAATGCATCAAATTTTTCTTTTAGAAATATACCTGGGATCATTCTGGAATAATCATCAACAAACAAAATAAAGCACTAATCTCCATAATAACTTTTAATTTTCATAGGACCACAAAGGTGAGTATGAACCAATTCCAAAATACCATTTTTAGAATAAGATTTACTTAGAAAACTTGACTTTGTCATCTTACCAATCTAACATTCTTTACACATAGCTTTATCAGGTTTTTTTAATCTCGGTAGTCCTCTGACTCTACTCTTCTTACTCACTTTGATCAAGTTATCAAAATTCACATGACACACTGTCTTATGCCATAGCCATACATCTTCAATTTTAACAAACAAGAAACTCTTTGCATCAGTATCAAGATAAAATAAATTACCTCTTGATTTTCCTCATGCTCCAATTAGATCTCCATTAGCACCATAGATCTTAACCTTTATATTCTAAAATTCCAATTGGTGACCAGTATTGTTTAGTTGTTCAACACTCAACAAATTATAGTTTAGTACTCTAACCCAATATGCATCATTACATTTCATCTTTTCATTTAATACAATGGATCCCTTACCTTTCATAGGACATGGAGCATTATTGCCAAATCTGAAAATCCTCCACAATACTCCTCTAGGTTCTCAAACTTGTCAATATCACCACTAATATGATGTGAACAACCACTATCAATAATTGAAGGATCTAGCTTACTTACATGAAAGACAAGTGCTTTCTCATCTCCATAATTTTCTCCATCTGAGTCTTCCTTTACTGCAACAAAGACAATTTCATATCTTTCTTCAATATTATCAAATTCATCATCAGTTACACCTTCCTTTGCTAGGTAGCAAGACTTCTTTCCTTTGTCCTTAAAATATTTGAATCTTTGGCATCGGTTGTCTCTTTTGTCATTCTTATCATTTTTTTCATTGTCAGGACATCTACTTGCAATATGTCCAATCTTATTAAAATTGAAACATTTCAATGGTAACTTGCCTTTGTACTTTCCTTTACCTCTAGGTAGTCGGTTAGCCAGTAGTGCTTCCAATTTCTCTTATTCTTTCTCTTCGGTCATGATACTGTCATATTAATTTCCTTATAAATTATTCTAATTTTCTCTTTCTCTTCTTGATGTTCCAATGCTCACAAATGAATTGAAGGTAGTCTCAATGGTCGATAGACTATTATCATAATTGTTAAGCTCAAATGCAGTTAGCTTACCGATTAGGGCTTCATGAGTAACAACTGTTTGAATACAACTAATTTGGAATCTGATTGAAGAATATATGATTAAATATCACTGAGGAATTTCTGATTAGATATGTAATATGATTAAATCAGTATTATATTGTCATTGATGTCAACTAGTTTGACAACACTTATCTTGTAAGTTACTATACCGAGACATCTGAAGAAAGAAGAAAGAGATGAAGAATACAGAAATCTACATGGGGAAAGATGTACATGACATATGAGGATAAGGAACACATTGAGTAACTTGTTGATGAGTCTATGACTTGATGATATTGACTTTATTATGTTGCATTCATCTATGATGAAGTATAGAGCTGACAGACACAAAGAAGTGTTGTCGGTAAATGAAGCATTTCTAGTATACACCAATGGAGTGTAGTGTATACCGATCGTAGTATTAACTAAGAAGTGTTGACCGATGTATTTCTTTGTTAATCAAGTGAAACAGAATGAACTAAATGATTAGTTTAGCCGATAAGATTGATGAGCTATAAAGTACCTTGATTTTAGTGATAACAGATAATGTTTGTTATGAAGATTGATGACTAACAAAATTAAAAGAAGATCTAATGGAGAAGATTGAAACATTTTATTGACACATCAGCCGAGAAAGTTTGAAGTGGAAAAATCTGATGGTGGAGAAGAAAATGATTTACCAGTCTATATAAGAGACTATAATTTCATTATGAAAGATGTGGGAAGAAGTAGAAACTGCAAAAATATAGTGTCAACAAGGTTCTCATGCATTCTGATCATACTGGTTAAGTAAGAACCGAGCTGTAGAATAATTATCGAGCTACAGAGAGAAATTATCAATGAATAGTAAGTTGATACAGTATTGAATCTAAAGTGAAATATTGATCATAAGGATTTGTTAGGACTGAATATTGATCTGTAATCTATAATTGAAGTTGTATTAAGGCAGGTCATTTATTGTTACATATTTAACCATTGTATACAATCAAAATCTCTTAACTGAGTGGACTCTAAAAGTTTTATGATGTATCATTGATAGAATGAACATTGTTACCCTGTCAACCCCATAGTGAATGATGGTTGGATGATAACTTCTAGTCTAAAATCCTCTAACAAGGTCACACCTGACAATGTGTTTGTAAACCTTTAACACGGTTGGGTCTTAACCGACCTCACTTTAGAAGAGTGAACAATTTTGGGTTGCCGGTCCCAAGTGGTTTTTCCCTTTACAGGGTTTCCACGTTAAATCTCTTATGTTATGTGTTGATTGTGATATTTGTTTGTTATCATACTTTGCATGTTACATGTTAGATTTGATCGGTAACTGTTATAGTATTTGACTGGTAATCAGTAAAAGCACAGACAGTGAAAGTAATTATTGTTTACCGAGGAGCAGAAATAGAAGAAGTTGTTTTGAATTATACATTTTGTTTTGGGACAGTGGATAACTAATTCACCCCCCCTATCAGTTATTCTAACAACAACATTATTCGGTATAGATCTCAATTCCTGAATTGTAGATACTCTAATAGCATAATTAGAAGAAAGGGTTTGCAAGATCTTGTGTGCTAAAAAGTTGTCACACTTCTATGAGTCATTGAATCCAAGATTACTCAATAATAAGGTCTCAAATGGTGACTCATAGCTGTCTATTCATGGAGTGCAAGGGTTTGTAATGGAGGCCCTCATATTTTGACCTAGTTTGTGCCCATGCAAGTACACCATAAAATGAGAGATTCAAAGAGGAAAAGAAAGAATGCTAGTCTCCATGATCATCAAGTATGCATGCAAATAAAAATGGAAGCTATTATATATGATAACAATGCATGAAAGAAAACTAATCTATGAAAGGAAATGCTTATGCAAGATTATTCTATGAAAGGAAATATGAATCTAATCTAATATGAAAGTGCTAAATTAATCTAAATGGATTTCCATGGGGCATGAGAGAACAAGACAAGAAAAGAGAAGTTGCAGTATCCAAGCTCAAGTGATCAAGAATCTTCTCCAAAGTTTCTCTCCAAACCTATAGCATTACAATACTAAAAGATTCTATATGTATATGAATCAGAAGGAGAAGGTGTTAGGAATGAATTCTTGGCAGTCATTTTGTAGCAGTTGTTGTTGCATTCATGACTATGATTGTCATTGATGTCAACACAGTGATTTTCTGGAGACTTGCAGAGAAGCAAACAGAGTTTGAATTAGCACACGTGGGTTATTGTAGTTGGAGCTATGTGATATTGAGGATATACTCTTTGATATGTTATATGTCTATGGTTAAGAGTACAGATAGTAATTCTTTTATTAATGGAATTTATGAGCATTTTGGTGGAAGTAGTATTTACGCAATGTTCCTAAGTAGCGATTTGTGTAAATCGGATGATATCTCTGTTAGAAAGTAAAGATCCCCAAGATAACTGAGAGGGGGGGGGGTGAATCATTTATCTGATAATTTATCCATTCAACAGCTTTAAACAATATAATCAATGTACTGATCAACCATAGAAAGATAATCATACACAATTGCACAATAACACAAGATATGTTAACTAGGGAGCCTCTTGAAAAGAGTAAACCCCGGTGGGAATGATGCCCACAAAATGATGCACTAATATGAAAGTTCCTTGTTAGAGGATGGACCCTATTAGGAGTCTTATGAAATACATTCAGTACATATAAATCCCTATTAGGAGATTTTGAATCCCTGTTAAAAGATTCTAACCCGGTTAAGAGTTTATGGAAGACAGAAGGACCCACTGCCCAAACAACTTCAAGGCAAGATCTCTGAACCCACTGTCCAAAAGATCTTATAATTATTCAATAGAATAATATGAAATATATTACCTCCTTCACACTATGCCAAAACTGCACTCTCTGCTACACAAGATCACAATTCCAGATCTCTGTACTCACAAGTCTTCCTTCATCACTGAATTAGCTCTTTCCTTCACGTCATGCATATATTCACATCTCAATCTTCATAGTACACTTTACAATAAGTAAAATATTCCTTCTTATATACCCAACTCAAATAATTACAAATGAGTTAGTCCTCAATTACAAAATAATAAATTCTACACCCTACACACAGAATTCACATAAAACTGTCAGCTTCCAGTTACTGTAACATTCTCCAAACATATCCTCAAAGTTTGTGATGTGAACCATGTCATCATTAATGAGTCTCCAACATCTCTTTAACTATGCAAAATTAGATTCCATCCCAGCTAAGAGATATCCTCTGATTTCTGAACATCCCTACACAGAAACACTATCTAAACATTGCTTTCACTAAAATGCTCATAACTCTCACAAATGAATGAATTTATTTTTGCGCTGTTAACCATAGGTTAATAACACACCAAATAAAATACCATCAACTATGCAAAAGCCAATCTATAATACAACATGTGCACAAAACAAAACTGTACCTACTTTCCTGCTAATATCCAGAATATCACTGTGTTGACATCAATGACAATCCAAGTCATGAATGCAACAACAACTGCTATAGAATGACTGCCAAAACATTTTGCATTCATTCCTAACAATCTCCCCCATTGGCATTGATGGAAACATAGATGAAAAACATCCAATGTTCCAAAAATCCAATACTGCAACATCACTACAAAATATCAAAACAAATCTTGCTTCATTTTCCTATTCAGCTCTCATACAATCCACAATGTTTTTCATGTATATCTCTCCCCCATTGACATCAATGACAGAAATTCTATCACTAAGTCAACAAAAACTTAATGTCAAAAGACACTTTTTAGAAGAATACAATAACAAGAGTCCTCATGACTCAGCTCATAAACTCCCCCATAGAGGAAGTTCCAACATCCAATCCAGAAGAAATATAGGGCTAATATACCACTGGATAGGTGCAATCATCTGCATCAATTCTCAAAAATAGGTTGGGGCATAACCCCAAGCATACCTCTCAGATACACAAATGTATCCTTAGGTAAAGGCTTTGTAAATATATTTGCTATCTGCTCCTTTGTACTTATGTACTCCAATATTACTTCTTTTTCTGCAACTTTCTCTCTTACAACATGATACTTGATCTCAATATGTTTAGTCTTAGAATGGAAAATAGGATTTTTTGACATACTCACTGTACTGGTGTTATCACAATGTATAACAATAGGCTCATCAAACTTTATTCCAATATCCTTCAACATCTGCTTCATCCAAATAATCTGATTACAATTATTTGCTGCTGCAACATATTCTGCTTTTGCCGTGCTTTGTGAAGTACAATTCTACTTCTTACTTAGCCAAGAGACCAATTTACCTCCAAGAAAAAAGGCTCCACCACTGGTGCTTTTCTTGTCATCAATGTTGCCTCCCCAATCTACATCAGTATAGGCACATAAAGTAAAGTCATTAGAATTCTCATACCATAATCCATAATCCATTGTTCCTTTTAGATATCTCAGTATCCTCTTTACTGCTGCATAATGTGATTCTCTAGGTTTTGCTTGAAATCTTGCTACAATCCCCACTGAATGTGCTATATTAGGTCTTGTATGTGTCAAGTACTGCAATCCTCCAATCATAGATTTGTACTTTTTCTGTTCAACTGCTGGTGTCTCATCTTTGCTAGATAACTTATGTCTGGTTACCATAGGTGTTCCAACAGGTTTAGAATCTTCCATTCCAAATCTTTTCAATAATTCATTTAAATACTTAGTCTGACTTACAAATATACCTTCCTTGCTTTGTGTTATTTGTAATCCCAAGAAATATTTCATTTCTCCAATCATGCTCATCTCAAATTCAGTCTTCATTTCATCTGCAAATTTGTCACTATCTTCATCTTCTCCTCCAAAGATAATATCATCAACAAATATAACTATAACCAACAAACCATTCTCAATTTCTTTTGTGTATAAGTTACTATCTATTGTTCCTTTTATAAATCCCAATTTCAATAAATACTTATCCAATCTTGCATACCAGGTTCTAGGTGCTTGTTTTAATCCATATAAAGCTTTCTTTAACTTACATACCATATCTCCTTCTTATGTCAAAGGAAAACCTTCAGGCTGCTCAATGTAGACTTCTTCTTCCAATTCACCATTCAAAAATGCTGACTTCACATCCATCTAATACACTCTGAATTTCTTGTAAGTTGCATATGCTAGAAACATTCTCATTGCTTCAAGTCTTGCCACAGGTGCAAAAGTTTCTTCATAGTCAATTTCTTCTTGTTGTGAATATCCTTTACATACCAATGTTGCTTTTTTTCTTATCACTTCTCCTTGTTCATTCATCTTGTTTCTAAATACCCACTTTGTTCCAATCACATTCTTGTCTTCAGGTCTAGGGACCAATTCCCATGTCTTGTTTTTTTCAATCTGCTCTAGTTCTTCTTTCATAGCATTGATCCAATGTTCATCTTCACAAGCTTCATTAGTAGTCTTAGGTTCAATTTGAGAAATCAAACATAAATGTACCTTATTTCGAGTCAAAACTCCTCTATCTAAACTTCCAATAACTTGCTCAATAGGATGATGTCTTGAAGTATACCTGTTAGGTGTCATAGTTACTGACATTGTTCTGACTGTAGATTCTTCTCTACTTTCTTCTTTGTTTTCTTCAGTATGACTTTCATTCAGCAAATCACTATTAGTTTCAAAAAATAATTCTGTATTTTCAATGTTAGGCTGAGGTTGTGCTTCTCTCCAAAAAGTTTTAGCCAAATCATTTTCAAACAACATAGCTCTTACTGCTTTAGTTATTGACCTGTTCCTTCATTCTGCAATACCATTTTGTTCTGGTGTTCTAGGGGCTGAAAGTTGTCTCTTAATACCATTCATTTCACAAAAAGTGTTAAACTCTCTAGATGTAAATTCACCACCTCTATCAGATCTTAGACACTTAATCTTGATCCCAGATTCATTCTCAATTTTTCTTTTCATGATCTTAAACTTATCAAATGCTTCAGATTTTTCTTTCAAAAATGCAATCCACATCATTCTTGTAAAATCATCAACAAGAATTATAAAATACCTTTCACCATAGAATCCTCTAGTCCTAGTAGGACCACTCTAGTCTGTATGAACAATCTCTAACTTCTCTACCGATGTGAACTTCTTGTTGGGAAATGAACTCCTTTTCTGCTTTGCCATCATACATTCTTTGCAAATCATGTTAGTAGGTTTCATAATTCTAGGTAAATCTCTTACCGCAAGTGTAGTTCTCACCTTTACAATATTGTCAAAGTTTATATGACAAAACCTTTTATGCCATAACCAACTGTCATCAATCCTAGTTATCAAACATGTCATCTCAGTAGGATTCAACTGAAATACATTAACTCTGGTTCTAGATCCTTTTCCAATCAGATTTCCATCTTTATCTTTTATCACACAAGTTTTCTCAGAAAACCAAACTTGATAACCCTTATCAGCCAATTGTCCAACACTTAGTAGATTATGTCTTAGTCCATCAACAAAGTTTACATCATCAGTGTTAGTCTTTCCATCAAGATTAATAGAACCTATACCCTTAATCAAACAAGGTGCATTGTTACCAACCCTAACAATTCCTCCATCATAATTATCTAACTTAACAAAATTTCTTTTATCTCCAGTCATATGATATGAACAACCACTGTCTATAATCCAATCAGATTTCTTTTCAACTTGTGAAACTAATTCTTTTTCTTCTCTTTTATTAGATTCAGAACTTTCTTCTTTAATTGCTACAAATCCTATTTCCTCAAAGTTATCATTATCACTGTCACTTAAATGTTTTTCAATTCCTGCTTCAAAATCTTCATCATTTGCATAATAACATTCTTTAGATCTCCTAGGTTTAAAGTTGCTTCTATACTTCTTAACTCTTTTAGGACATTTAGATGCAAAATGACCATATTCTTGACAAGTCCAACCTTTAAATATTTTCTTACCATCTGGTTCTCTTTTTACAAGTAATGCAATACCTTCTTCAATCTTCTTATCTTCCTCAGATCTGCGACTGCCGGCATAATCTCCATTCACACTAGTACTTCTTGTAGGTCTAATGCTAAGAGCACTGAATGTTGTTTCCATTCTAGGTAGCTCTCCTGATAATCTCAAGTTCATCTTTGTTGTTTCTAATCTTCCAAGAAGAGTCTCTCTTGAAAAGTTTGATGTACAAGGTATCACTTGTTCAATCATCTTCATTGTCTGCTTGAATACTGGTGTCAAAGTTCTCAAAATTTTCCATATCACTTCATTCTCTATCTTATCACCTCCACAAGACTTTATTCCTATCACAATCTCAGACATCCTACCAATATAGCTTCTAATAGATTCATCTTCCATCATTCTGATATCTTCAAATGCACAAATCCAATTATGTAATCTAGCCTTCTTTGCATGTTCATCACCTTCAAAAGTAGAATGTAAAGCTTTCCAAATTGCATGAGATGTTTTCAAACATCTTACCTGACTATATTCATTCTCTGGTAGTGTTGATAAAAGTGCTTCTCTTGCAAGTATGTTACACATGAATAGATCCAGTTCATCTTTAGTTCCTGCCTCTAGATTGTCTTCCTCAATGATAGTCTTCTCATTCTTTGTAATCAACCGATAAATTGGTCCTAAAAACAATAGATGTGTCTTCATCTTTTCTTTCCAACTGTCAAAATTTACTCCATCAAACTTAGGGCTTTCTTTTCTGAAATTTGTCATGGATCTCCTTAAGTTGTTAAACTTTTCTTTCAAGGACCTGTTGCTATGATACCAATTGTTAGAAAGTAAAGATCCCCAAGATAACTGAGAGGGGGGGGGGCTGAATCATTTATCAAATAATTTATGCATTCAACAACTTTAAACAATATAATCAATGTACTAATCAACCATAGAAAGATAATCATACACAATTGCACAATAACACAAGATATGTTAACTAGGGAACCTCTTGAAAAGAGTAAACCCCGGTGGGAATGATGCCCACAAAATGATGCACTAATATGAAAGTTCCTTGTTAGAGGATGGACCCTGTTAGGAGTCTTATGAAATACATTTAGTACATATAAATCCTTGTTAGGAGATTTTGAATCCCTGTTAAAAGATTCTAACCCGGTTAAGAGTTTATGGAAGACAGAAGGACCCACTACCCAAATAGCTTAAAGGCAAGATCTCTGAACCCACTGTCCAAAAGATCTTAGAATTATTCGATAGAATAATATGAAATATATTACCTCCTTCACACTATGCCAAAACTGCATTCTCTGCTACACAAGATCACAATTCCAGATCTCTGTACTCACAAGTCTTCCTTCATCACTGAATTAGCTCTTTTCTTCACTTCATGCATATATTTGCATCTCACTCTTCATAGTACACTTTACAGTAAGGAAAAAATTCCTTCTTATATACCAAACTCAAATAATTACAAATGAGTCAGTCCTCAATTACAAAATAATAAATTCTACACGCTACACAGAATTCACATAAAACTGTCGGCTTCCAATTACTGTAACTTTCTCCAAACATATCCTCAAAGTTTGCACTATGAACCACATCATCATTAATGAGTCTCCAAAATCCCTTTAACTATGCAAAATAAGATTCCATCCTAGCTAAGAGATATCCTCCAATTTTCAAACATCGCTACATAGAAGCACTGTCTAAACACTGCTTTCACCAAAATGCTCATAACTCTCACAAATGAATGAATTTCTTTTTGCGCTGTTAACCATAGGTGAATAACACACCAAAGAACATACCATCAACTGTGAAAAAGCCAATCTATAATACAACATATGTGCAAAAAAAAACTGTACCTACTTTCCTGCTAATATCCAAAATATCACTGTGTTGACATCAATGACAATCCAAGTCATGAATGCAACAACAACTGCTACAGAATGACTGCCAAAAAATTTTGCATTCATTCCTAACAATCTCCTTATCATGGTGAAATCTAGTTCTACACAGTTAAAGGGAAGTTGAAGACATATTGATAGTGATGTGGATCATAGTGCAAACTTTGAGGTCACACGAGTGAAGATTTATTATATTTGGAAGCTGACAGTTTTATGTAATTTTGATGTAGCATGTGGAAAATTTTATTTTTTAATTGTATGTCAACTCATTTCTAATTATTTGAGTGTGTTATAAAGGAAGGAATGTGTTTTCTTGTTGTATGTAGAAGAGTATAGTAGTATATGAATATGAAGTGAAGAAAAGAGCTAAATGTGAAAGTGAATTGTGAAGGAAGACATGTGAAGTACAGAGATCTGAAATTGAGATCTGGTGTAATAGTGAGTGTGGTTTTGCATAGTTAGAGAAGAGGTAACATATTATTTTGTTGAGTAATACAAAGATTATTTGGACAGTGTGTTCAGTGATCTTACCCTGAAGCTGTTTGGGCAGCGAGTCCTTCTGTCTTCCATAACTCTTAACAGGGTTAGAATCTTTTAACAAGGATTCAAAATCTCCTAACAAGGATTCATATGTACTGAATGTATTTCATAAGACTCCAAACAAATTCCATCCTTTCACAAGGAATATTCATATTATTGCATCTTTTGTGGGCATCATTCTCACCGGGGTTTAATCTTTGATCAAGAGGTTCCCTAGTCAACATATCTTGTGTCATTATATTATTATGTATGAATATCTTTCTATGGTTGGTAATTATATTGCTTACAAGGTTTAATGTTGTTGAAGTTGATAAAATTTATAATTATCTGATATGATTCACCCCCCCGCTCTCAATTATCTTGGTGGACTTTACTTTCTAACAATTGGTATCAGAGCGGCAGGTCCTTGAAAAAGAAGTTTAACAATTTAAGGAGATCCATGGAAAATTTCAAGAAAGAAAGCTCTAAGTTTGATGGAGTAAATTTTGACAGCTAGAAAGAAAATATGAAGACACACCTACTATGTTTAGGACCAGGTTATTGGTTGATTACAAAGAATGATAATACTATCATTGAAGAAGACAATCTTGAAACATGTAATGCTGATGAAAGAGATCTATTCATGTGTAACATACTTGCAAGAGAAGCACTTTTGACAGCCCTTCCGAAGAATGAGTACAGTCAGGTAAAATGTTTGAAAAAATCTCACAAAATTTGGAAAGCTTTACACTCTACTTTTGAAGGTGATGAACATGCAAAAAGAGTTAGATTACATAATTGGATATGCACATTTGAAGATATAAGAATGTTGGAAGATGGATCTGTTAGAAGCTATATTGGTAGAATGTCAAAAATTGTTACAGGTATAAAATCTTGTGGAGCAACAAAGATAGAGAATGAAGTGATATGGAAAATTTTGAGGACATTGACTCATGTATTTAGGTAGACAACACAGATGATTGAACAAGTTATACCTTGTACTACAAACTTTACAAGAGAGACTCTTCTTGGAAGATTAGAAGTAGTAGAGATGAACCTGAGGTTATTAGGAGACTTTCCTAGAATGGAGACAACATTCAGTGCTCTTAGTGTTTGCCCTACTTTGTCAAGAAGCGTCAGTGTGAGCAGAGATTATGCTGGTAGCAAGAGATCTAGAAATGAAGAAGACAAGAAGATTGAAGAAGGCATTGCCTTTCTTGTGAAGAGAGAACCAGATGGTAAGAAATTTTTTAAATGTTCGACTTGTCAAGAATATGGTCATTTTGCATCTAAATGTCCTAAGAGAGTTAAAAAGTATAGAAACAATTTCAAACCTAGAAGATCTAAGAAATCTTATTATGCTAATGATGAAGATCTTGAAGCTAGTACAGAGAGAACCTTAAGTTAAAGCGATAATGAGAATAATGATGACATAGGATTTGTAGCAATTAAAGAAGAAAATTTTGAAACTGATGTCAAGGAAGAAAAAGCCTTAGTTTCTCAAGTTGAAAAGAAAGTTGATTGGATTATAGATAGTGGTTGTTCACATTATATGACTGGAGACATGAAAAAGTTCATAAAGTTAAACAAATATGATGGACGAGTTGTTAGAGTTGGAAACAATGCACCTTGTTTGATAAAAGGTATAGGATCTATTACTCTTGATGGAAAGACTAATACTGATGATGCTTATTTTTTGGATGGATTGAAACATAATTTTTTGAGTGTTGGATAGTTAGTTGATAAGGGATATAAAGTTTAGTTTACTGAAAAAACTTCTGTGGTAAAGGATAAAGATGGAAATCTTATTGGAACTAGATCTAGAACTAGAGGTAATGTATTTTAGTTGAATCCTACTAAGATGACATGTTTGATTACTAAAATTGATGACAGTTGGTTATGGCATAGAAGTTTTTGTCATATAAACTTTGACAATATTGTGAAAGTAAGTACTACACTTGGAGTAAGATATTTGCCTAAAATTATGAAGCCTACTAACATGATTTGCAAACAATGTGTGATGGCTAAATAGAACAGAAGTTATTTTCCCAGTAAGAAGTTTACATCTGCAAAAAAGCTGGAAATTGTTCATACATATTTGAGCAGTCCTACCAGGCCTAGAGGGTTCTATGGAGAATGGTATTTTATGATTCTTGTTGATGATTTTACAATAATGATGTGGATTGCATTTCTTAAAGAAAAATCTGAAGCATTTGATAAGTTTAAGATTGTTAAGAATAAAGTTGAGAATGAATCTGGAATGAAGATTAAATGTTTGAGATCTGATAGAGGTGGAGAATTTACTTCTAGAGAGTTTAACACCTTTTGTGAAGAAAATGGAATTAAGAGACAGTTCTCAATCCCTGGAACACCTGAACAAAATGGTATTGTAGAAAGAAGGAATAGATCAGTGACTGAAGCAGCAAGAGCTATGTTACTTGAGAATGATTTGGCGAAGATATTCTGGGGAAAAGTAGTGAACATAGCAGTGTATACAATGAATAGAGTACAAATTAGAGCAGACACAAACAAGACACCTTATGAATTATGGTTTGGACATGCACCCTCAGTTAAGTATTTTAGAATTTTTTGAAGCAAATGTTATATAAAGAGAGATGATGATATTGGAAAGTTTGATCCTAGAAGTGATGAAGGTATATTTCTTGGATATTCTTTGAAAAGAAAAGCTGTAATGCCCAAAATAATCAAACAAAAACACATCAATACATTTTTTTTTTAAAAAACAACTATAACATACACCTAGGTCAACTAGGTTACAAAAAAGCCCTTCGATGCGAAGTTTGGGGATCACAAGCTCGCTTGGGTGAGTCACCCAATGGCACATAACGGATCATGAGGCAAGCGCTGGCGAGCCTCCATCCCCTACACAACAGAAGTCATTAGGTGACGAGGAAGACTATAGAAGTTTTAAAGGGAATATCATATTCCAATGGTTTCGTAGTGTACTAGGATTATACGGTCTATCCCTATGAAATCTCAAGGTGGGATTAAATTCATTAAAGGATAAATTATTAGAAGTTATCAATCAAATAATAACCTAGCTAATACTCAAATAACTAAGTTTTCTTCTACTGATTAATAATCCTTAAGGAATGCTAATGCATTTTTTTAAAATTAATAATGTCAATTATTATAATAAAATAACATCCCTTAAATTTATACATAAGAAATTTGTGTAGAAAATAAGATTAAGTTTACTATGAAAAAATTTAGCCAAATTATTAATAATAATTAAAATAAAGAACATTTATAAAACCTTTTTCAAACTTACTAAATTCTTCGATTCAAAATTTACTAGCAATTAATCCATAACATAATTTAATTAACGATAATGATAAAACATGACAAGAGGAAAAACAATCATAATTATTAAACTTTAATTACTACTAACATATTAAAATTTACTAATCTTCTAAAAGTTCCTCTCATAAATATATACCATTAAAAAAATGAAAACAAATAACATTTCACCAATTAAATTTCTCTATCTATGCTCAATAAAATTAAATGGCCACAACTTATTCAATGTTTAAATTCATAAAAGACAACATATCCACTTAAATAAAATTATATAATAATGACTGGGCCCTCCAAACCCTAATTCAAAATTAGGGTTTGGGGCCTCATTAAAACCTCTACAAACCCTAAAATCTCTCATTTTTGTTTCCCTGTTGTGTAGGTCTGAGGAAGTAATGAAGAGATGGGGGGTCAGTGCATCTCTCAGAGTATGAGGAAGAGCTTTAAGCAAGAGATCTCTTAGTCCATAAGAGAAATCTCTTTCTTCTAATCCGGGTAGATCCTTCTACTGATCCCGTTAATGGATTAGATAGATTTATGCAATGAGGCTGCTAGGTAAAAGCTTGAGACAAGCAATGTAAGCCCACAATTTGTATGTTCTTTTTTTAAAAAAATGGATCTGATACACAGATCGTCTGAATAAGAAAAGTTTACATTCATTTCAAAATGATTTTGATCTCCTTATTTATATTATTGTTTGGGCGTTTGATTCATTCATTTTATTTACATTGCTATGCCTCATTTAAATCTGGGCATTTTAATATTTAATACTGGGTGAACTTCCTTTTTTTTATATATATCTAAATGATAGAATAATGTTTCAGCTGCGGCATGGCCGCTACCATGGCTCTAAGCCATGGCAGTGCTCTGCGCGCACTGCGGTGACTTAGAGTCACGACAAAGTCTGTCGTGCCTCTAAGCCACGCCAGTGCTCTGCACTACCATGACTTAGAGTCACGACAGAGCTGCCATGCAAGATGCAAGGGAGATGGCTTCGGCCGGTCGTATGGGCTTTGGCCCTCATTCATATGCAACTTTTTCATTTTTTTTAAAATAAAACAAACATATTAAATATATGGGGTGTATAATATATTATTAAATATTATATATTATACATTGTTCAATGTATATTATATAATATGTAATAATATATTATATTGTATTACCAGATTTATTTTGTATAATATTATATACTATATATTATACATTATCTAATGTATAATATATAATATATAATAATATATTATGTTTAGTCTTCAGAATATGTATTATATAATAATATATACTATTTATTATACATTATATAATGTATAGTATATAATATGTATTATTATACTATATAATGTTACAAATTATAAACAGCAAGATAGCATTGTAGATATTATACATTATTTTTATGTATAATATATTTAAATAAAATATAGATACATATACAAATAAAAATATTCAAGTTTAGTACATAGGAAAAGAACAATAAACTTAAGACATTGCTATGAAATATATCTACTGTTTAAATATTCAACTAGTAAGAAAGTTATAGATTAGTTTTACATGAGCAGTTCCATAGAAATCTGATTTACAATGCTACACATACAAATTTTTCCACATAATTTTAAGATTTAGATTTGTCCTCTGTTCATAACAATTTAAAACTGATATGCAATCTTTAGAACTAATATTAAATTCTATAACAACAGTCATTTTAACATATATTCTAATTCAAAGATTGGTAGTAAGATTATACTGACTGTGAAAGTACAGTAATAATAGAAATAACCACATCATTAACAGTAATATTCTTTTGACTTTATTAAAATGCATTTCATAGATGTAAAAGAAAAATTTTCCTTTAATAACTATCAGAGCTAGACAAACCAATTTTTTGTACATAACCATTTTAATTTTACATATTTATTGGAAGTCTGGTTTAGTAAGAAAATTTACAGTTGCAGGACTTTCACTATTTTCTGAACAAGTAAATAATTTAACATTTCCAGCTTCATATCTATTCCACTTAACAACATAGCAGAGAACTAAATTTAGAATAATTTGAATAGATGCAGAAACTAGTAATTTCCTTGAAAGCATATACTTTTACTATGGCTAATACAGGGAACTAAAATAACCAGTTTAATTTCCAGCTCATAAATATTAAAATTTATTTGAACATGAAGGCCAAATGTGTAGAGCAAACTCTCTCAACCAAATACACCATATAACAGTCTTAGAAGATTTCAACTTTATCTTTAACCCACAAACTTGGATTGCTTCTTCAAGCCAAGAAACCAAACCTGCAAACACAAGACTTTCTTCACATGGCCATGGAGGCTCACCTCCCAACCTAGGCCATTACATGACCACCCCCAATCTTGGGGAAACAAGTATAGGATAGGATACACTCATACAACACAATACATAAATATTTAACACAATTTGGAACATAGATTTTCACATATTACTCCCTTCCCAAGCCTGCACAAAGGACTCTTACATAAAATCCATATAATGGGTGTGTTGGAAATACAAATGGGAAAGTAGTACTGAGAGGGGGGGCTGAATCAGAACTTACTAACTTCTATTCCTATAAACTGTTAGAACTTTATGCATCAAGTAAACAAAACTTGAACAATCTAGGTAATATATCATGTCAAACAGCATACATGAAATCACACATAACACAATAGATTTGGTAATCCAGAAACCCTTGAAAGGTAAAACTGGGGTGGGGATGACACCCACAAATCTTCACTACTACAAATAATAAAGTTTTCTTGTTAGGGCTTACAAAATTTGATCATATCATGATCTACCCTATGAGAAGTCTGCTCTGTTAAAAGCTAAGAGACTTATTCAATCTACATTGTTAAAGGATTTACAAACTTACAATAAAGTAAGCACTTAGTAAAGAGATTTACAAAAGTCTCCTAAGACTACTCGGTTAAGAGATTTACCCTGATACACTAGTTAAAATGTCTCAGTATATGATCCTTCAGTTTGCACTGATATGCTGATAACAGATCTTCTCTTTACTGTATGATTGTGATCTCTTCTATCTGATCTTTCTTGACTCTGTCCTTTCACTACTTTGCTTGGTCACTGAACTCTATCTAAATACTTCTCTTGATTATTTCCTCATACTTATAGTATTCAATCAATCTCAATGTCTCTAATTTTCTCTCTGATTCACACACATCTTTTTCCTAGATCTTCCTTTATATAGTAGCAAAAACATTTTACTGTTACAAGATATATGGTCCAGATATATTCCTATTGCTGCCTATACTATACAATTTTTTGATTGGCTAAAGGCTATACATAGGGATCAATGATAGCAATATGGATGTGTAACCACCTCTGTGATTACCTCAATAGATAATATACAAAATATAATTATCACCAAAAATGGTTTACCTCGATCATTGTGCCATTCCAGACTTGTATGCCAATTCTGGCTAACTCATAAAAAGTTATCCCTGGCACTTGGCATCAACTGTCCTCAGCATCTGTTGTACTCAACATCTATTGCACTCGACAATAACTATACTCGGCATATTACAAACATATTGTGACTTTGACTTAACTCGGCAATACTACTGCTCAGTAAGTATACAATACAAAACTCGGCCTATACAGAATGACTCGGTCACAGTGATGACTGACCATCCTTTCCTAGATATATGACTAAGTGTAAGACACTAATAGTCAACAAAATTATAGAGATCTACAATCTCCCCCTTTGACATTAGTGGCAAAAATAGTTTGTCATGACATTCATATATACAACTACAAAAATATGTTTGTATAGCCTAAAACTCCCGCTAAGATATATATACATAGTCAAAATTGTGTTAACAGTCCCTATTCACACTCGTGTCATGATAATTCCCCCTTGTTTTTGACATGACTAATTTCCTCATCAGTAGGTAAGTTACAGATTTTCTCCAAAAAAGGTCTGTGAAGCACCGTGATCATGTATAATGCATCTGTCCATGAAGTTGAAGTGAGATTTAATACTTCAGTTTGTACATCTAAATCAGTGGCCATACTGATGAGACCGTTGGCTATAGACAATTGTGAGTCACTCTAGATCAATGTTTTAGCCTTGGCTAATTTTCTTTATATAGGCTCCAGATGTGGTGTAAGAATAGTTTGAATAGAAAGTACATGAGAGAAAATCTTGCCATCATTTTCCATCAGCTCGACTAACTTACCCTGTGTCTGCATTACCTTAACATAATGTACGGCACTGGTGTTGGAATCCAAAGTCAGGGACTGACTTGAAACTTTGATTTCTTGCTTGAGAGTTTCAAGAAAGCATTGGTTCTCATCTGTGAATAATTCAACATTGGATATCTTGGCCAGTAAAGACTGTCCATCCACAACTAATCTCTCGGTCTCCTTTACCAAAGTTGAGAACTCAACTTGTTTGACTGCTATCTTGGCATATATCTTATCCAGCATTTTTGTCTCAAATCTGCGTTCTGACCATTCAAATAGCTTATCACTTGCACAACTCGCATCATTATTTACTTTTTGAACAATATGTACAAGTTGTTCTAATATAGGAATGGAACTATTTACATCAGATAAATCATAAACTTCATTAAATAGGTCCTTTATTTCATGAAGAACCTATTTTTGTTGATGCTCCCTTCAGAGTTCTGCTTGTCTACTTTTCCTTGTCAACAAATCTTTCATTATCTATAGCTACTTGAAAGTAAGGTTATCAATATCCCATTTAGGAATAACAATTTCTTCATCAATTGTAACCTCATATTTGTCCTTTGGTGCTCTCGGTGGGGTGCTTCCACTCGGCAGTTGTACAAGAGCTTTGATGCCCTCTTGTTCCTTCGGTGCTTGTTCTTCAATGAATTTTCCTCTATTGTTCCCTTCTTTCTCCTTTTCCTCAGCAAGACGTCGAACAGCTTGTTCATCTAACTTTGTTCCATGTCCTTTTGTGCTATGTTCTTCCTTAGGAGGACTCTGAATGTTATCTTCTACTTTAACTTCTTCTTCGGCGGAGTGATTTAATGGTACTGACTTGATTGATTCCTCGGTAAGACTTGTACCGACTAACTCATCAATAGTTGCAACATTAGGTACAGTAGGATTTCCATTGGCAGATTGTGTACTTGAGATGGTGGGATAATCCATGACTTGCAATAGTACAGGATTGCTACCTGGCAGGGGTGTGTCAGTTGCACTTGAGTTCTTTAAGTCATCCTCAGTTAGGAATGAGATCTTAATGGGGTTTTCCTCTGGTATATCAACAATAAGGACTTCAAAAGTATCTTCAGATTTCATTTCCTTAGGAGTATTAGTCTCCATTTTATTGTGTTTTGCTTCAGGTTCTACGGCCTGTGAAGTGCTAGCAACCTGTCCTTCATCTTTATCAACCAATAGTCCAAACACTATTTTCCAAAATTTTAAACTTTCCTGCACAACATCTTCAACCTTGTGTTGAAGGATAAGATACGTTCTAAGTTTAGGATCAAACTTTCCTCTGTAATCGTTAATTGTCTTTTTGATATTTGCAGGAGTGAGAGTGGATTCAACTTGTGCTAATGTACTCTCTCGTATTTCCTTCTCGGTTTGTAAAGCATACTCCCACTTTTGTGTGACTTTGTTGCACAATTCCTTTGGAATCCTATTTTCAATTTCAATCGGCAGCATCTTGAAAGTGTATAACATTTCAAGAATAGCATCCTTATCTTTTTCTTTGTCTCCAATACTCAGCGGTCCAAACTTTAATTTCTTCACTTCATCAACTATAGCTGTACTAGTAATCTTACTACATAATTCATCAATAGTGAGTTGATGTGAACCCTGTTGTGTTGCCTTCCCTTTTATTGCTTCATCACTTTTTGTTGTTTCATCATCTTTTGGTAGAACAAGATTCCTTCGTGGCTTCCTTCATAACCTTGGTCGGCACTATCTTGGATTGAGCAGATTTTCACTTTGCAGATGCAGGAGGCATCTTAGGAGTCTCAGTAGTAGTCCTTTTTGGCCGAGGTCTAAGTGATGGTGTCTCAAACACTTTTCATTTCAAAACTCTTCTTTTAGGTGGGGACTCAGCAATTATTGGTTTCTTCTCTTCTTCTTCTTCTATCTCACTACCACTTGTTGCACTCTACTCATCTTATCCTAACCCTTGGGTTAACTCTAGTGGTGCCTCATTTCTAGATTCTTTTACATAATCCTCCAGATTCTTTACTATTTTCTTTCTTCTTCTCTCAGTGGTGGCAGCTAATAATCCCAAAGAGATCTTGGATTTGGCCTCTTCAAATGTACCAAAGTAAGGAGCTTTGTTATCAACTTCCTTAGCTAGGAAGGTTGTGATTGCAGTAGAAGCTTCATCAATATTGAGTTCATAGGGTAGTGGCATCAACCATGAAACCCTAGGTAGGACTTCTTGTGCATAGGTAAAGTCTATGTCTACTAGAAAACATATGTCTTTACTATATTTCTCAATCAGAGACACAGGGACTCTAGTCCTATTCCTCATTTTCTTCTTAAACTCAATGAAATAATTGTCCATTATCCCTTCAAAATCATCACCACTCTCATTTATGAAATCATTAATCTGAATAGTAATGGGTTTCTTCTTGTAGACTAGGCTTTGAGGATACTTGTTTTGAAAGACTCAAACCAAACAAAGATTAGATTTTAGTCTAATCATGAAATCAATTCAAAACAAATAAAACTCTAAACTAAGCCACCTCAGATTGAGCTAAAACAGGTGCACCCAAGCACTATTTGATTTTCTCTTGCTTAGGGGATGTGGGTGTGCTCTCTAAGCACTTGGAGCATGTTCCTTATGCATTTTAAGATAGATTGAGATCCATAAAAATCCCATAAATGGCACAAAATAGGTATAGAACACCTGATTTGCCCCTAAGGCCTCAAGGATCAAATGATGCTGAAATGAAGATTAAGCTACATGATGTTTATGCTAAGATTGATTTTAAAACCAAATAGAGATGTGATATGATGCTATGCTTATGCAAAAAAATGGAAGAAACTAGGTTAATCCATTAAATCTATGCTAAGATGTGTTTTAAGAAAGCTTGAAAATGATGAGAGACTAACAATTAGTATTGATTATGCTATGTCTAGAGCTAAATGAGCTTGATAACAATGCTTGAAAATAAAAGGTGTATGAATGCTCTTAGAAATGAGGGTATTTATAGGATTTCCTAAGGGGGAATGAGTGGCCAGGATCAAAATCCTTAAGAGAGGCCAATATTCATTTAAAGGGGAGCACATGGATTGTGCTAGTTCAGGGCCACCTCCTTGTGACAAGTGTCACAAGGGCATTGGGTTGAAAGATGGGAGGGATGTGCACAATTTGGAAAATGTGCCTAAGGTCAAAGGGTGTAAGAAAGGGGTGAGGGGCTTCTTAAATGCATCATAAATTCATGTAAGAGGGATAAGGAGGCTTTAAATGCATTTAATGCATGTAAGAGAAGTCTCTAGAAGTTTGTTGACTTTGGGTTAAGCTTAGGAGTTGGCTAACCTTGGTTAGGGAATGTGACAAGGTTAGGGGGGGATTAGGATTAGGATTAAGAAATTCTAGAATAGTCTAGAATTTCTTTAGGATAAACATGGATTTTAGGAAATAAATAAAAATTTATTTATTTTCATGGTTTAGGTTTGAGAATATTTATTAAAAATGAATTTAATAAATATGAGGATTAAATATTTAATCTTAATTAAATATTTTGAGTTGGGATTAGGGTTAGGAAAAGAGGGGATTAGCCTCTAATCAAAATTAAAGAAGGATTAGAAAATTTTGGAAGAGGTTAGTGGTCTTAAGGAAATTGGCCAAGTTTTGGGCAAAAAATAAATTAATTATTTATTTTGGGATTTTTGGTCAATTTATTAATTAAATAATTAATAAATAAGGAGATAATGTTTAAATAAGATTTAAACATTTTTGGGAGGGATTCCTTAATTAAATATTTTTAATTAAGATACAAGGATTTAATGACATAAAAATTAATTAATTAATTAATTAATGATGATGTCATCAGGGATTTTTTCAGAAAATAAAAATACTTTATTTTCTAAAAGATTTTTAGGTGTCTACATTTTGCATCTCTTTGATGTGATGTCACAAGTGGCATGTCGTCAAAGATAAGAAAATAAGATGCCCAAGGCTAGAATTTAGAGGAATGATGGGTTGTGCCCCCTCGAGAAAATAACGCAAGGAGTAAACGTTGTGGAATTTTCTCGAAAGGAAATAGAGAAGGAAGGACCAAGGAAGAAGGGGAGATAAATAACCAAGCTTCCAAGAGAAAAGATGGGTGGATGCAAGATGAGATGAAATGCAAAATGCAGGATGCAGCTATACGAGGATGCAAGATTAATCTATATAATGGAAGATGCAAGGGATTTGGGGAGGCTCCAAGTGCAAATGTGGAGAGCACAACCTAGTTTAATATAGCAATGCTAGAGACCTGCCAAGGATACTGGGATCTCGAGGCCTTGTCACCAACATTGCATAGGACTGATGCTAAAAAGACACGTAGGGTTGCCCCAGCATCACACATGAAACCCAGAGGAGGCATGGTGGAAACGATGCTGAAGAAACCACAAACACATGACTGACTCATAGGCAGAAGCAAAAGATCAAAAGACCTTGCCCCAGATTATCCTCATTCATAGCGCACCATGATATAAAAGATCATGGTGACTTTGAGTAGAGAACAACGAGAAGCCGTAAAAGATTAACAAGACCCAAAGGACAAAATCCAAGGTCAAAATGATAACTCCAAAAGACAACCTTTGCCAAGGAGAGAGATTTGATTTGATTGATGGCGGGAAGATTGGTCTGGACGTGTGGAAGGATACATCGACACGGACCTGGTGTGATTGGTGGAAGATTGGATTTGACAGGAGGAAGGATACATCCTAAAGGACCCACTGATTGATGGAAGAATGAGTTTTGTTGGTCGCTGGGCAAATGATGAAGTCAAAGAATAATCACTGGGATCAAGAATAGTTGACAAGGGATGTTGCTAAAGTACAAGGCTGGGTAGGACAAAATGTTTTGATCAAATGTTGCTGTAGGACTGATGAGGACTATGTACAACAAGACACGAGGATATGTACAATGGACAGGAAAAGATATACAAGGGATATGTACAGAAGCTCAAGATTGGGGATAGGAAGATCTCACTATACAGGATATACATGAAGGATCACACTATACAAGATATGGTATAGGAAGCATCACGCTATATAGGATATATAGGAAGGATCACGCTATACAAGATATGATACAAGATATGGTACAAGATAGGTGCAGGTAGGATTGCAGATTTGCTTGAGGATCATGAAAAAGAGGAATGCCGGGGGATGGTGGATGGGGATGGGGATGGTAGAAAAAGGATTGAGATGTTGGGATGGGGGGATGGGAGTTTGATAGATAATGACTTGGTCCACTATGTATGGCACCTGTTTGCTAGGTTTTCAACAACATACTTGTCCAAGGCGCTTGAATTGCCAATTTTTTACCATTGGATGATTATTTTTCTTTTTCTTTGCACTTTTTTACTTTTTTTGTATTTTTATACGTTTTCAATTTTTATGGATTTTCTGAATATGTAGATCTGGTTCAGGCATAGAACCTCTTCAAATGTATGATGTTGATTGGATCATTCAAAGGCTCACCTTCTAGTGTAGATAACTGATAAGCTCCAGAGCTGAAGCATGATGTGACAACATAGGGGCCCAGCCAAGTAGGCTCAAACTTGCCTTTCTTTTCTCAGTTTTCTTGGACCTTCTGATTTTCTTTGAGGACCATGTCACCGACCTGGAACTATCTAGGATGAACCTTCTTGTTATAACTCCTTTTGAGTCAATTCTAGTATGCAACCAGGTGACCATATGCTTGTTGTCTCTTTTCATCTAACAGGTCTAGCTGTGTGAGACAGGCCACACGATAGTTTTCATCAATGGTGTAGTTCTTAATGGAGACTCGCAATGATGGGAGCTCAACCTCAATCGGTAGAACAGCTTCAGCACCATATACAAGGGAATATGGGGTGGTGCCTATGGGAGTGTGATAAGAAGTACAGTAGGCCCAAAGGGTGGGATTGATTTGGAGGTGCCAGTCATGACCAGAATCATTGAAAACCTTCTTGAGGATTTTTAGGATAGTTTTGTTGGTTGCCTAAGCTTGGCCATTTCCTTGAGGGAAATATGGACTAGAGAAATGGTGATGGATGTGGAGTCTAGCACATAGATCATCCACATGTTGGTTTTCAAAAGGTGTGCCATGGTGTGTGAAGATGGTAGATGGTATGCCAATGCGACAAATGATGTGGTAAAGGATGAACTTGGATATTTGGATGCTAGTAGTGAGGGTGAGCGGGATTGCTTCAACCCATTTGGTGAAGTACTCTATGGTAGTTATTATGTACTTGTGTCCATCTGAGGAAAGGGGAGTGATTAATCCAACAAGGTCAAAGCCCCAACATGAAAATGGCCAAGGTGGCGCAATGGGCTGCAAGTCTTATGCTGGTGCATGAATCAAATTTGCATGCTGCTGACATGGTAAACATTTTCTGACAAACTCACAAGCATCATGTTCCATGGTTGGCCAATAATACCCAACTTGAAGAAACTACTTAGCTAGAACCATGCCACTCATGTGGCCATCACAAATTCCAGCGTGGACCTCTTGTAAAGCCAAGATGGCCTCGTTTGAATCTAAAAACCTAGAGAGGATATTGTGATACCCTCGACGATAAAGAGTGTTGGCTACAAGAGTGTAGCGGGAAGCTCTACGAATAAGGTTTTGGCATTGGTTATTGGTGAGATGGGCAGATATGATATCATTCTTTAGATATGCATGGATGTCGTGGTACCATGGGGACTGGGGACCAACCAAGACACACACCATTTCTGCATCGGCGTTCTCATAAGCTGGTGTATGTAGCTACTCGACTAAGAATTCATACTATGATGCGTCGCGTGGGATTTCTAACAAGGACCCAATAATTTCCATTGCATCGGCTGCTTTGTTTTGAAGTCTTGGTATCTATGTAAACTATAGATTCAGGAAATGCTCTTTCAATCTATCCATGAGTTCTTTGTAAGGTAGCATCTTATCATCCTTTGTTTGATATTCATCTAGGACTTACTTGATAATGAGTTGTGAATCGCCGAACACTTGAAGTTCTGTGATATTCCATTGAATGGCTATTTTGAGACCTAAGATGAGTGCCTCATATTCTGCAATGTTGTTGGTATGTGAAAATCCCAACTTGAATGATTTTGGAATGTAGTCACCTTGAGGTGTGACAAATAGAATTCCTGCCCCTAATCCATGTAATGTGTAGGAGCCATCAAAGTATAGCTTCCACATGGGTTGTTTTTCGATCATACATAAGTGTTCATCAGGGAATTCCATGATTAGTGGATAAGCATCCACTAGTGGTGCTTTTGCTAACTGATCAGCAATGACTTGCCCTTTGATTGCTTTCCGATCTATGTACTGGATGTCAAACTCACTGAGTATCATGACCTATTTTTCCATATGGCCTGTGAGAGTTGTCTTTGATAGTAGATATTTGAGGGGGTCCACTTTTGAAATGAGCCTGATTGTGTGACTGAGCATGTAATGTCTAAGCTTTTGAGTGGCAAAAACCACTGCAAGGCATGCTTTTTCCATGGGTGAGTAATTAAGCTCATAGCCGACAAGAGTTTGACTAATGTAGTAGATGGCTCTCTCTTTGTTTTCATCATCATGCTGAGCTAGGAGTGCCCCCAGTGTTGTAGTGGTTGCTAAGATGTAGAGTATGAGAGGGTGTCTTGGAACTGGTGATACTAGGATTGGAGAATTGGCTAGATACTCCTTGAGCTTATCAAAGCTTCTCTGACATATGGGATCCCATTTGAAGCTTGTGTCTTTCCATAAAAGATGTGTGAAAGGTTGGTACTTGTTTGCCAGTTGAGAAATGAACCAACGTACTGATTGAAGCTTTCCTTGTAGGCTTCTGAGCTGTCTGAGTGTTCTTGGGGGAGGCATTTCTATTATTGCTTTGACCTTTTTAGGGTCAATCTCTATGCCTCTTTGTGATACTATGAAACCTAGGAGCTTTCTAGAGGTAACACCAAAGACACATTTCTTTGGATTGAGTCATAACCCATAGTGTTGCAGGTGATCAAACACACTCTCAAGAATGTCAAGGTGTTCATGGCGTGTCTTTGATTTTGCAAGAATATCATCCACATAGTCTTCTAAAATCTTGTGGATCATGTCATGGAAGATTGTTGTCATCGCTCTTTGATATGTGGCTCTTGCATTCTTTAGACCAAAGGGCATCATGTTATAGAAAAAGGTACCCCATGGAGTGGTGAATGTTGTTTTGTGTTGGTCTTTTGCTGCTATATGAATCTGATTGTATCTAGAGAAACCATCCATTAGTGACAACATTTCATGGCCCGCTGTAAGATCTACAATCATGTCTATGTTAGGTAGCGGGAAATCATCTTTAGGACATGCCTTGTTTAGGTCCCTGAAATCTGTACAAATTCAAATGTCACCAGAAGGCTTTGTGATAGGTACCATGTTGGATATCCAATCTGAGTAATCTATAGCTCTGATAATCTTTGCATCCAGGAGCTTTTCTAGTTCTGATTTTACCAATAGAGCTACTTTGGGATGGATTTTGCGTAGCTTCTACTTTATTGGCTTAACATTGGGGTCTACGGCTAGATGATGAACAAAAAGTTTAGGATCAAGTCCAGGCATGTGTGCGTATGACCATGCAAAGTTTCTAGTAGCTTCTTGAAGTAGCGCAGTGAAAGCCATTTCTTCACCTTCTATCATGTTGGCTACAATGTAGGTGATCCTTAGACATTCCTTTGTACCTAAGTTGACTGGCTTGGTTTCTTATATGATGATAGGTGACTGCTCAGGTCTGTAATCCTGGATGGGAGTAAGAGGCAAATTTTCATCTTATAG
Organism: Chamaecyparis obtusa; assembly: GCA_027943335.1. Lineage (NCBI taxonomy): Eukaryota > Viridiplantae > Streptophyta > Pinopsida > Cupressales > Cupressaceae > Chamaecyparis > Chamaecyparis obtusa. The sequence continues at coordinate 985,345 of BSBK01004923.1, read as the reverse complement.
CACTTGAATTGCCAACTTTTCACTAGAAGATATGCTCTTTATTTTTACTTTTTTGGAATCAGAATGTGCCCCAGAAGGGTTTTCACATAAGGACTCATGTTTTACTCTTTCTATTTCTCTTTTGTATCTAAAGCTTGCCTCCTCTCTGAAGTATCCTTTTGGGTCAAGCTTACAGATGTGAGTTGACTCTGAATCCTGAACTGAGTGTGGGCCTGATGCCCCCATGAATTCTAGGAGTGCTTCTGTGCTTTGGAACTCATCAATGTGTGTGATGCTTGGTTGGTCCCAGTCTATGAGTTCATGGCGGGTGAGGGGAAGTTCTATGAGATTGATGGCAAGTTGTCGGAGGACAAAAGTCCCCAGGAGGGTATCATCATCAAAGATATCATCGTAGGATCTGATTTCTTTCTCTTCAGGGATGTCTTCGATCTCTATGAGGTCATCCTGGCTATTTAAGAGGGGAACGCTAGTCATGTTGGTGCCCCCAGTTGTGGTATTGGGCCCTTGTCTATGCAGGCGAGGGGTATTAAATCCAAGACCCTGATGTTGTGGGTTCTTGGAGGCTGTAATTGGGTCTTTGCTTCCACCGTCTTGTGGTCCTAGACCACCACCTTGGTAGTTCTATTGCTCAGTAGTGTACTTGTGTGATTGTGGGTATTTATCTTTGAAGTAGCCAAGAAGTTGTTTGTCAGGTGGTGGGGGATCTTTGTACAACCACCTATTAATGTCAAGATCCATTTCTTGACTGTTTAATGTGCCATGGGATTCAAAAGTCATAGGTCTCATTCTCTTGATTTCATGATGCTCTTCAATAGGCTTGCTTTGGTGATTCGGGTGCCCTTGAGTATGTGGATCAAGCGGGAGGGCCCCTATGGAAAATGCATCATGTAGGCTATATTCACCACAACCCTGGTTATTGATCTTGACAGAAGAGAGGGTGGAGGTGAGAATGGTTTCTCGATCGCAATGGGATCAGGATGAGCTGGCAATAGAAGTACCAATGTCAGTTCCAAGATAATGAGTGGAGTGAGGGATTGATGCTTCCATCACACAATAGTATGTGAAGGGTTGGGGGTCAGCATGGATGGTAACCTCAGTGCCTTGATGTGGAAATTTGATGCACTGATAGTAATTAGATGGTACAGCCTTAATGGAATGAATCTATGGTTGGCCAAGGAGGATATTAAATGGTAGGTCAAGATCAATAACATGGCAAATAGTATCTTGTGTTGCTGGGTCCAGCTGAATGGGCAAAGTAATAGTACCTTTAGAGGTACACTCCAAGTTGTCATAGGCTTTGAGAGTGATTACTTCATGTGCTATATCAGCCTGGGTGAACCCAATCTGCAGAATGAATTTCAAAGTACACAAGTTCAGGGCTGAGCCATTATCTATTAAGACCCGTTTGATGGAAAAGTCTCTGACCATGACGACAATGTGGAGAGGGAGAGTATGGTCAGGTGCAACGTCTAGTCTGTTAGATGTTTTGAAGGATAAGGGACAGGCTATGGATAGATGTCCCACAAGGGTCTCAAACTGGGTGGTGTTAATGTCTATGGGGACATGTCCTTCTTTGAGAGCTCAGTTAAGGATCTCCTGATGGAGAGGTGAAGTACGAAGAAGGTCCAAGATGGATATTTGGGCTGGTGTGTTCCCTAGATGTTCTATGAGGTTGTATTGTGCATTGTGTCCATTATGTGCTAGCCTTGGTTGGGCACTAGCGACAGTTATCCAACCTCTATGGGTGGTAATAGCACATTGACTGTCTGCTCCTCTGACATGGATGGCATTGATTGTGGGCTCAACCTGAGTTATACATCCAACAATATTATCATGATTGATATAGGCAGTAGTGTGATCTTCTTGCTTACCCTTTCCATGATTCTGGGAATTATTGGTATTAGTTTGGTTGTTCCTAGCATTGTGTTGTGGGAACACATTCTGATAAATTTGTAAGTTGGCATTTGGTGAGGCTTGAGCAGGTGTATCTACTTGAATCTCTTTTTGATCAATGAGATCTTGGATATAGTTTTTGAGACTCATACACTTCAGGGTAGTGTGTCCTTTGACATGATGATAATCACAGTATTCATGATCTTTGTACCAATCAGGCTTGGGAGTGGTATCATCAACTGGCTGGATTGGTGGAAACGTGATCAAGTTGGCCTTGGCCATTCGATGAAAGATAACATCTAGAGGTTCACCCAGCAGAGTGAAGGTCTTATTTGGATAATTTTGAGCTCTAGGTTTGTTCTACTTGGGAGCAATATTGACGGCATTGACTTGATTGTTTGGATTACCTTGATAAGCTTGATGGGTTGGTGGCTGATAATTCCACTGATTATTCTGAGATTGATATTGTTGCATGGGTTGCTAACGGACTTGAGGAGGTTGCTGATGGATGGGCGCTTGTTGTTGTTGGTATATAGGAATTGACGGAGGACTAGCCACAACAAATTGGACATGCTTGGTATCAATGGCTCCATTAGTAACAACATTTTTGTTATGATTCCAGTAACGACATTTATCATTGTTGGGTTTTTGGGCATCATTTTTGAAGTGTCAGATTGTGCCTTCATCTAGGAGGGCCTTTTCAATACCTATCCCCTTTCTCTTGATATCTTGATACGTTTGGAGACAATTCATCCTCATGAAGTGGGATAGCTTAGGATGCAGATTATCAATAAAGATTTTGCTCAAATGCTTTTTAGGTGGCTAGTATGATAACCTGGTAGTAAGGTTCTACCATCATTGCAAGTATTCTGCTAGGCTTTCTCATTCTTTTTATTTTGAGTTGCAGAGATCTAACAAGGTCAACTCACTCTCAACATTGTGGGCATAGTGGGCAATGAACTTCTCAGAAAGTTCAGCAAAGGTTGTGATAGTCCCACATGGTATTTTGTAGAACCATTCAACAACAGTTCCTCCCAAGCTTTTGGGGAATAGGCATAAGAGATAGTTATCACTGTAAGCTACTTCTTGGCATGCCATATAGAATTCTTTAATATGGTTGACTGGATCTCCTTTTCCTCGATGTTTATCAAATTTAGGTGTCTCAAAGTGCTTGGGGAAAGGTATAGTGTTAATGGAGTGGTCAAACGGATAAGGACACACCTCCTCAAACTTGTAGTTTTTTCTATCGGTACTAGTTTGAAGCTCCTTAAGAGCATTCTTCATGGCTTCCCACTCAGCATTGATTGGTGTTTGAGCGGGTACTCCCATTTGAGGTGGGTATTGTGGAATGGGATATGAAGATGGCCTAGTGGGATAGGTAGATTGGAGTGGATTTTGGAGTGATGTTTGCTGGGGATATTGTTGATGTAGCACAGGGGGATATTGCGGTGGTGGATATGAGACTACTTGCTGGTGTTGTGGGATGACTGGGGCTTGCTGCTGTGACTGATAGGAGGAAACTTCTTGTTGTTGGGGAATGATGGGAGTTTGTTGTTGTGACTGAAAATATGGTTGTTGTGGGGGTGGCTGGTGGAATGATGCAGCTTGTTGGTAAGATGGTCCTTGCTGAACTTGGCTCTGTGGTTGACCGATATAAGTCAGGTACATTCCCATATTGCTTAAGGATGGAACTACTGTAGGGAAGCCCGAAGCAAAGGGAGACTAGGCAAGATAGCTTGCGAAATGGGATGAACTTTACTGTTGAGGTGGAGGAACTTACTGAAAGGCACTAGGTGTTGGGAATGGATAGCTTGTGAAGGATGAGGTTGGTGGAGGTTGAGATGGTTATTGTTGTGCTTCTTGTGAGAAGGTGGCTTGTTGGTTTTCAAATATGGATGTAGGAGAGTGAGTTGGTATTCCAAAGGCTTTCATGTCTTCTTGAGTGAGACCCCAACAAGGACTAGTGTGAGGTGGGAATTGTGGTGCAGTGGATGCCGGGAAGGTAGATGTGATGGGAGTTTGGGACATGAATGGTAGTTTTGAAAAACCCATGGAAGGCATTCCTGTGGTGAAGGCATTTTACTGGGCTTGTGCTTGGGTAGATGCTTGTTGGGGGGAAATAAAGAGAACACACATTCCCCATAAAAAGTGTGATGTTGATGTTGAAGCTTGCTGGGTATGAAAGGGGAGCAGTTGCACTACCCTCGGAATAGATGACGCTAATGTGGAGGCTTGTTGGGAGAAAGAGGGAAATGATTAAATTGACCTTGGAAAAGATGGTATGGATGTGGAAGCTTATGGAATGAAAGGGAAAGATGATTGCATCCCTCCTAGCATAAAAGGTGTGGATGTGAGAACTTGTGAAGTGAGGGGGAAGGATGATTGCATCCCTCCTGGAAAGAATGGTCCTGCTTGGCTTATGGAAGATGGTGGAACTGCTTGTGTAAAGGTTTGTGTGAGAGGTGGGAGTTGATTCTGGGACAAGCGTTGGATTTGTGCAAGAGCTTGAGCAGCCATGGTGGATGATGAAGTACCTCTGATAGGGAATGGAGCAGATGGCGTTATAGCTTATGTTACAGGATTTGCAAAGCTTCCTTGCAGAAAAAGGGGAATGGCGGAGGTTTCTTGTGATGTTTGCAAGGTTGGATCAAGGAATGATTCGATAAATGGAGAGTATACTTGTGCTGGGATTTGGATAGTACTTATGGGAATGCAAGGATGGAGATATGGTGGAATGGAAGTCTGCGTTTATGCAAAGTTAGTGAACATGCTTTGCTGGTTTTGGGCCATGAGTGTATTGACTACTGGTGGATTCTCTGGATGATTTGCAAATGTTTCTATTGCTAGAGGAGTCGAGGGGATATTGGGATCATCCCATGTATTGCTAGTTTGTATTCGGGGATCATAGGCTACCATTGCACTAGTAAAAATGTTGGGATCAGATGTGCTGGTGATTGGATAAGGATTCATGTTCCTTCCCTTCCTAGATCCAAATCTTGTCTTGACAGGCATGAAAATGCAGATGCTAGATGACTGCAAGATGTTTCCTAAAAGATTCTAAAGAATGATAGATGCAAGCTTAAGGAACTTCTAAGGATGATGAATTTATAGAATGCAAATGCAAGGATTAGTGAAATGCTTGGATTTGGATCAAGGATGGTGGAAGATTGATGGGAGATGGTGGCGGATTGGTAAAAAAGCTTGGTGATGATGGAGGCTTGATGGGATGCTCTGATTTGGGTCAAGATTGGGTGGAAGATTGGTGGGATGCTGGTGGAAGACTACTAAGTGTCAACAATGAGCTGCTATTTTTCCCAATGGAGGATCAGTGATAGGATTTGGCCAACCTAGGATAGACTAATGATCTTCGGTCAACTGGATTCTTATCAATACAAGCCAATCTCTTGCTCGAGATGATGAGGCTATGCAAGGACAAGTTGGATTTCCTTTAGATAATGCTTTGTCAAAAAGGGGATGATTTTTGATTTGGGATAAGGGATGGAAACAACTCAAAGGTTTTGAACACTAAGTGCTTGTGGATTTGGATCTCTGGATTTGGCGCAAAAGGATGGTGAGTTCTGATTTGGATATTGGATGCTGGATTTGGATGAAGGATATGGGACTCTGATTGTGGATTGCTAATGGAAAGATGGTGAAGGATGATGGAACAATGCTTTCTCTAAAAGGATGATGCAAATGCAATTGAGATGGATGATCTATGATGCTGCTAGGAAGATGATGATGAATGCAACTAAAGACTCTAGAATGCAACTAAGGATTTGATGATGATGCAAGGATGAAACTAGGATGAAGGACTGCCAAGATAGGATTTTGAGATCTGAAGGTAGATTGGGACATGCAATGGATCCAGCTAATCTTCTTTTTCAAGGTTGACGTAGCAATGGTTCACTCAGAATCGGTAGGCAAACTATTTGACTCTTGCGTTATAGCCAACATTATCAAGCTTCTCTTGATATTTTTCTTCTACTTGGGTTGCTTGGATAGAGGATTGATGGCTCTTAAGGTTTCTTTCTGCAACTTTCTTCTCTTGATAATCCTTGGATTTGGGTAACTTAGCTTTCAGATGTTTGATCAAATTTGGCATAACTTGGGGAAATTCTGATAAGTTTGGTTTGAGACAAAAAGGTTCTTTAGATATCTGATTCCAAGGGTTTCTCTGCAAAATCTTCTGAGTATCTTGAATTGAGTTTGTTGATCAGTTTGATGTTTCCCAATGGCAAAGGATAGATTTCAACAAAGATTTTCGGAAAAGCAATCTCCACGAGGGACAAAGCAACCTTGTGGGATACAAATAGGATAACTGACTCTGATAAAGCTTTGAAAGTGTATGTTCCAACAATGTTTTCATGGAGTATTGACTGTCAAGCACTTCAAACAGATCTACTTAAGGAAGGTGAGTATCAAAATTTCTTGCCCACAGCTTGGCAACCCCTAGAAGGGAATAAAAATGGTGAGTAATCTTGAGGTGAGCCAGTAAACCCCTTGGAATCGGTCCTTGCACAAGGATTTTGATACTTTCAGATGTAGATAGGGTAGCCTCTATTTTATCAAGTTTTTAATAGTTCCGTGGAGTCTCCATACCTAGTTATGTTGACCACCTATGACTCACTTAAGAGCCTAGCCAACAATGCTGGGGGAGGAATATTTACCTATCCCTAGACATTTGCATTTGGCACAAAATGCTCGTGGATTAGGAGATATAAGTGAGTACTTTTTGCCTTCACTTTATTTATATATCGGCTAGGGGGGATACCGGTTTGAGGTAATTCTCTGAGGAGGAAGCGCTTTTCTCCCTAGACAAGCCTCGCTAAAAGTAGAACAAGTGAACTTGTCCGAGTCTAAATGTTCTATGTTGCTTACTTTAATAGGATTTTGCAAGAAAAAGTAAAGCTCCTAGATGTACATCAAGCAAGTTGTTCTTTTTCCCAAATTGATTAAGTGATGTTTGAATTTGAACAATTGAAGACACAAGTGTTTAGGCTTTGATTTGTTCTTTTTCTAAAAGACTTTCGAGCATTTGCAGTTGCTTTGACTTGGGCATTCAAGATTGAATCTATCGTGTTGATTTAGAACTTTGAAGTGCTTTGTTTTGTCCTTAAGGCATTCAAGATTGAATTTGCACTTTTCTTGAATTGAAAAGGAGGGAATAGAAATGTTTGTTCTTTTAATGCATTCAAGATTGGGTTTGATTTTCAAATGGACAATGATGCTTAGGACTTAGCTTCATTCCTTTTTAGTTTCATTCAAGACTTGTTTTGACCATTTGCTTTGATTAAGAAGACAAGTTCCTAATTTAGCTTTGATGCATGAAAAAAAAACAAAGATTTTTGCAAGATTTTGTTAAGGCATTCAAGAATGCATTGAAGTTTATTTTAAGCCAACCAAATGAAAGTTTGAGGTTCCTAAACATGCAAGAAGGTTCATGAGCCTTAAGGCTTTATCATTTTGGTGATTTCCTTTCCCTCTAAGAAGTACCTGCAAAACACAGAGTTTAGATCCTATAAGAAAAATCAAAGTTCAAAAACTTTAAAAACATCAGATTACCTCTTTCTGGAATAGCGTAGTTACAGAGAACAAATGCGCAGGAAATAGTAACAGATGCGCAGCAACATAAAAATAGATTTTGCCCAAATGCGCAACAGTATGGCATGTATGCATAGTTACAAATCATTATGTCCTAATGTGATTTTACAAAATTGCAATTTTGACAGAGTGTACCTGCACAACTCTTTTTGATGTATGCGCAACTAATTGAGATAAAAGCACCACAAATTTTGATTAATGCACAGTAAGTGTTACAGATGCGTAATTATATTGACAAATGTACGGTTTTTAATGATGTATGCGTAGCTTTTCCAAATTTTATATAAATTCACAATTTTTTTAGGATGTATGGGCAACTTTAACCTGAAACAGAATGTTAAGACCCAAAATTTTCAAAAATAGAAGAGAAAAATGGCCATGAAATGTTGATTTTGATGTAGATAATCAGGACAGGGGTCCCACCGGGTGTGCCAAAATGTAGACTAGGCTTTTAGGATACCTATTTTGAAAGACTCAAACCAAACAAAGATTAGATTTTAGTCTAAGCATGAAATCAATTCAAAACAAATAAAACTCTAAACTAAGCCACCTCAGATTGAGCTAAAACAGGTGCACCCAAGCACTGTTTGATTTGCTCTTGCTTAGGGGATGTGGGTGTGCTCTCTAAGCACTTGGAGCATGTTCCTTATGCATTTTAAGACAGATTGAGATCCATAAAAACCCCATAAATGGCACAAAATAGGTATAGAACACCTGATTTGCCCCTAAGGCCTCAAGGATCAAATGATGCTAAAATGAAGATTAAGCTACATGATGTTTATGCTAAGATTGATTTTAAAACCAAATAGAGATGTGATATGATGCTATGCTTATGCAAAACAATGGAAGAAACTAGGTTAATCCATTAAATCTATGCTATGATGTGTTTTAAGAAAGCTTGAAAATGATGAGAGACTAACAATTAGTATTGATTATGCTATGTCTAGAGCTAAATGAGCTTGATAACAATGCTTGAAAATAAAAGGTGTATGAATGCTCTTAGAAATGAGCGTATTTATAGGATTTCCTAAGGGGGAATGAGTGGCCAGGATCAAAATCCTTAAGAGAGGCCAAGATTCATTCAAAGGGGAGCACATGGATTGTGCTAGTTCAGGGCCACCTCCTTGTGACAAGTGTCACAAGGGCATTGGGTTGAAAGATGGGAGGGATGTGCACAATTTGAGAAATGTGTCTAAGGTCAAAGGGTGTAAGAAAGGGGTGAGGGGCTTCTTAAATGCATCATAAATGCATGTAAGAGGGATAAGTAGGCTTTAAATGTATTTAATGCATGTAAGAGAAGTCTCTAGAAGTTTGTTGACTTTGGGTTAAGCTTAGGAGTTGGCTAACCTTGGTTAGGGAATGTGACAAGGTTAGGGGGGGATTAGGATTAGGATTAGGAAATTCTAAAAGAGTCTAGAATTTCCTTAGGATAAACATGGATTTTAGGAAATAAATAAAGATTTATTTATTTCCATGGTTTAGGTTTGAGAATATTTATTAAAAATGAATTTTATAAATATGAGGATTAAATATTTAATCTTAATTAAATATTTTGAGTTGGGATTAGGGTTAGGAAAAGAGGGGATTAGCCTCTAATCAAAATTAAAGAAGGATTAGAAGATTCTGGAAGAGGTTAGTGGTCTTAAGGAAATTGGCCAAGTTTTGGGCAAAAAATAAATAAATTATTTATTTTGGGATTTTTGGTCAATTTATTAATTAAATAATTAATAAATAAGGAGATAATGTTTAAATAAGATTTAAACATTTTTGGGAGGGATTCCTTAATTAAATATTTTTAATTAAGATACAGGGATTTAATGACATAAAAATTAATTAATTAATTAATTAATTAATAAATGATGATGTCATCAGGGATTTTTTCAGAAAATAAAAATACTTTATTTTCTAAAGGATTTTTAGGTGTCTACACTTCTTATCCCATTTCACATCACCATGTGTTGGAAAACACTTTTTAACATAAAAGAATATGCAGATCAATAAGGAACCGAACTTACACATAGAGTTCTTCACCGTGCTGATGGAGTTCAAGTTCTTGGCAAGTTGAGTCAGCTGGAGCTTGGCAAGGTCATATGTGTGCCCTTTTTTTATTATCTTCCAAGCTTGGTCCACTGCCATATAGGGGATGCTATCCAACTGACTGGATTGGTAAAACTTATGCGAGATAACTCTAATAGTGAAGTCAATTTCCAGATCAATGATGGTGGAAATTGTCATTCTGTGTTTATTCCAGACTACCTGTGTGTTCTCTTGAATATCCTCTTTTCTTGCACATTTCATCATTCTCTTTACATCAATGGTAGGGTAACCAGTGACATCTTGTATCATTTCCTTCGTAATCTTCACTGGTCCATCTTCCAGCCATAATTGCATGTCGTGCACTCGTCCTAACATGATCTTTATCCATTCTACCCTAAAATTTTGTAGGAAATTTAGGGCATGTACTAACCCTTGGTCGGAAACTACCTTGTGCTTAGGCTTCAGCACTCCGTTTGTACACAATTTATCATATGCTTCTCTGATCTCGTAATCACTGATATCTCTAGTTTTGCACATATAGCAAGACCTAACATCATTCATCATTAACACATTTTCTGGAGTCGCAGATAGGGCTCCGTTCAAATCTCCTTTGATCGCACTTTTGGATATTGCCTTGAATACCCTCAGTTTGCAAACTTCATTCCTTACAAGTTGTACATTGAAAACTTCCATTCCTTGTTTCCTAACTGGTGCGGATGAAGACGATGCCATTTCAAACTATAATTTTTGAAAAGAAAATGGTTGCTCGATAAAGTACCTTTTTGTCAATTAACCCTGCAGATGAATTTTGCCGATGGCACGCTAAGAAGATTCATAATCGCTTTACTTAATCTGGGTTGCATAAATTTTGAATCGCTCTAAAATCTCAAATATCCTGGTGAAATAAAATTAACAGCAACTTTCCGCTTTAGAATCCAAAAAAATAAGATTAGGGCCTCATAAATGCTCCATACAGATTTTAGGTGAAATACAGTTGTCTCGGCAAACTTATGTTAAACTCGGTCAAACACAAGCTCGGTCGATGTAATCATTACGATATAGCTCAGCATAGCATTTCGGCAATAATAGGTGCTCGGTAAACATTGTTAGCTCGATCATGACACTGATGCTCGGCATCAAATTGAAATTTTCTATTTTTATTCAAATATGTCCTAATGCATCTTAATTTATGCAGATATGGACTTTTTCTTAATTCTATGTTAGCAACTGATGTAAAATGAGGCTTTGCAAGAATCAGTTCTAGACATTACTTTCATGCTTAGTTGGAAGAAGTGTGATCACCTGATCAATCAGATTGGGTGACCTCGGATCTTCTTGCTTCACTTTTTCTTCCTTCTTCTTTCTTCCTCCATGTCTTTTCCATCTGGTTCCTCATTTTTTCATAGATGTTCTCATTCTGGTTGTTAACATTGCTCGGCATAGGTGATCTAAAATCTCTCTTTAAGTGACCAACCTTATTACATTTATAATAGATCATGCTTCCATTCATCCAACTTTTAGATTTGCCTCTAAAATGAGTTTTCATGTAGTTAGCTCCAATATGTCCATACTTACCACAATAATGGCAATTGTACCAAGTTTTGTAATCCCAATTGTAACTCTTACGTTGTGTGACTGGCTTTGTTTTCTCATTAGTTAACCACCTTGGTCTAGATCAGCATTCGTAAGCTTTGTGCCCATACTTCTGACAATTGAAACAACTTCCTTGAAACTTGGGTGAGGTGGATGAAATGTTAGCTTTAGATCTACATTCATGTGCTCGATGTCCATGCTTCTTGTAGTTAAAACAATGTCCATTAAACTTAGGTTTAGAATCAGTCTTACCAAGTTTGCTTCTGCATATGTTGGTTGTATGTCCTGGCTTCCCACAGTGATGACATGTGGGCTTTTTTTTCTTTGGTTTAGCAATCTTTTGTTCTCCATATTTTGATGATTCTCCTTCTTCAGTAGATGATTGTTCATTCAGTCCAAGTCCAGATCTGTCACTAGATCTCCTAGGTGACCTTAACAGTTCTTCAAAATACTTTGTAGCTTCATTAGGTTTGTTCATCCTTTCATTGATTTCTTTCTCAGTTCTCAACTCATGTTTCAGCTGATCATTTTCATGTTTTAGTTGATTATTCTCCAATTCTTTCCTACCCAATTCTTGGTTGGCCAGCAGTAGTTGATTTACCATATCTAGTTGATTATTAGTCAACCTTTGTATATCACTTGTTCTTTCATCTAGCCTTATTCCAATTTGTCTTTTTTCTTCTTCAGCCATTGCCTTATCATTTTCAGCTTTCTTTTTCTGCTCCACTACTTCACAGAGTCTGATAGATTGAATTTCCTACTCTCTCTTTAGAGTCTTGATTTCATCATTCAGTATGATATTTTTCTCCATCAATTCTTTCATGGATTTGTCATTTTCTATAGAATTACCAGTATCAAATAGTCCAGTGGTGTCTTCTTCCTTGTATAGTGGCTCACCTTGTTGAATAGAAATTTCTCTTCTTTTGCTCAAGGATCTCTTTAATTCCCCTCTGGCTGCTTCCAGCTATTGCAATGCTAGTTGAACTTCAATCTTTTGATTCTCTATGACTTTTCCCAGTTTTTAAACTTCCATCTTAAGATCTTTTCCTCAAGTGGTTAGACTTTCCTATGAGAAAACCTTTTCTCTAATACCATTGTTGGAAATACAAATGGGAAAGTAGTACTGAGAGGGGGGGTGAATTAGAACTTACTAACTTCTATTCCTGTAAACTGTTAGAACTTTATACATCAAGTAAACAAAACTTGAACAATCTAGGTAATATATCATGTCAAATAGCATACATGAAATCACACATAACACAATAGATTTGGTCACCCAGAAACCCTTGAAAGGTAAAACTAGGGTGGGGATGACACCCACAAATCTTCACTACTGCAAATAATAAAGTTTTCCTGTTAGGCCTTACAAAATTTGATCATATCATGATCTACCCTATGAGAGGTCTGCTCTGTTAAAAGCTAAGAGACTTATTCAGTCTACCTTGTTAAAGGATTTATAAACTTATAGTAAAGTAAGCACTCGGTAAAGAGATTTACAAAAGTCTGCTAAGACTACTCAGTTAAGAGATTTACCTTTATACACTAGTTAAAATGTCTTAGTATATGATCCTTTGGTTTGCACTAATATGCTGATAATAGATCTTCTCTTTACTGTATGATTGTGATCTCTTCTATTTGATCTTTCTTGACTCTGTCCTTTCACTGCTTTGCTTAGTCACTGAACTCTATCTGAATACTTCTCCTAATTATTTCCTCATACTTATAGTATTCAATCGATCTCAATGTATCTAATTTTCTCTTTGATTCACACACATCTCTGTCCTAGATCTTCCTTTATATAGTAGCAAAAATGTTTTACCATTACAAGATCTACAGTCCAAATATATTCTTATTGCTGCCTATACTATACAATTTTCTGATTGGCTAAAGGTTATACATAGGGATCAATGATAGCAATATGGATTTGTAACCACCTCTGTGATTACCTCAATAGACAATATAAAAAATATAATTATCACCAGAAATGGTTTACCTCAATCATTATGCCATTCCAGACTTGTATGCCAATTCTAGCTAACTCAGCAAAAGTTATCCCTCGCACTCGGCATCAACTATCCTCAACATCTATTGTACTTGACATCTGTTGTACTCGGCAATAAATATACTTAGCATATTACAAACATATTGTGACCATGACTTAATTCGGCAGTACTACTGCTCAGTAAGTATACAATACAAAACTTAGCCTATACAGAATGACTCGGGTGCAGTGATGAATGACCATCCTTGCCTAGATATATGACTAAGTGTAAGACACTTATAGTCAACAAAATTATAGAGATCTACAGGGTGAAGGTGGAATCTTCCTTTATGGAGACACCTAACTTATAACAAACAATATTTCAGCATATTATACAAGCCTTCACAAGGCACTTCCAACCCAATAGCTCAAATCCAAGAGCATCACAATTCACTTATGGCCCCCAAAACAAACATAAGTAGGTTCTCATGGTGCCCATAGAACCATGCACTCAAACATACAAAAATCCCAACTTATGCCCTTTACCCTAAGTTCTCCTCTAATCCTCCCACAGATGAAGAGTGAACTTGCACACCCATAAACATGAACAATTCAAGAACAAACAAGATCGGAAGCCAAAAATTTCAAAATGAAAACAAACAATAAAAGATCCACACATGGTAAAGTAGTTTACAAATTTTCAAATAGTACATTTCTTTCAAAGCATTTTCAAAATAAACACAAGGTAGAAAACCACCAACCTCCTCCTAAGACAAGGCTGAATTGAAGAGTTGAAGTTGAGCTTCCCTTGTCTCCAAGCTTGCTATCCTCAAATCTACTTAGTCCCCAAAACTATCTAGATCTCCTCTCACTCTCTAATTCTCTCCTAGACCAAAATGAACAAGTGTATACTTCCTAAGTCTTTGTCCCCTAAATTCATTCAAACATTCTTCTCTCACCTCACTTCCCAAGCCAATTAGGTTTCTAGATCTAAGACAAAATGACACTTTCCCTTACCTAAGGTTGGAATGAATTTCAACACATGAATATGAGAGACATCCTAGATAGCATTTCCATTTTCATACATATCAAAAATGGCCCATTTGGAGAGGTAAAAAGGTGGCCTAGGAAAGTGGGAATAGAAGAAATAAGCCCCCTAACCCATGTACTAACCTTGGGGCACCAAAACTCAACCTAAACCACAACCTAGGACTCAACAAAACCTCTCAAAAACCCCAATTAATCATGCATCCGAAAATGGAGTATTGGTTTCATCAAATCTTGGTTCCTTAACCCACCTACCTAGCTTAGGAATGCTCAAGACAAACTAAAGAGAGGGTGGGGTCCATAATCCACTCAACATGCCACTTCATCACAAAGGTGTCAAGTGACAGATCACAATAATACACATCACAACATACTTGCATGCTTAGTGAAAAATTGCAATTTTATTTCCACAAGAGAAACTTACTTACAAACATACATTTACAAACATTGTCAGCCACATAAATACATGCAACATGTTTACGAAAGAAATTGTGTTACAATCAGGTCATACTCTTCTTAGAGTTGATCTTGGTTTCAAACTGATTGCACTTAGATCCTATCTTGTTTCCCCAACTTACCACCATGACCATGTTCCTGCACACTCAAATTCAATGTCAGTACATTATAAAATCTTGCATTAATAATCATTTCAAAAATAGAGTAGTAACATCTAAACTTGACAAATACATACATACATACATACATACATACATACATACATACATACATACATACATACATATATATATATATATATATATATATATATATATATATATATATATATATATATATATATATATATCTGCATTCATAAAATATTATGAAATCCACATAAGCATGTAATCTTAAACTTATCATAGAACCATGATTTCACCAATATTCATTATACTGAAAGATGACATAACAAATGTAGAATGCAGAATTCATATATCATAGATAATCATGGAACCAAAATGAGCATATATAAAAGTACGACTAACGTGATCATCAAAAGAATCTATAACAACTATCTCATAAGATCCAATGATAGCATATGTAATCCAAAATAGATCAAATGTCTATACTCAAGGCATCATCCTGATGAATCAAATGTCAAAATGAATCTTGAACTAGGACAGGTCAGGATAGGACCTCACAAAAGCCTATAGATGTTACAATAAAAGAACTAAGACTATTGTTGAAAGCGCAAATGTTAAAAGTTCAAAATTTAGGAAAGAATGTTTGATTATGAATCAGATGAAGAAGCTCCTCCTAAACCTAACACTAGATCTACTAAATTATTTTATGAAACTGACAATGATTTGTTGAATGAAAGCCACAGTGAAGTCATTGAAGAGCCTGCACCTGAAGTGAGATCTGAGACAGTGGCACCTAGCAAGAGTTTGTTAAAGAATCATCCTATTGGAAAAATTATTGGAAGCATCAAAAGAGGAGTTCTAACTTAGAATAAAGTACAAGAACAGTTATGTTTGATTTCTCAAATTGAACCTAAAACTACTAGTGAAGCTTGTGAAGATAAAAGTTGGACTAATGCTATGAAAGAAGAACTAGATCATATTGAAAAGAACAAGACATGGGAATTGGTTCCTAGACCTAAAGACAAGAATGTTATTGGAACTAAATGGGTATTCAAAAACAAGATGAATGAACAAGGAGAAGTAGTAAGAAACAAAGCAAGATTAGTATGTAAGGGATACTCACAGCAAGAAGGAATTGACTATGAAGAAACTTTTACACCTGTTGCAAGAATTGAAGTAGTAAGAATATTTTTGGCATATGCAGCTTACAAGAAATTTAAAGTATATCAAATGGATGTGAAGTCAAGATTTCTGAATAGAGAATTAGAAGAAGTCTACATTGAGCAGCCTAAAGGTTTTTCTTTGACTCAAGAAGGAGACATGGTATGTAAATTGAAGAAAGCTTTATATGGACTAAAACAAGCACTTAGAACTTGGTATGCAAGATTGGACAAGTATTTGTTAAAGTTGGGATTTAAAAAAGGCACAGCTGGTAGTAATCTATACATAAAAAAAAATTGAAAATAGTTTGTTGGTTATAGTTATTTTGTTGATGACATTATTTTTGGAGGAGAAGATAAAGCTAGTGACAAATTTGTTGATGAAATGAAGACTGAATTTGAAATGAGTATGATTGGTGAAATGAAATACTTTTTGGGATTACAAATAACATAGAACAATGATGGTATATTTTTAAGTCAAACAAAGTACCTGAATGACTTGTTGAAAATATTTGCAATGGAGAATTGTAAACCAGTTGGAACACCTATGGTAACTAGACATAAGTTATCTAGCACAGATGAGACTCCTGCAGTAGAACAGAAGAATTACATATCCATGATTGGAGGATTGCAATATTTGACACATAAAAGACCTGATATAGCACATTTAGTTGGAATTGTAGCAATATTTCAACCTAAACCTAGAGAATCACATTATGTAGCAGTAAAAAGGATACTGAGATATTTAAGAGGCACAATGGACTATGAATTATGGAATGAAAAATATGATGATTTTACCCTATGTGCATATACAGATGCTAATTGGGGAAACAATGTTGATGATAAGAAAAGCACCAACGATGGAGCATTTTTCCTTCGAGGAAGATTGGTTTCTTGGTTAAGCAAGAAGTAGAATTGTATCTCACAGAGCACAGCAGAAGCAGAATATGTAGCAACAGCAAAAAATTGTAACCAGATAATTTGGATGAAGTAAATGCTGAAGGATATTGGAATAAAGTTTGTTGAACCTATTGTCATACATTGTGACAACACCAGCATAGTTAGTATGTCTAAGAATCTTGTATTACACTCTAAGACAAAGCATATAGAGATAAAGTATCAAGTTGTAAGAGAGAAAGTTGCTAAGAAGGAAGTCAGACTTGAGTACATAAGTACAAAGGAGCAGATAGTAGATATATTTACAAAGCCTTTTCCTAAGTATACATTTGAGTATTTGAGAGGTATGCTTGGGGTTGTTCCCTAGCCTACTTTTGAGAAGTGATGCAGTTGGTTGCATCTGTCCAGTGGTATATGAGCCTTATCTTTCTTCTGGACTGGATGTTGGTACTTCATCTATGGGGGAGTATGTGTATCTGAGCTGAGTCATGAGGACTCTAGTGAATGTATTTTCTGAATAGTGTCTTTTGACAATGGAGTTTTTGTTGACATAGTGATAAAATTTATGTCATTGATGTCAATGGGGAAGAAGTGTACATGAAAAAAATCTATTTGTTCTATCTGAATAGGAAAACAAAGCAAGATTTGATTGATGAAGAGGATTTGAAGCAGGAGTGTTGCAGTATTGGATTTTTGGAACATTGGATGTTTTTTCATCTATGTTTCCATCAATTCCAATGGGGGAGATTGTTATGAGTGAATTCTTAGCAACCATTCTGTAGCAGTTGTTGTTGCATTCATGACTATGATTGTCATTGATGTCAACACAGTGATCTCTTAGAGACTTGCAAAGAAGCAGATAGAGTTTGAATTAGCACATGTGGGTTATTTTAGTTGGAGCTATGTGATGTTGAGGATATACTCTTCAATATGCTATATGTCTATGGTTAAGAGCACAGATAGTAATTCTTTTATTCATGGAAGTTATGAGCATTTTGGTGGAAGCAATATTCAGGCAGTGTTCCTGAGTGGCGGTTTATGGAAATCGGATGATATCTCCTAATCAGGATGGAATCTAGTTTAGTGTAGTTAAAGGGAATTTGAAGACACATTTATAGTGACATGGATGATAGTGCAAACTTTGAGGTCGCATGAGTGAAGATTTATTGTATTTGGAAGCTGACAGTTTTGTGTAATTTTGATGTAGCATGTGGAAACTTTTATTTTGTAATTGTATGTCGACTCATTTGTAATTATTTGAGTGTGGTATAAATGAAGTAATGTGTTTCCTTTTTGTATGTAGAAGAGGATAGTAGTGTATGAATATTAAGTGAAGAAAGAGCTAAATGTGAAAGCGAATTGTGAAGGAAGACATGCGAAGTGGAGAGATTTGAAATTAAGATCTGGTGTAATAGTGAGTGTGGTTTGGCATAGTCAGAGAAGAGGTAACATATTATTCTATTGATTAATACAAAGATTATTTGTACAGTGTGTTCATGATCTTACCTTGAAGCTATTTGGGCAATGGGTCCTTCTGTCTTCCATAACTCTTAACAAGGTTAGAATCTTTTAACAGGGATTCAAAAACTCCTAAAAGGGATTCATATGTACTAAATGTATTTCATAAGACTCCTAACAAATTCCATCCTTTCACAAGGAATATTCATATTAGTGCATCTTTTGTGGGCATCATTCCCACCGGGGTTTACTCTTTAATCAAGAGGTTCCCTAGTCAACATATCTTGTGTCATTGTGTTATTGTGTATGAATATCTTTCTATTGTTGGTAATTATATTGCTTACATGGTTTAATGTTCTTGAAGTTGATAAAAGTTATAATTATCTGATAACTGATTCCCCCCCCCTCTTAGTTATCTTGGTGGACTTTACTGTCTAACAGAAAGATCCTTATAAAGGAAAGCAGACGGTCAAGATTAAGAGGCAAAAAGAAATGAGCAATGGTGAAGATTGAATCTTAGTTGATCCATGTGTCCAAGATTCTTTAAGAGGCAAAAGGATGAAAAAGGCCCACCACTTAAAAGTATGTGCATTTAAAGTGGAGAGAAAAAGGGATTTTTATTTATTTTTTATTTATTTCCTTTTTCAACACAAGAGGTATTTAAGTGGGGATTTTATTAAAAGAGGAATTTTATTTTAATAAGATGATTTATTTAATTAAAAGGGAAGTTTTCTTTTAATTAAATGAGGCTTAGGATAAAATGATCAAACCTTAGGAAATATTGAAATATTTGAATTAATTATGATTTGATCAAGGAAATTGATTTGGATTGAAAATATTGCAAAGCATTGATTCAGGAAATTGATAAATTGAAGAATGGGGCCCAAATTCTAGGCAACCATTTTAGGGTGCATACGGATCTTACTTATAACTTATTTATTATTCAGTGATCCACTATCACCTTTGATGGTGCTAACAACTTCCTATATTCTCCTACTATAATGTGTGATGTTCTCTTCATCCTTCATTCTCATCTCATCATATTTTCCTCTCAGACTGTCAACCTTATTTTTGTACACATGTTGATATCCTCCATAGATAAGTTTAATCATATCCCACATCTCTTTTGAATTGACACAATCCTTAATATTATTAAATTCAACATCAGAGAGGGAAGAAGAAATCTCTATCATAACTGATTTGTGTTCCCTATTCTCTTTCATTTGATCAACTATCCAAGGTCCATTAGGTGGTGGTGTGTAGTCACTATGAATCAAATTTAGTATAGAATCTCCAACCCTAGATAGCTACAATCACATTCTTCTTTTCTATGTTCAAAAAATTTGCTTGTTCAACTTAGGTACTTCTCTCCTATACATCTTAGAATCTTTTACTCAGGTATTTTAAACTTATCTCTTCAGAGTACTTAGCTCTGATACCAATTTTTGGATTACGGAGAGGAGGGGGTGAATCAGTAATCCCTGATCACAAATATCTTAATAAAATTTCTCTAATTAACTCGCCTGCAGATCGATAGAAACACAGTTCACTATTTACCAACAATAGTAAATAAACTATACTTAATCAGTAAATCATTCACACAAATCATTCACAACATGTAACACCAATATTTAACGTGGACACCCAGCTTTGGGAAAAATCACTATGGGAATTGTCATCCACTAAGAAAATACTCTTATGAAGTACATCAGGTTAAGAGCCAATTTGGTTAAAGATTACAATACACATTGTTAGGTGTGACTTGGCCAAGGGATTTACCTTAGATCTATTAGGATCTTCACCCTGTTAGGAGTGGTCTTGTTACAGGGCTTTAAACACCCTTTAGAATGTCACCTTTTTCAATGATTTTACAATAAGACTATTAGCTCTACTCTGTTAAGAGATTTCTCTGTTACAAATGCTAGTAAGCAACAATAATAAAATTGACCTGTAGATTTGCAACTATCTTTGCTCAATCAGATCCTTTGTTCACTCTTTTTTCTTCACTTCAATTCTTCATTATCCATTGGCATCAACACTTCAACAAATCCTTCCTTTCCACTCAGAATCTCTTTGTTCCTTCTTATCTGTAATAGTTGGTAACCCTTTAACTATTCAGTTTTCTATCCATTTATCCATACAATATCATCCTTTATATAGACAACTTTTGCCTCTTAATCTCTTATATTATGTTTTCCTTTAATCAATCTTAACCACATAATTCATTATACCATGAATTTGGATCTCGGTAACACGTTTCCTTTTCACCTAGGAACTTGAGCTTTTCTAGAAACTTGTTCCATCTCTTTTTTCCACTTAGATCTTTTCATAGATCTTCACCTTGAATTTTTATAATCGTAGATCTCTTATAACTAACTCTCCTCATCATCATGTTCATCTAGCTCATCATAGCTAACCTTTAAATGTTGATTCAATCCTTATTTAATATATTTTCCTTTCTCGGTGTTCATCTTTTGAATTTTGGTTACATTTCTTGATGCCTAAGCCTTTCCTTTTTGTTCAATTTCTTTAGTTCATTTCGCTTTACTGGGTGACCTATCTTCTTACCTTTACCTTAACGAGTGAATTTTCCTTCTCAGTAGCCAAAACAACTTAACTTACCAAATTTTCAAATATTCATCACCATGCTTTACCAACTTAACATAATCATATGTTTGGTAGAAAAAAATTAGATCAACATAATCTAATCATTATCCGATTTGTATCAATTTCCCATTTAATTTATTCAACTTCTCATTTCTTCTTCTCCTTAACTCATTCAACTTATATCCTTACCAAATGATATGGCAACATAATATAAACCAGAAATCAATTCCTTGATAGTAATGACAAGACAACAACTGATCTAACATTTCTACTATCATCATGTATTCCTCTAATCTTGGTTAGTCTTCATCATCAGCTCCATCAGATAATCAATGTTCAACATTACTATCAGTTATGGTAACAACCCCATGTCAAGAGGATGATTCAAAGCATGAAGAAATGATTCCTAAGATAAATCAAGATCAAGATCACAACAATAAACAATCCAATCCAATTGTTGACCAATATCCCATTTCCCTTGAACCTCATGATGATCCCATTATCCCTAATTTTCCCATGCATATGATTCCCTTCCATATCAAGAACAAAGGATCCTTCAAAGCCTCATTGACCTTCCTCTTCCTAAGTAATATCATGACCAGCCTTCCATTATTTTGAATGAATCCATTCAAAATCAAGAACAAAACACCTTTACAATTGAATCAAATGATTCTCTTCCAATTCAAGATCAAACTATTCATTTTCTAACATTCATATCCACCACAAGATCCCATAATCCCTCCACATCATCCTCAAGATCCTTCCATCCCTTCATTTCCTTGTCCTCCAAATGTCCCACAGGATCCTATCCTACTAGATGATCATGTCATTTCTCTAATTCCATTATAGGATCTCATTATTCCTCTTAATCCCCCCCATAATTTAAACATATTTGTGGAAGATGTTCATGAACCCCTTATACTTAAATTGGGTTCCTCTATTTCCATCCATTCTAGTTTTCTTCATGATCCTATTGTTGGCAAGTTGACTATACTGAAGTATATGACTAAATATAGTGTTTTCATTATGGCACCAAAGTCATATAGAAGTTTGGAGTTAGAGCACTTAATGTAAAGATTACAATTTGGTTAAGTGTTGAAGACTAGATAGTGTATAGAGTTCCTGCAGCTCAGAGCATCAACGCAGCTGTGTATGGATGAATAATGATATGTGCCCTAGAAGTTAAGTTTTTTAGAGTATACCTATACTTATTCTATGACCGCATAAATAGTTATGCAAAGATGTGAAAGTTACAATCAGTTGAAGTTACACAACTAGTGTGTGCCAGCAGAGAACGGGGCTTGGAGCCGACAGTTAGCATTTTGGTTTGTGATTGTAATGTAATATTGTAAAGGCCATGTGCCCATTATATTAGGTTTTTGACATGTTTATTTTTATAATTGTAAGCATGCTTAAGCCAATTCATTTAGAAGCACTATTTGTAATTAGCTATAGGGCCAACCTAATTATGTATTTTGTATAAGCACATAAATATAAGGTGTGCCCATTGTATTTGGTATGGAAGTTGAAATAGAGTTGTGACAAACAGAGCAGAAGTGTATGAAGACACTAGAAGATTTATTAGAGCTTTGCAAGAGGTCAAAGCATCAGCGCATCAAAGGAACTGATCTGACAAGTAGTGTCACAGTAACAGTTCATCCTACAGATATACTGTGTATCTGAGATCAAAAGGTTGTAGCCTTCACCACTTGAGCAATGCACTCTTCGATAGTGTGTCCTCTCCCCTAATAGGGATGATTGTAAAAGATTCCTAACAGGGTACGACTCTTAACAAGGTCTAATGTACTTAAAGCATTGTAAAACTACTCCTAACAGGGTAAAGGATCTTCTAGCAAGGATCACAAAACACTAGTACAGAATATTAGTGGGTATCAATTCTCACTAGGGTTTTACCTATTTGGATTTCCCCATAATCATATTGGTGTCATGTGTTGATTTCATGTTTTATATTTATGTGAATGTTTATTTTAGTACTTAAGAATTTATGTTCAACATAAAGATTAAAGTAAAAAGTTAAATTACAGTGAACACTGATTCACCCCCCCCCCTCTCAGTGTTCCCATTCCTAACAATTGGTATCAGAGCTCTGGTCCTCAGCATAGAATTTTAACCACTTGAGCAGATCATGGACAAAGAAGAAATGAAACATTTGAAAAGAAATCTTGAAGCTGCTCTTGAAGATCTAGACAAGTCAGAAAGAGAATCTGAAGAACTAAAGGATAAACTTAGTGATGCTTAATTAGTCATCAAAAAGCTGAGGAAAGATTTGAAAGAATGCTCTATTAGTGATCTAGGAACAATGGTCAAGAAGCTCAATGAAGAAAACAAATCCTTAAAAGAAAAAATTGAATAGCTTGATGATAAGGTGACTAATAATCAGGCAGTCTATGATGAACAGATCAAAGAGAACCTTCAGCTAAATGAAGAACTAAGGCAAGCGAACATGGAAATCTTGGAGCTAAGAAATAGCAAAGCAAGCTTGGAATCTGAATTGAAAGAAGTAAAAAATCATATTGACAATTTAAACACTAGTTCTGATTTGATAGAATCTTAGTTGTATGCAAGAAGAGCCAAAGGAGACACTAGTTGTATTGGATACAATGAAGCACAAAATCAAATTGACAATATGCGAGAAAGAAAGGATTCACAAAAGGACTCTACTAATGCTAAAAAGATTGAAGATCAAACCATAGATAATGGTGGACCACCTAAGAATGAGCGCAAGCAAGTAGAACGCACTTGTTTTTCTTGTAAAAAGCATGGACACATTACAAGGAACTATACAAAGGTAAAGCCTTTTAATGGTTACTATTATTCATGCAATAAATTTGGTCATAAAGCTATGAATTGCAAGAATAGTAAGAAGAATAGAATTCAGCAAGATCAGAGAAATCAAAATTAGACAAATGTAAGAAGTGCTCAGAATGTTACATGCCAGATATGTAACTATAATGGTCACACAGCAAAATAATGCAGAATGGTGACTCATGTCAATGCCCCAAGGAATATAAGACCTCAAGTCATTTGTCACTCTTATAACAAGGCTGGACATATCTCAAGGTTCTGTAGATCAAGGATGCAAGGTCAAGAAAGCCCTAAAAAGGCCTGAGAACCAGTTTTGGATCCTGTAGTAGATGTTAATTTTGTCAAAGCCTCAAATGATGCAAGCATGATTTGGTCAGAGAAAAAGAAAGAAAAGATTGATGAGAATGTATTGGATGCATCCCTAGTAGATGCACCCTCTACATCTACATAAATGGCCTTTGGGGTCATAGGGGTAGCTAATTTAGCTCTGGACCCTTGTGTGGATGGTATACTCATCCTCAGAGTATGTGCCTTTGGACTTAAGCTTTTGGAGTGTATAGGAACCTTCGTGCAAGAGTGCACATTTTGAATATTAGCAGAACTCAAGTTGCAAATTTTGAAGTGACAGCCTGGTTTACACGACTTACATTAATGGAAGATTTTTCTCTTTAAAGTACACAGAAGTCATTTGATTTCTCATTGCATTCAAATTTAGAGTGATAGGAGAGCAAAAAAAGCCTTGGAAGTTGTTGTGAAGTATTGGAGATTGGTTTATGAGTGTTTGCAATACATTTGGTCAATTACAGAAACCCTAGCTCTTTGTACCAATTTGAAAGTGATCAAATTATCTCAGAGATCAGTTGGAAAGAGTTTATCAAGTAAGTCATGGCCACTCCCATTGTTTACGATATCGCTGAGAAGAAAAGATATGTATTTGGACAAGTCTATTCCAACCATACCATAGATATCTCTCAAAGCATCCACTGAAAGTACATTGAGAGACTATGTAACATTAGAATTGAAGACCTTTAGGGTTAAGATGCAAATGAGATACAGGATTCCAGAAACTATTGTGGAAAAGTATAAGGATTCAAAATGCTTTATGGTTGAAACTGATACTACTTGTATGGAAGTTGTTGAGCCTAGAACTAAGTGTATTCATCCATTTGGTTATGAAGTAGAGGAACAAGTCCTATAAGCCTATGCACAGGTACTGCTATCAGCCCCCAAAGACCCCAATGAACCTAGGTGGGGAACTTATGAGGAAAAGACAAGGTAAGTTGATGCTAAATTGAATAGCACAAAAACTAAGAGGAAAGCCTATAAAATCACATCAGAAATCTTAAGAATACATGGTGTGTCTCAAGCAGTCCTTAACAAAGCAAGGGAAGAGAAGATTGCTTTGGAATTGAAGAGTGCAACAGGAGAAAAAGAACAAGAAGATCCTAAGATGAAGAAAATAAAAATTGAAAAAGATGACAGACAGAAGGATATGACTGATGCAACTCCTTCTGCACCCAAATAAATTAATTATCCTACTGCTCCTCTAAAGTATGAACCAATAATCAAGAGAAATAAAGAATTCATCACTAGTCATCCATCCTCATGAGCACTAAGGAGAAAGAAAACCAGTCAAGCACCTACTAAGGTAGGATTCAAACCAAGTATTAAAACTTTGAGTGCAAGAATTGTTGATGAGGGCAGAATTGATCAGGTGGGAAAGTTTTATGAAACATACAGTGAAATTGACAAATCAGAAATACATGGTATGATTATCAAACACATGATAAAGGTCAAGAAGATAGTTCTTGAATTGAAAATAGAAATTCCAGATAAGGTATGGGAAATAATGGATACCTTAAAAAGACAAGCCACTGAAGAAGATCTCAAAATAAGGGAACAAATTCTTGATTCCACTCTTCCAGTATGCTCTATTGAAGAAAGGTCATTGTTACTAAATTTGGTGAAGCCACACTTAATAAAAAAGATGAGGACACTTCACCTCATGAACAAAGACTATGAGTTGATTACTCAGGAAATAGAGAAGGCTTTTGAGAAGGTATTCTTAGAGCAGCACATAAAACCTATGTTTGCGCCCATCTCTCAAACACCTAGTAAGAAAGACAAAGCAGAAGAGACCATCAATGTACAATCTATAGGTCCTGAGGATTCAGCGCCTACAGTGGAAGCACAAACAAAGGTAGATAAATATGTGCCCATCGTAGAGTCACTTAAGGATAGCACTTTTATCATTGATAATGTGGAGATAGCCATTGCGGCCACTGACATAGAATTAGACAAGTTTGAGGAAGCTTTTGTGAGCATAGAAGAAGCTAAGATGTTATGCAGTAGCACTCCTCCCACTCATCAAGAAGAGGTATTGATTGAAAACATATCAGATGAGAAGGAAGAAGATAAAATGGAAGAGGAAGAAAAAGAATAAGAAGATAAAGAACAAGAGAAAGATGAAACCTCTATTGATCTAGCCAAGGTAAAGCTAGAAGTGATGGAAAACATTCCCACCACTCCCTCCTCAGCATTGTTGTCAATTTTGACACCTAACACATCCAGTTTGGACTCTTGCAAAGAGGAAGACTTGATTAAGTTCAGCGTCTTGGCTATGGAGAAATCAAAGGAGAAACAAGTCATGAGAAATCCTCTCCTTGTGGAATCTATGAACATATTGAACAGTCTGTTGCTAGAAGACAAGAAAGTGTCCAAGATACACTCAGTTGATGATGTAAGTACAATCATATCATAGTTCAAAAGCAATTTTTCAAGCCTTGAAGAATCTACATCCAAGGTTGCAGAAGAGAAGTATCTAGAGAAGAGACTAAATGATTTGATGAGCAACTTTGCTCTAGATCTGAATTTACTCAAGATAGGACAAGCATCATTGAAATAATTTTCTAATCAAGGAAGGAAATTCATTGCAGATTGCATGGATCAGGATAAGCAACTGATGCCCATTTCAATGAAATAAAAGAAGCAAAAGCTATGATTGAGTAGGTGAAGAGTTCAATGATTGACACATCCACTAATGTAAACATGTGCAACAATATCTACCAAGGTTAGATGGACAAAATTGAGAAGGCAGAGAAAGAGATGGCAAAAATAAGGTCTAGACAGACTCAGTTGAGGAATGCTCTTGTGCCCTCACTAGATATTCTCAATCAGAACATAAAGGAGATAGATGCCATAATTATTACTTATGATCAAGTTCCAAGCACAAAATTGAAGAAGATAGAGAAGCTTCAATATGCATTATGCTCCCATCTCCAGATAGTTAACTCCTTGATAACTTTTTGGAAGAAGGAGATACAAAACCTCAAGATAGCATATCCGAATGTTTTCCCTAAGTAAGTATGTGAAGGTAAAATTTTTTGGTACACCTCTATCATTAATGTCAAAGGGGGAGTTGTATATAGAATATGGAGTATAATATGTATAGGGGGATATAAGATTATGTATAAAAAATGTATAGAAGACAAAAAAAATTTGTGCTAAGGGACAATTAGCAACTTGGCCATATTCCTTTTTTGCCATCAATGACAAAGGGGGAGATTGTTGGAAAGTTGACTATACTGAAGTATATGACTAAATATAGTGTTTTCATTATGGCACCAAAGTCATAGAGTAGTTTGGAGTCAGCACACTTAATTTAAAGATCAGAATTTGGTTAAGTGTTGAAGACTGGACAGTGTACAAAGTTCCTACAGCTCAAGGCATCAGCACACGTGTGTATGGATGAATTATTATATGCACCCTAGAATTTAAGTTTGTTAGACTATACTTATGCTTAGTCTATGAGCACATACGTAGATACGCAAAGATGTGAAAGTTACAATCAGTTGAAGTTCACAACCAGTGTGTGCCAACAGAGAACAGAGTTTGGAGCCGACAGTTAGCATTTTGGTTTGCGATTGTAATGTAATATTGTAAAGGCCATGTGCCCATTATACTTAGGTTTCAACATGTTTATTTATATAATTGTAAGCATGCTTAAGCCAATTCATTTGGAAGTGTTGTTTGTAATTAGTTATAGGGCCGACCTAATTATGTATTTTGTATAAGCGCATAAATATAAGGTGTGCCCATTGTATTCGGTATGGAAGTTGAAATAGAGTTGTGACAAGAAAAGAAGAAGTGTGCAAAGACACTATAAGATGTATTAGAGCTTTTAAAGAGGTCCAAGCATTAGCGCATCAAAGGAACTGATCTGACAAGCAGTGTCACAGTAACAGTTCATCCTATAGCTATAGTGTGTATCTGAGATCAGAAGGTTTTTTCCTTCACCACTTGAGCAGTGTGCTCTTGGATAGTGCATCCTCTCCCCTAATAGGGACAATTGTAAAAGACTCCTAACAAGGTTCGACCCTTAACAAGGTCTACTATACTTAAAGCATTGTAAAGCTACTCCTAACAGGGTAAAGGATCTTCTAGCAAGGATCACAAAATACTACTACAAAATATTAGTGGGTATCAATTCCCACTGGGGTTTTACCTATTTTGGTTTCCCTGTAATCATATTGGTGTCATGTGTTGATTTCATGTTTCATGTTTATGTGAATTTTTATTCCAGTACTTAAGCATTTATGTTCAGCATAAAGGTTAAAGTAAAAAGTTAAATTACAGTGAACATTGATTCACCCCCCCCCCCCCTTCTTAGTGTTCCCATTCCTAACACCTATTGTTTATTTCATATCATACACACCTCAAAATGGACTCACATCTTGTAGTAAGTATCCTACTATTCAAAAGCATTATCAAGTCAAAGGGTTAAGAATACATGAACAAGGTATATCAAAACCTTTCATGTCAAAGAAAATTATAAAGGTTATGACCAAAATTACAAATCTCATTCTCAAGGCATTGGTATCCTATCAAAATCCAAATCTAAATGTATAACTCCTCCATCCCTTCCATCCATATTAGGTTTGTATATTTCTCCTTCCACTAGTTCACAATCCACTTACCCTTCTTGCATGAAAGGAAACAAAGTCACACATCTTGGAGATCCTTCCACCCATCCAAAAGACCCCTATACAATTCTTATCAATCCATGAATCCCATTCCCTTCCCAAGTAATTTGGATGTCAAACATAAAGTCCATAATTCAAGAAATACACCTGCATTCAAGAATCAACATGTCTAGTGTAATCAACATGTCAAAACAAAGAAAAGAATGATCCAAAAAGAAAATAAAATGTCCAAAAGGCCACAAAGCCCCATTAAGAAAAAATAAAAGTTAAAAGCAATATGGATACCTAAAACCATTGTGCAAACAATGCATTCCAAGGACCCACAAAAGTATAAAAATTAAAAAACCATGTGGATTCCTAAGAATAATCTTAAAGCATAGAGTCCCAAAGAAAAATCCAAATTGGCATCTAAAATTTCTATCCCTCCATCTAAATGCCTTCCACCTTCCAAATCCATTTTGGGTCCTTTTGTCCCAAGGTTCATATACACTCCTCTATCAAATCCAAAATTTCCTTTTCCTCCATGACTTCATCACCCCTCAATGTGTGTTCCAATGTTTTTATTGCTTCCCTTTCCATAAACTCAAAATCAATCCTTCTTCCATTCCCTCCATTTTCCGACACCTACTTTCCATCATTTCATCCATCCTATCCAATCTTTTTCCTAAATCCATTTCGTATCCCTTTTTCATTACCCTACCAATGTCTTTGATCATATTATCATAGTCATGGTTCATTATTGCATATCTTTCAAGACCACTATCCAATGAACAAAGTTCTTGAGTCCTTTTCTCATTTCACATCATGCATCCATTATCTTCTGAAAAATGTCAAAAAAAAACTCAAAAAAAGTAAAAAATGAAAACAAAAATAAATTAAAAATTTTTAAAAGAAAAAAATCATTGTCTTGATGAAAACTTGGCAAACTGGCATCTTGGCACAAATTTTTTTTTTTTTTAAAAAGAGAAATGATTTTGTCCAATAGTGAAAACCTGGAAAATAGGCACTTTGGACAAGTACCATGATGAAAACCTAGAAACAAACATCATGTGTAATTTATGAACTTCTTGCATTCTATAGTTGGGGGAAGGTTTCACCCACATTATCCTCCATTATCTCTTTAATTTCCTCCTTTATCATATTTCCCTCATATCTCTTGTCCTATTGACATTCACTATTCCCCATTTCCCAAATTTGATCTTGACAAGGACTAGGGATCTCCCTAGAAGCACCCCATGTCCTATTTTTTTTACATTATCCTCATCTCTTTGGTCCATATGCCCTATCTTATCCCAACCTTTAATCCATATCCATATACCCTTATCCATTATTTATCTTTCTTATCCTATCCATATCCTATCATTTTCTTATCGAAGTCCCTTTCTTGGTCTTGATATAAAATAAGGAATTAAAATATAAAAAAATAGTTCAAAAACCTCTTGACATGTCCATTCAAATGTACACTATTTCATTACCCTATCATTCTCATGTCTAATCCCTAACCTTTGAAAAAACATAGTGTGATCACCTAAAAATGGACAAAGACAATTAAGTAATAAATCAAAGAAAATCGAGGACAAGATCAAAGAAATTGAATCAAATCAAACATTTAGCCAATCAAAATTAAAATCAAGCTTCAATTCAATTTAAATCAAAATCGAGAGCATTTTAATCAAGTGAAATCAAATCAAAGTGCAATTAATTCTATTAATTGTATAG
Organism: Chamaecyparis obtusa; assembly: GCA_027943335.1. Classification (NCBI taxonomy): domain Eukaryota; kingdom Viridiplantae; phylum Streptophyta; class Pinopsida; order Cupressales; family Cupressaceae; genus Chamaecyparis; species Chamaecyparis obtusa. Next base: position 954,960 of record BSBK01004923.1, on the reverse strand, counting down.
TCTTGAATTAAATCAAATTCAACCCATTCAAGGGGTACATGGCTAAACAAATGAATTTAAATCAATTAATAAATCCTAATTTCTCTCAACAACCCAAAAGGGGAGGAAATTCAATCAACCAATAGGATTTGAGAAATAGATTCACATGGATCAAGCCAAATTTAATCTCAATCACTCAAAGTGAAAGAGCATCTTGTCCACTCATCTTGTCTTCTTGTCCCAAGCTTTGAGGACATAAGCTTTACACTGTCTTCAAAGGGTGGAACCAAAGACTCAACTCAAGCTTAATCATGATCAACATAAATACACCCCCTACCCTTGCATAAATCTATAAAAGGAAGACCAAAATCAATCATAATTCATAACCACACATCTGAGAATTGCATAGAACCTCTTGCATTTTATAGATAGAAAGGCAATTTAGGAGCAATTTAGCATTTCAATTTGAACTAATTGTTAGCATTTGCTTTATCATTATCATTTCTCATTCTATGACTATCATTAATGGTAGCTTTCTAAGAGCTTCATATTAACACTCTTAGATAGAGAGTCATAGGATGCTTAATTGTGCTTTATTTGCTAAATAAAGTATTAATTGTGGTTTATTTAGTCTCTATTTGATTTATTGTATGATACTAATTCTATGAAGGTACAAAATCTCATACACACACAGTATCCCATTTTTTGGATAGTCCTTGACATCCAAACAACTTCAAGACATACTAAGAAACCTTTGGCCTCCATCTATCTACTAGTTTTCCAATCCATAATGTCCCTACCTTGCTAGACACTAGGGGCAATTCTTGCATGTAAATATTAATGGTCTTGAAAAAAATGAACAAATTACATAATTCCCTAAAAAAAGACCAAACAAAATTGCAAATTGTCATGAAAAAAAGTGCTAAAAATCATAAAAAGACTTGAAAAATATAAAAAATCAAACACAAAGCTGAAAAAATCACTAAAAATCAAATATGATCCTAAAAGAAGACCTAAAAATCAAATATGAAGCTGAAAAAATCACTAAAAATCATAAATAGTCATGAAAAAATCACCTAAAAATCATAAAAGGTCTTGAAAAACTCCTAAAAATGGTAAAAAAGTCCTACAAAGCAAACAAAAAAAAATAATTACAAAACCTTACGAATTAAGAAAAATCTTTCAAAATTAGCAATAAACATGTACATAATCATTTTTCCTTGTTTTCAATAAATTGTTCCTTGTGACAAGACAAACATTTTAGTGGACACAAACTGAAGACTTGCAATTGTACACACTAAATAGTGCACTTCTCTTAGTCATTACTTGCAGCGGAATCCATGAATGGGAAACCTTGAGAAAGCGACCTAGAGCTCCCTAGGCATGGAGTCACAAGGATGTTGATGGAGCTCTCAACTAGAGCTATTGAAGCATGCAACCTTGCTAGTAAACCACACAATGGGAGATTCAAAGAGACAAGGGCAAGAATGTCAATATCCTCAAGAATCAAGAATGGAAATGCAATGCAACTATGCTAAGAATGAAGATGCAAGCTAAGCTATGGAAAGGAAAGTATTACAAATCCTTGCTAATTAATCTATGTGAGCTAAGCTAAAGCATAAAGGAAACTAAACTAGATGCCATGAAAGCTTAAGCTAAGAGTGCAAGAATGGAAGCTAAATGCATGAAGATCTCCAAAAGCTCCAAAGTCTCCAAGAAATCCTGCAGCATAAGATTAGTATTCAAAGTTGGGATCCTAGAATGAGAAAAGAACTCTCCTTTTAAAGGAAGTGAAAAGGAATGGACCATGGAGATTAAGAGGCAAAAGATTTAATCAAGGGTGGAGCTTGAAAGAGGAGAAATCCATGTGCACAAATATCCTCCAATGAGAAAATAAGAGTTGACTTTTGTGTCCATATGAGACAAAAAGACATTTTCTTCTTTTTATAAAATAAGAATAATGCTTTATTTGTGCAACTTAAGATAAGAGGAAAAGTGGGGGGCTTTTATTTAATAAAAGGGGAAGAAATTCCTTTTAAATAAATAAAGATTTAGGATAAAATGGTTAGCCCATATAAAATAATCGAATAAATGACAGAGTAGGATTTGATCAAGGAAATTGATATAATTGAAAAATGTTGATTTTTGAAAATATTGTTTCAGGGGTTTGATAAATTGCTAAATGGGGCCCAAAGTCTAGGCAACTATTTTAGGGTGCATACATTTGCCCCTCTTTGACTAATGTGAGATTGATTTGGGATCACAAAACAACCCAGACGTGTGTTTGACGGATGGGAACACATCAAGACAAAGATAAGCTAATAATGATAAGCTGAAAGACAAGACCAACACACCTTTGAATAGGAAATTGTCAAGTCTCAATTAAGAGATAAGAATCTCAAGCAAGGTTTGATTGATAAAGCTGAATCAAGGATTGAAGCTGATAGGTACTGCCCCCTCGAAATCAAAATTGAAATCAGGTAGAGGAGAAACAACAAATTGATAAATCTGATCAAATCACTAGAAATCATAATCGAAGATGAAAGATGATAGGATAACCATCAAGCAGTGAAGACATGCCACAATTTGACTAGGTCAGACCGAGAAAGATATAGGATAAAGAGGAAGTCAAATCTCAGAGAGACAAGTTGAATGAAAATGAATGAAAGACTAGAAGGTTGAAAGAGATGGGGGTGAAGAAATGAAGATACCCCAACGAAGATCGAAGGATCAGGTCTCAAATGGTCAACCAACTGCGTAGAAGAAGGAGAAATTTTGAAATGTGATTTTGACTATCAAGATGAACTCAGATTTCAATTTCAATCCTAAAAATGAATCCAGGACGTCGAAATTAGCCAGGGGTGTAATTTTCACGCAATTACAAGATGTTTTGAAAATTGGTCAAAAATTCAAAATGCTATATAAGGGGTGAAAAAAGGTCATTTTCAAAATCATTTGTCTTATAGTGAATTGAGAATTTTTAGAGCTCAGAGAGAGAAAAAATCCCAGCAAGCAATGATTCTAGTTCACAGGCATCGATTCGAGTGCACCCAGTTGCACAACCGGCCTCCTCAGTATGGTGCCCCGATATGGTTTCTGAAAAACTCACCCTTTTGAGTCATTTAATGAGCATTTATGTCATTTTAAACATGTTTTTAATTATTTTAAATATTTCAAATTTCATTCGTACGAAATTTCATGCGATAGTTATTAAGTATCGCACCGTTTGATAGTATTTGTCGTGCGATAATTCATGGGTCAACATAGTATCACACCGATGTTGAATCCAGTATCGCACAATACCGAATGAAACATCATGTGATACTATGTGAATTATCACATTCAAAGATATTATCACACTGTTACTAAGGAAAATATCGCATGATATTTTATCAAAAAATAGTATTGCACTAGTGTAAGAAATATGATATGTTTTAAATTTTGAGCACTATGACATGGGTCCAGACAATGTTTTCTTTTAAAATGTTTTGTACTGATTTTATACATCCATCATGATATGTTCTGACATCTAGTTTGGGGTTATGGCTTGCAAGAAAACTTTCCAGAGCTCCTCATTAGAGCACCAAGAGTTACCAGGTTACGATGTGTCTGAGATCTTCATGATCTAGGATGAGTGGACTTGGGGGAGATGGGCTTTGGGTACTTGCTATAGATGCCCCATATTTAGGTAGATCATGGGTTATTGACAGCATTGGCTGAGAGGTGGCAGAGTCAGCATAACATATTTCACTTGCCGACCGAAGAGGCCACGATTACCTTGGAGAATGTTTATCGGATCCTTCGAGTGCCTAGCCATGGAGATCTAGTGAGTATAATCATGTTTATAGATATTCATAGATGTAAAGTTTCCATATGATAGAAACTAACATGATTATTTGTTGGCATAGGTATACTATGATAAGGATTCAATCAAGGGATGATAGATCATGCAGGACATGTTCCAGGACATTACCTTTATTGACAGACACCTCAGTTGGGATCAGTTGATGGAGGAGTTTGGCAGGGATTTTTCGATTCCATGTATAGTGTGCTCTATAGTAGCACATACATTGATTACCGATAGGAGCTAAAGATGATTCCCATTGGGCTGGGGTAGTTTGGTTGCAGATCTGATAGCACACCCACAACGAATGGCATGGGGCCCAGCCATCCTAGCTGATATGTAACATGAGCTCCATGAAATTGTTTACAGGGAGAGCAGGACATGGGCATGTGGTACAATCTTAGCACAGGTATGGACATGGGAGCACATCATCTTTGTACACCCACATGTGCAGCCGAGATGTGAAATATTACCATTACTGGATGAGCTCACATCATTTCAGTGGAGACTGTATGCACCCCAAAATGGTCGCCTAGACTTTAGGCCCCCATTTATTAATTTATCAAATTTCCTAATTCAATGCTTTTCAAAATTCAAATCAATTTCTTTGATCAATCCTAATTGATTCAATCATTTCATCAATAATTTTATTTAATTAAAAGAAATATTCCCTCTTAAATAAACAAAATAACCTTATTTAATTGAAAAGAATATCTTTTAAATAAAATAGTTTTATTTAATTAAAATCCCTTTTAATTAAATGATTTTATCTTGTTTAAATAATATCTCCCTTTTAAATATATAATGTTATCTTATTTAATTAAAAGAAAATCATTCTTTTAAATAAATAAATAAATAATCCTCTTAAAGCTCTTTTGTGATGAAAAAGGGAAACAAATAATTAAAAATAAAGAAAATTCCTTTTCTCTCCACACTTTCTAAAAAAATGAGCTTTGTTTCCTCTTTTTCGATTGATCTCACATTGCTCTTGGAGATGCATTCTCTTCCACATTTTCTTATATAAGGAGCCCTCTCCTTCTCATTTCAGATCCTAGAATTTTCATACTATTGTTATGCTGTAGGTTTGGAGAGAAATCTTGGAAGAAGCTTTTTGAGAATTTGGAGCTTGGATATTTGAGACTTCTTTCTTCTTGTCTTCTTCTCTCATGCCTCATGGCAATCCATAATTTATATTAGTATTGCATTTACATAATAGTTTAGATTCATGCTTCCTTTCATTTTTCTAGCTTAATCCACATTGCATAATTAGCAAGGATTTGTAATATTTTCATTTGAATAGAATAGTTTACTTTCTTGCATTGTTATCATCTAGACTAGTTTCATTTGCATGCAATAACTTGATGATCATGGAGATTAGCATGCTTGCTATTCATCTTTGAATCTCTCATTTCTTGGTGTACTTGCATGGGTTAATAAATTCAATCTGAGGGCCTCATAATATAACCTCTGCACTCCACGAATAGAGAGCTTTGAATCGCTATTTGAGACTTCATTGTTGAGTGTTCTTGAATGTAATGATTCACAGAAGTGTGACTACTTTCTAGTGTGACCTCATTGTTGAGTGTTCTTGAAAGTAAAGAGAAATAAATTCATCCTATGGTGAAAACCACTCCCTTGCGGTGCCTTGGATAAGTATCATGATGAAAACCTAGCAATGAGGCATCATGTGTAGTTCTTCTACATATTTCATCCATTCCATCTTCTCTCTTTGATCTTGACAATGTTGACCTATACACAAATATTTGGCTATCTTGTGAGCTATCTTATGATGATCTTACTTTCATTCCATTCATGTTTAGCCTTGATATTTATTTTCATTCCATTCATTCTAGCCTTTCGCTATCCTTTTCCCCTTTGGTCTTGATCTAATAGAAGAAGAAAAAAAAAAGAAAGAGTAAAACACGATGCTATGAAAACTCTTGACATGTCTACTCCTTTGGACTGCATCCTTTCTTGCTCTTGTGTTATGCTGTGGTGACTTATCATGTGCTCGCCTTTCATTGCTTGTCCAAATATGTTTTACATGACAATTTTTCCCTAGCTTGAGTACTCTTGAGGAGTTTTCCTTTGAGGATTTCTTCCCTTCATTCTCCTTCATTCTCTTGTCTTCCATCTCTTCCACCAGATTTCTCATCCCTCTTGTTCTCCACCTTGCTAGAAATTGGGACTACACAATGTGATCTTTCTTGGGAGTGTGATGCTTGTTTTGTCTAGGGGCATCCTTTGTACATATTTATTGATCCTGAAAAACATTCCAAAAAAAATTCATATATGATGCTAAAAAATTTCTAAAAATTAGAAAATGTCCTAAAAAAAGAGCATCCTAGTGAAAACCTAGCAATAGGCACTTTGATGTCTCACCAAAAAAATCAAAAAATTCAAAAATTCAAAAAAATAGAAAAAGTGCCTTGGTGAAAACCTGGAAACAAGAGCCTTGGTAGCGAAAATACAAAAATATATATATAAAAAGTCCTTAAAAAAATTGCAATAAAATTCAAGTGGTGAAAACCTGGAAACAGGTACTACTTGAGGCCTTTGCACCCCTATTTCTTAGCATGCGTACTCAACACTTAGCCTTTCTCCATCATGCCTTGTCCTTGTTGCCTTGGTTTGGAATTGGTCTTTGTCTTTGTTTAGGGGTCATAACTATGTTAGCTTTGGTCTCTTGGACACGTCAGTCTTTAGGACACCTCACAAACAGTGTTTTTCAACACCATCCCAACTATGTTTTTCAACACAACCCTTGACATCGAGTGTTTTTCAACACTTATTAGTTTGATCTTATCCAGTTTTGTCATGATATTTTCCCTGCTTGCAAGCATTTGATCCTTATCCTCAGAACTTAGTATTAGTGAACACACTTAAATTTTTAAACACAACACTTAATGCTTGAGATATGTCATTGATCTTTTCTTTGTGTGCTGACTGTTATTGATTTTCATTGAGTTCCCTTGTCTAATAAGTCTCTCTATGATGCATAGCTAGAGGACTTGGGGCATGGGGTATGTTTTTGTTGCTTTTTGCTTGTGGGTGTGCTCTCGAAGCTCTTGAGTGTCTCTTGTTATTCCCTTGACACACTTAGGAGATTTGAAACATCATCCTTGACTATTTTTGCACAACCATTCTTATGGTCATCCTAGCATCCATGCCTTGATGAGAGAGTGGTTTTGCTACATTAAATTGGGTAAGATAACATTGAAGTCATCTTGACCCTTATGTCTTTGATGCTCATGTTAGAATCTTTCCACATTCCAAACCGATATAAATTATATTCATATCTTCATAGTTGCATTCATGACTAGTGCTGATTGTATGATTTTTTGATGTCTGTTAATAATGGCCCAATGATGAAAATACATTCTTTACATTCTCTAATGAATGATGAACATAAAATCCTATGTTACAGTTTCCCTATTGCAAGTACACCTTTGCATTTTCATGTAGCTTTCATTGTAGACTTCATTATTAATTTGCATTTTTAGGCTGCATTATGAGTTTGAGAGGGTTTTCCTCCATCTTTCTTGTGGACTTTTAATCAACTATGATCACATTTTTATCTTCATTTCCTTATCTTCTTTCATGATCTCAATCAAAATTTCCTATCCTAAATAGTTGATTGATTTTGGGGCATGCTCTTTCTTGAGGCAAATTCTCTTTCTTCTCTCCATTTCTTTTCATTTCTTCCAAACTTTTGTCTTCCATTTGCTTTCACCCCACTTCTTTTCTTCTTATTCAACCTTCAGGCATAATCTTTCTTGATGATCTACCTTGGTTATGTGATCCTTATACCTTTCATCTTACATCAAGAACCTTATCTTTAGTTCAATTTGATCAAAATTATCAATTCACTATTTCTCCTCCATCTCATTTAAATTTTGATCACGAGGGGGCAGTACCTATCAAGCTTCAATCCTTGATTTAGCTTTATCAAACCTATCAATCAAACCTTGCTTGAGACTTGACAATTACCTATTTACAGGGGTGTTGGTCTTGTCTTTTTCAATTAGCTTATCTTTGTCCTGATGTGTTCCCATCCGTCGAACACACATCTGAGTTTTTTTGTGATCCCAAATCAATCTCACACTTCAATTCCATTCTTTGGCTACATGTCTTCCCAGAATGATCACACATTACCCAAAGAGGGGAAAATGTATGCACCCTAAAATGGTCACCTAGACTTTGGGCCCCCATTTATTAATTTATCAAATTTCCTGAATCAATGCTTTTTAAAATTCAAATCAATTTCTTTGATCAATTCTAATTTATTCAATCATTTCAATTTTCCCTAAGGTTTGATCATTTCATCAATAATTTTATTTAATTAAAAGAAAGATTCTCTCTTAAATAAATAAAATAACCTTATTTAATTGAAAAGAAATATCCTTTAAATAAAATAATTTTATTTAATTAAAATGCCTTTTAATTAAATGATTTTATCTTGTGTAAATAATATCTCCCTTTTAAATCAATAATGTTATCATATTTAATTAAAAGAAAATCATTCTTTTAAATAAATAAATAAATAATCCTCTTAAAGCTCTTTTGTGATGAAAAAGGGAAACAAATAATTAAAAATAAAGAAAATTCCTTTTCTCTCCACACTTTCTAAAAAAATGATCTTTGTTTCCTCTTTTTCGATTGATCCCACATTGCTCTTGGAGATGCATTCGCTTCCACATTTTCTTATATAAGGAGCCCTCTCCTTCTCATTTCAGATCCCAAAATTTTCATACTATTGTTATGCTGCAGGTTTGGAGAGAAATCTTGGAAGAAGCTTTTTGAGCATTTGGAGCTTAGATATTTGAGATTTCTTTCTTCTTGTCTTCTTCTCTCATGCCTCATAGAAATCCATAATTTATATTAGTATTGCATTTACATAATAGTTTAGATTCATGTTTCCTTTCATTGTTCTAGCTTAATCCACATAGCATAATTAGCAAGGATTTGTAATATTTTCATTTCAATAGAATAGTTTACTTTCTTGCATTGTTATCATCTAGACTAGCTTCATTTGCATGCAATAACTTGATGATCAAGGAGATTAGCATGCTTTTTATTCATCTTTGAATCTCTCATTTATTGGTGTACTTGCATGGGCATAACTAGGTCAATCTGAGGGCCTCATAATACAACCTCTGCACTCCACGAATAGAGAGTTGTGAATCGCTATTTGAGACCTCATTATTGAGTTTTCTTGAATGTAATGATTCACAGAAGTGACTACTTTCTAGCACACAGAGACCATACAGGGCTTGTGAGTAGTGGGGTGATTATGAGCGAGAGCTAGGATACATGTTATGCAGTTATCCATTAGTAGGTTGGCACTTTAAGATAGTAGAGCACTTCGTGATCACCCGAGTCTAGAGACAGTTTGGGCAATAACAGAGGGTGCCCACAAAGACCACTACCTATGCTTGGGTGATAGATGAGGAGGGACAAGGATGGATGCTGATGTTGGACTACTAAAAGGTAGTACAACATACCATGGCTATACACAGGGAGCCATGGGACTATCTCCCAGATATGGCGAATGTAGGTGCGGATGTGGCCTATAGGGTAGAGCGGTGGAGGTTTCCATTCCCTTGGTTTACTGTACCTGATGCATAGCCAGAAGCATAGGGTGATGATGGAGATGATGGAGATGTAGGGGATGGAGGAGGTGGAGGGAGAGTTAGGGAGATAGGACAAGGATCTAGATCAGGTGGTGGAAAATGGTCATCGAGATAGAGTTCTGAGCATGAGGGGGATGATGCGGTGAGACCATCTTGCTAATGAGTGGATGCTAGGTAGGATTAGCCTATAGGGGGAGGAGGAGAGGATCTCAGGGTGAGGATCCAAGTTTTGGAGACAAAGATGCAGTAGATGTGGATTACTATAGCCATGAGAGATTAGCAGCTAACTGATCTATGAGCCAAGATAGATTGGTGGGAGAGGGAAACTCAAGCAAACACAATAGAGATTCAGAGGGAGGCAACAAGAGCTACTTACTATCATGGTCTCTACATACAAGCTATACCAGAGGGACAGAGAGTGACACTCTACTTTCAAAGGGTAGGCATGTCAGACATGGTACTTGATAGGGTGGCAGCACCACCCCCACCACCACCTCATGATGGGGTGAGTCAGACTTAGGTCTAGGTGGATAGATGTATAGAGGCATATCCTGGGACATCATCCAGATTTTGGATCCCACATTGTATTTGTATCAAGACATTTATATATATGAGATTTATTGGATTTGTGATATATCTTGTGTACTTGTCCCACTTGTGATGGATGTTTCAGTTTTTATATTATCTTGTCATATTGCTCAAAATGTATGATATATATGCTCATATATAATCTCTCTCATAGATGTATGTTTAGTTCTCATGTGATGATATAGACTCATGTTTCTTAAAATGATCTCTTTGATGATAAGATTAACCCCTTGTGATGATAGGAAAAGGACATGATGTGAAAGACAAGGAGCAAAAGACATGATCGAGAAAAGGAAAGGTGAGCTCAATTGACTGACAAGTCCATGAAAGATGAAAGGAGAGCTCTCTCCATATGCAAGATGAAAAACTAAACTAACATGAACCTAAAGATGCAAGCTACTATGAAAAGTGGTTTACTTGCAAGGTCACAAAGCTTTTAGACTCTAATATTCATCATTGAGTGTTATTGGTAGCATCATAGGATCATATAATGCACACTGGTATAACTATGTGAATCTGAATATGATCTATATCAGATAGATATGTGGGAATCCACCTAGGCACCAAAGACATATAAGTCAAGATGACTAGTGTAGTGAGATTTCCTAAGTTTAATATAGCAAGATTATACTCGCATCGAGACACAAGGAAATTCCAGATGGCTATAAGTATGCACTTGCAAAAATAGTCAAGGATAATACCTTGTAGACCCTAATGTCAAGTGGAACAAGCATAAATGCTAATGATAGTTAGGACCAACAAAATATACCCACAAGCAAAAAAAGCAATAAAACATGTCCTCATGCCCCCAGTCTTCTAGCTCAGCATCATTGAACACTATTAGGGAGAGAACACTCATCAAAGAAATCATCATAGACAACACACAAAGAAATAAAGTCAAACAAGTCTCAGCGAGTCGAGTGTTTAAGTGTGTGTGTGTAGGTCATAGAGTCGAACTTTGAGTATCACATCTACCAGTGAGAAATATCATATCATGGTAGACTGTGGGTAAGATATCTGATAAGTGTTGAGAAACACTTGACGCTAGGGTAGTGTTGAAAAACACAGTTTGGGGTGGTGTTGAAAAACACCATTTGCAAGATGTCCTAATGACTGACGCATCCTAGAGACCGAAGCTAACACAGTTGTGCCCCCTAGACAAAGATAAAGACCAATTCCAAACCAAGGCAAAAAGGTCAAGGCATGATGGAGAAAGGCTAAGTGTCAAGGACACATGCTAAGAGACAAGGGTGCAAAGGCCTCATGTAGTGCCTATTTCTAGGTTTTCACCACTTGGAGATTTGCTTTATTTTTTTTATTTTTTTTGTATTTTTTCTACCAAGGCACTTGTTTCTAGGTTTTCACCAAGGCACTTTTTCTATTTTATTTTTATTTTTTTTATTTTTTTTTTTTTTTTGTATTTTTTTAGGACTTTATATGCTTTTTAGGATTTTTTAGAACCTTCTTGTTGAATGCTTTGGACATACGCTTTTGGTAGACTCTCATGTGATCAAATGATGCTTTACACTTTTCATCTAGAAGTTCTAGTTCTTGGAGCCTCATGGTGTGGTAGTCTTCATCAGTAACTAGACCTTTGAGAGAGACTCTAAGTGAAGGAATCTCCACCTCTAAAGGCAACACTAATTCAGGACCATAAGTGATGGCAAAAGGAGTAGCCCCTGTTGGAGTATGAATACTCATTCTATAGGCCCACAAGGCTGGATTTATCTATAGGTGCCAATCTCTACCATTCTTGTGAACTATTCTATGGAGGATTTTAAGAATGGTCTTATTCGAAGCCTTTGCTTGTCCATTTCCTTGCAAGAAGTAAATGGAGGACCAATGTTATTTTATCTTGAATTTCTTGCAAAGATGTTTAAGGTCCTTATTTTTAAATTGACCTCCATTGTCAGTGATTATTTCAGAAGGAACTCCATATCGACAGATGATATGGTTCAAAATAAATAGAGAAATTGTCTTGCCTGAGGCAACAGAAAGTGGGACAACTTCTACCCATTTGGTAAAGTAATCAATAGCAGTGATGATGAATTTGTGTCCACTTGATGAGTTGGGATGAATCTTCCCAACAAGGTCAAAGGCCCAGCATTGAAATGGCCAATGAGAAATAGAAGGAATAAGCTCCCTTCCTGGAGCATGTATTAGGTTACCGTATTTTTGACACTTTTCACATGATTTAGCAAAAGCTAATGCATCTTTCTGCATGGTAGGCCAATAGTACCCATCCCTAAGCAACCTTCGGGCCATGGCAAGACCATTGAAATGTCCCCCACAAATGCCCTCATGAATGTCAACTAATGCTTGGTTGGACTCATCATTTTCCAAGCACCTAAGAAGTGTCCCATCTAAAACCCTCCTATACAGATCACTAGAGATAAGGGTGTGGCGAGAGGCATTTTAGGTCAATTTTCTTCATTCAGAGTAGTTGAAGGTTTCAGGAATAATGCCATCATGAAGATATAATTAAATGGCACCATAGCGGGATGACTCGTGGCCAACAAGTGTACAAACAAATTGGCTTTCTTGGGAGTCATAGATAGGGTAGCATAGCTCTTCCACTAGGAATTCAAATCTGGACTCATGTTGTTCTAGCTAAAGAAGTGAATCCAATGCAGCCATAGCATCAGCTGATTTATTCTCTGCTCTAGGGATTTTATAAAATGTAACAAAGGTGAAATATCATCTCAATGAATCCCCATAGATATGCAACTCTGTGATTCTCCATTCTATAGCCATTTTTAGTCCATTTGTCAAGGCCTCATACTCAGCAATGTTATTTTTACATGGGAACAATAGTTTGTAGGACTTAGGAATTGTGTACCCATGAGGAGAAACAAATAACACTCTTGCTCCTGAACCATTTTGCATGAAAGAGCCATCAAAGAACATCTTCCATGTTCTTGCAGTCATGTACATTATGTGCTCATCTAGAAATTCAACTTGAATTGGTGCTTTATTTTGAATTGGAAAATCAGCCAATTGGTCTGCAATGGCTTGTCCTTTGATAGCCTTATGCTCAACATACTCTATGTCAAATTTTGATAAGATCATCATCCACTTAGCAAGTCTACCTGTGAGAGAAACCTTACCAAGCAAATGTTTGAGAGGATCAATCTTCACAATGAGGTGTATTGTATGCACAAGCATGTAATGTCACAACTTTTGCGAAGCAAACACCACCGCAAGGCAAGATTTTTCAATACTAGTGTAATTAACCTCATATGACACTAGAGTACAACTAGTGTAGTATATAGCTCTTTCTTTTCTAGTATCATCAAGTTGGACCAATAATGCCCCCAAGGAAGATCTTTTTGCTGACACATACAATATGAGTGGTTTTCCTAGGATAGGAGGCATTAAGATTGGAGGATTGGCCAAGTATTGCTTGATTTGGTCCATGCTTTGCTGACAATCTTCATTCCAGACACATTTAACACCTTTGTGCAAAGTCTTATTAAAGCATTGAGCTCTATTAGCCAGTTGTGAAATAAACCTCCTTATAGATTGAAGGCATCCCTAGAGACTCCTCATTTGGCTGATGTTTTTGGGAGGTAGCATATCCAATATTGCTTGAACTTTCTCTAGGTCCACCTATATTCCTTTGGCTGAAATTATAAATCATAGGAGTTTTCCAGAAGTGACTCCAAATGCACACTTTTTGGGATTTAATCTTAATTGAAACTGTTCCATATGATCTAGAATGACTTCTAAATCTCCTAGGTGTGTATCCCTTTTTTTAGATTTTTCCAAGGTGTCATTCACATAATCTTCCATATTCTTATGCATCATGTCATGGAAGATAGTTGTCATAGCTCTTTAATAAGTAGCTCCTACATTCTTTAATCCAAATGGCATGACATTCCAGCAATAGGTTACCCATGTGCAAGTGAATGCAGTCTTTTCCTGGTCTTCATGAGCTATCTTTATTTGATTATACCCAGAAAAACCATCCATCAATGAATAGATTTCATAACCCGCAGTCATGTCCACTATCATGTCTATGTTTGGAAGTGGAAAATCATCCTTTGGGCATGCTTTATTAAGATCTCTAAAATCTATGCAGATGTGAATGGACTTGTCATGTTTTGAAACTGGTACAATATTGGATATCCATTCGACATAATCAATGGCTCTTATAAATCTTGCACTGAGGAGTTTTTCTAGTTCAACTTTGATGAGAAGAGCTATGTGAGGGTGCATTTTCCTCAATTTCTATTTTACTGGTTTGATACCTAGAGCTATGGACAAGTGATGCATAATGAGATTAGTGTCCAATCCCAAAATGTCTGAGTAAGTCCAAGAAAAATTAATTTTATTGCTTTATAAAAACTTGGTATATGCTTCTTTTTCTTGTGTTGATAGAGATTTAGCCAAATGCACTATTTGTGGAGCCTCTTCTGTACCCAAATTAACTGGCTATGTAGGCTCAACAAGTACCAAAGACTTGTCTTGAAAGTAACTTGGGAGATGATCAAGTACCTCATCCTTAGGTGCCTCAAAGAGGTTTTCACCCTCGAATACGTCCTTTATTTTTACTTTTTTCGGTTCTGACACCGCCACATAGTGGTTTTTGCCATCATAACTCTTATTCTTTTTTTCTTTTCTTTTCATTTTGTGAACAAGGTACTTCATATCTGGTTTTGTCATGCTTGTAGTTGGTTCACTGGTGGAAGAGACTACGGGCTCAAGGGCATTTAGGTAACATGCTATCTCATAGTCAATTTGGAAAGTTAGGAGTTGAGGCTCTTGATAGCGCTGGGACCAATCAATTAGATAAGGATTGGAAAGGGGTAGGTCAATGATGAGTTCAATGTTGTGTATACAAATGGTGTCATCTCTGGTGATTGTAGAGTTAGGGTCTATCAAGTATCCCTCTAAGCTACCCAAATCAGGATTTATCCTACCAAGTGAAGCATCATCCACTAAAGTGATTTGTGGAATCAAATCCACTAATCCTACACTAGACTCATTAGCTACCTCAGGTTGGTAACCATATGTATGGACAACATTAATGTCCATCTCAACTGTAGAACAATCAGAGAGAGATTCCCATTCATACTCATGTGAGTCTGTATCTAAATCCCGGCTGGGATGTTTACACCAAACATATTTTTGAGGCCTTGAGGTAGAGGCTTTGATGTCACCAAGGGTAACACTTTCTTTAATGCCATTTGTGTATTGATGTTCTTGGATAGGACACTCAACATGATCTTCAATAGTGGATTCTTCTTGTTCTAGGTCTGAAACTGTTGGATTGGCAATTGGAGTATCTAAATCTCCCCAAAGGATATTGGTGGAAGGGACCCAATCTTCACACCTATCTTGTTGATTTTGCAAATTGGGTATGTAGTGTGATTCATCATCACTATCCGTCACCACAAGGATAGGAGTAGTTTTCTTGTTCTGACTTTCAAAACCTAGGATAATTGTTGTCTTAGACCTATGGCCAAAAAGAACATGATCGAGTGGTTCAGCTCTAGCATCTAATCTATGACTGAGAGGACCATGACCTCGATAGCCCATACTTTTGACAAGAGTGTACCCTCTTCCATAGGCCTTAGAAGAGGGAGAGAAGTTATCATTATGCATGTATTTTTCTTCTCTATAGATCCAGTCCTTAATAGCCACCTCCTCTTTTTCATCATGTATGGGCACTGAGGACTCTACAAATGTACCAAATAGAGTCATGGTTGAAGATGAAGGATGCATCTCTTGTGAAGGTTTTCCATAGGACCTAGGTGAGACTGGCAGTTTTGTAAAGGATTCAATTTGATATCCTCCCATACCAAGGTCTATGGATTTGAACTTATGCTTGTATTATGCTAGAGTTGCATCAAAATCCTCTACTTCCCTATTGAAAGGAACATTATTTCTTGCTGAAATTGCATTTACAGATAATGTGCTCTTCCTGGGTATACAAAATTTTACTCCATTATAGGGAAACTTAACACATTGGTGGTAGGTGGATGGCACCACTTGCATGTCATGGATCCATGGTCTACCATGTAGGATATTATATGCTAGAGGACTAGCATCAACAATTTGGAACAAAATGTCCTTTTCAACAGGACCAATCCTAACAAGAAGGACGGCCAAGCCTTTGGAGCTTCTCTCTGCTTCATAATAGGCTTTAATGGTAATTTTCTTCCAGGTATCAATAACTTTCTCAGAATAATCCAGTACCTTCAACAAACTCAAGGAACAAATGTTGACCCCAGCACCCCCATCAATCAACACATGCTTGACACGGGTCTTGTGAATCATGACTTTGATATGAAGGGAAATATTATGTGGATGGCTCAAAGCTTTGTCATCTTCTTCTGAGAATGTTAGGTAATGAGGGTTGGCAAGGTGGTTAACCCTATTTTGGAATTGGTCAACATCTATGTTGTTAGGAACATTGGTTGCATGCAAAGTATCGTCAAGGATACACTTATGTCTTGGAGACAATTCCAAGAGTTCAAAGATTGAGATTTGAGTTGGCATTCTTTGTAACTAGTCAACAAGATTATAGCTCATTTCAGGGTTGACTGCTAATTTGGTGGTGACATTCTTAGATGCCACTTGCTTGGGTTTTCTAGACTGGTTGGAACTAGGACCTCTAATAACCACAGGACCTTGACTTTGGCTTCTGGTGATAGCGTTAAGAGCTTGGGATGACCTTTGAGAGTGAGGACCCCTAAGCACCACCATAGTTTCTTCATCAAATATAGGAGGAGAGCCCACATCATAACCATAAGGATCTTTGTCTCTCATCATGTTGACACTTTCCTTGACAATCTCAAGCATATTGATCATGTTTTCTGCACCTGTGTAGGTATAGTTGATTTTGGCCTTACCATTCTTGGGTTTAGAGGTTTCCCCCCTTTCATATTTGGGAAAAGGCTCCTTGAATGCCTTATGGTCTACATTGGTATTCAATCCATCAATCTAAAGTTTTCCACTTTCAATAAGATCCTAAATAAGGTGTTTAAGTTTTCAGCAATGTTTGATGTCATGTCCAATGCCATTGTGGAATTTGCATAAAGCTTTTCCATTCCACCAATGTGGCTTAATGTCAGGTATGCAAAAATTTGCTGGATCTTACGGTTGTGCAAGGTTATTGGAAATAAGCATCTTGAAAACATCCTCATAGGAATTACCCAGTTTAGAAAATTGTCACCTCTCCTTTTTAGGCTTATCCTGGTACTTTGGTTTATGCTCTTATTGGTTGGAGGATGTGTTGAGCTTCATAGCTTGGACTGCACTAGACAAATGGAAGACTCCTTTATCCTTGGGTTGGGAAGAGTCCACAACTCCGTCATTGACTACTTACTTGTTCTTGTTCCAGTGTGAGTGCTTGCCTTTGTCCTTATTAACATTATTAGTATTCTAACCATTGTTGTTATTGCTATGTTTGGTCAAAATGCCTTGCTCTTTCAATACATCCTCAATTTGACATGTGGTTTCGACCATAGTGTTGAAGGAATCAAAGACCATCTTCTAAACCTCATACCGCATTTCAGGCACCAAATTTCTAACAATGATATCAATCCTTTCATGCTCAGGGATAGTAATAGAATAGTAACAGCACAATTGTCTCCACCTTTGTAAGAAGGTAATAGAGGAATCCCCTTGGTTCTGTTTCAAATTTCACAAGTCTAACATAGTGACTGATCTTGACAAGCTGTATGCAAAATGTTGAACAAATCTGTGGACAAGTTTCTTGAAAGTTTTGACGAGAGGGGTTATGTTGGTAAACCACTCCATGGCTTGGCCCTTGAGACTCCTTGGAACTAATCTCATAAGCTAGGATTCATCTTGGTGGAACTCAAAACTCATGATTTAGAACTGACGCACATGATCATGTGGGTCACCATTATTGTCATACTTGTCATACTAGGGGATTTCAAATTTCCTAGGAAAATTTGTCATACTCACACTTCTATCGAAAGGATTGGTACAAATAGCGTCAAGCGAAAAGGAACTTTTAGGTGCCAAAACCTTTTCCATCATACACTTGAGTTGCTTGATCTCCTCTTCTTGAGAGGGTCGTTGTCTCTTGATTCTTCTATCCACATCAAAATTGTAAGGGACTCTGGCACCTTTGTTAATCAAGCCCTCCAAGAACCTATCCTTGTTTTGATCAAGATACTTCTCCACATATTTTTGGAATAGTGGCTCTTGTTGCATCCTCATAAAATCTTGATCATCAAAACTTGCACTACTTCCTCCATGTTGAGAGCCATGATGAGCTCATTGGGAGGGTTGTCTTGAGTTCCTAGGAGGTGTTTGTCTCCTATGTTGTGAAATCCTCCTTCCTCTAGGACTAGGAGATCTTGAAGGGGTCCTTGACCACCTTCTACTTCTTGGGGTTCTTGAGGGAGTAGATGGTGGAGAGTTGTCTCCACTATTGGTACCCCTATTGTTGAATTGGTCATTGAGTTGTTGGGCTAAAAGTCAATCTTGTTCCTCTTCAAATGCTTTTCTTTTCAACTCTAACAAGGCCTGTTGCTCCACCTCTAGGTGTCTAAACCTTTCTTCTTTAGCAACTTGATCATCCAAAAAAGCCTTCTTTTTGTGCTCAATCCTTTTAAGCCTTTCATTTGCATATCTTGAGGTTTTTTTGAGCGGAGAGATGGGTCTTGAATGTTTGAACAAGTCGTTAGTGAATGTTGCATCCACATGAGCATCACCAGATTTATTGTTTTGGTCTTCATGTTGTGATCATGCATCTTGGTGAGCTCGCCCATAATGTCTTTCAACTCTTTGATGGGCATCTAAATATCTTGAGTTAATAGGGGGTGATTTTGGTTTATTGTCATCACCAAACAACATATTATCCCTATATCTTTGGAAAATATCATCAAGATTTTGATCCATCGCTTCTCTCTCCTTTCTAGTCATTGTGTAGCTCATGTCCATATCTGATTGAGAAGGTGCTAAAGAGGTACTCAACTCACTAGGATTGCTCTTTGGGTCAAACCAAGCTTTAGACTCGCTCCTAGGTGATTGATCAAAGACAAGTTCCTTTCCCTTTCAGTTTTGACAAGTTTGGACTAAGGGTAATTGATCAAAGACAACTTGAGGTCATTTTCCTTGGCTAACTTGGTACCTTTTCATAACCGACATGAAAGAAAAAGACCCTTGGTGATAAGATGACCCTATGAAATGTCAATACCAAACTGGGATAGTAAAAGTGTTCAATTGTCCAAAAAGAGATGGTGAGATAGAAAGTTGCAAAAGGTGTAAACCAACACTACCACAGAGGTGCATAATAAAAGGATAAGTATCCTAACACATATGGACCAGGAGGATGGATTTACCCAAATATATTTGAAATTGAAATTGAATTTTGATGGAAGTGATTTGGACAAAAAAGTATTGTAACTCTCCAAGTGTGTTCCCAAAGAATCTAAAGGTGTACTTTTTCAACAAGGATAATTCCTAACTTATCGATGCCAAGAAAGACTACTTTGTAAAATCAAAGAACACTAATTCAAGGGGTCTAAAAATAGGAACCCAAGGTACAAACAAATTTCTAGCAGAAAATTAAGTCACCTACTAAAATCTAGTCGACTAAGGAAAGACTGAAAAATTGCATAAACCAGACAAACAACAAAAAGACTCTATGTGATAGTTACTAGGAAAATAGTACGATACAATTTGACAAAGTGATATTTTGCACTAAGTAGTGTGACAATTTCTAGGTAGCCTGTGTGATACTTTCTAGGCAAGCAATGTGATAGTTTTCTAGTAACGAACTATCGCATGATAAATCTCAAGATAGTGTGCGATAAAGTTTCAGGATCATATGACTCTTGACCAGTGAGTGCTAAAAATCTCAGTTTTAAGGGCAATTTGGTCAAAATTTTAGTTTGAAGGTTGATTTTTCAATTTCAAGCATAGTACTAGCTGTAATTAGACAAGTTTGCAAACAATAGGTGATCAAACATGTCATAAAACACTTGCACAAGGGAAAAAGCAACCTTGCCAAGACAAGAAATTGTGATATCAAAGCAATAAAATCCTATGAATTCTGTTGTGATGTTTGATATTTGAGAACATTTACATGGGTAGATCACAGTGAGAACACTTCAAGTACTTACTAGCCTAAAAAGACAATGGCTCAATACTTAACAACTTGGCCCACACTTGATGCTCTATTGCCTCACACAAAGTGGTTGCCCACAATAGATATTGGCTTTGTCATGGTAGTGCCAATGACACAACCAAAGGAACATAGATGGTGAGTAATCTTGGGGTGATCTAGGTTAGTCCACTAGGATCAATCCTTGCACCAAGAAGCTAAACACAAAAATAGGGTGGCTTCTATCTATGGTTCTTAGTAAGTGCTTTCATTCGTAATACCCCTCTTTCTCCCCAAAGGGACTCCTTACCTTGGAGCAAGTAACGGACCTCATGGCCACAAGAGTACCTTAAGCATTCTTGCTCAACATTTTCCTCATGGTCACAATCCCACAAGTACTCACATCAAGCAAAGACAAGTACTATGTCTACCAAGGTTTTGTGTCCTTGATAGCCTTGAGTTTATAGTGGGTCAGAATGGCCGGCAAAAAGCTTGTCCCCACTTGGGTCGTTCCTCTTGATTGCTCAATAGAAAGCCCGCTAAAGGATTCTAAAACTAAACAAAGAGTGGATCAACCTTTGAGTTTCAAGATTTCTCTTTCACCTCAAGGGTGAAGAGCATATTCTCCTAGCTCACAAATTTCTCCCAAACACACCAAGCAAAGGTTCAATTACCCTCTTGCTTTCAAAATCCAAAGATGGGTCAAGATTTATGTTTCACCACAAGGGTGAAGAGCATACTCTCCTACCACCAAAAGATTCCTACAACAAGATATTAAGTTCCTATGAAAAGAAACAACTAGTATATGCCGCACTCAAAAAGAAGGTAATTAAACAAGCACTTGATTGGTTTTTATGCTTTGGGCAGCCCTGCAAAAAACCATTAGTAGCCCTTGTGCATTTGGAGCTTTGACATGCGTTCTTTTAAGAAACTATTTAAGCAATGAGAGCACCTACAAGCACAACTTGTTAGCCCTACAAGGGTTAGCACCTCAAAACTAAATAAAATCTGCAAATCAAACTCTATTCTACCACAGCAAATTAGAAATCTGAATCAAATAGATCAAATCTTACAAAGAAATGTCAAAGATTACTCACTGCTAGGCTTGGGAGATATTTCTGTTAGAGAAAGAATCATACCATACTTCACTGTGTACTATTGTGATACTTTAACCTTGTACGATAGTTCATGATACCTGCATGCAACAGAGGACAAAACAACAGTGCGACAAAATCTGCAAAGGCACATGATACTTTAACTGGTAAAGTATCACACTAGTATACAAGAAACTATCGCATGACACTAGAAGATTGTAACATGATAATTCTGTTAGAAAAATAGAGAGCCAAAATAGCAACCTAAAATGATGATGAAAAATTCATAGAAATGCATGAAAAGAAGGACAAAACAAGAGTGTTCTACCCCATAATGGGCGCCAAAAATGTACACACTAAATAGTGCACTTCTCTAAGTCATTACTTCCAAGGGAATCCATGAATGGGAAACCTTGAGAAAGCAACCTAGAGCTCCCTAGGCATGGAGTCACAAGGATGTTGATGGAGCTCTCAGCTAGAGCTATTGAAGCATGCAACCTTGCTAGTAAACCACACAATGGGAGATTCAAAGAGACAAGTGCAAGAATGTCAATATCCTTTTGAATCAAGAATGGAAATGCAATGCAACTATGCTAAGAATGAAGATGCAAGCTAAGCTATGGAAAGGAAAGTATTACAAATCCTTGCTAATTAATCTATGTGAGCTAAGCTAAAGCATAAAGGAAACTAAACTAGATGCCATGAAAGCTTAAACTAAGAGTGCAAGAATGGAAGCTAAATGCATGAAGATCTCCAAAAGCTCCAAAGTCTCCAAGAAATCATGCAGCATAAGATTAGTATTCAAAGTTGGGATCCTAGAATGAGAAAAGAACTCTCCTTTTAAAGGAAGTGAAAAGGAATGGACCATGGAGATTAAGAGGCAAAAGATTTAATCAAGGGTGGAGCTTGAAAGAGGAGAAATCCATGTGCACAAATATCCTCCAATGAGAAAATAAGAGTTGACTTTTGTGTCCATATGAGACAAAAAGGCATTTTCTTCTTTTTATAAAATAAGAATAATGCTTTATTTGTGCAACTTAGGATAAGAGGAAAAGTGGGGGGCTTTTATTTGATAAAAGGGGAGGAAATTCCTTTTAAATAAATAAAGACTTAGGATAAAATGGTTAGCCCATAGAAAATAATCGAATAAATGACAAAATAGGATTTGATCAAGGAAATTGATATAATTGAAAAATGTCAATTTTTGAAAATATTGATTCGGGGGTTTGATAAATTGCTAAATGGGGCCCAAAGTCTAGGCGACCATTTTAGGGTGCATAAAACAATCATTGTGCTTAATGAAATCACACATCAACAAATAGACCATCTAATCACATCATTAATCAATCATATCAAACTTGTCCTATTTATCAAACAACATCAATTTGTCCTTTATCAAACCTATCATTTGTCTTATACAAGGTGTGGTATACTCAAAATAAGATGCTATTAATCTTATATGAGGTACTTCATGCCTACAACTAGACACCATCATTATCATCATAAAATTAAAAACTATCAACTTTGACAACAAGATCAGAATGATTGATGACTTTCTTGGTTCAATGAGTCTTATCTTTTTATTGATTTATCATTTGGTCATGTTCCTATGCTACTCTAGGTTATTATTATACTTATGAAAGCAAGTATCATCACTACTAACTCTTCTCCGTCTAATTTCTACTTTTACTAACATTTGTTATGCCAATCCTAGAAATTGTTCTCTTTTCAAAACATTGTCTTCATGTCAATTTCTGCCCAATTTTTTGAGGGGGCATCCTACCTCCATTATGTCAATCCACTAGGGAATGACCTTTTTATTTTTCTTTGACACAATTCTCATAATCACATTATCTCAAAGAGGGGAAAAATGTAGACACTCAAAAATGGTCCACACCTATCGCCCCCCTTTTTTAACGTGTCTTAAATATTGTGATATTGTGTCATTCTTCTATGTTATCAACAACTGATTTATTTTCCTAATTTACATTATTTTCTAATCAATTTGACATTTTGATCATGTCCAATCATGTCATTTTTTATCATTAACATTCAATCAATTCATCTATCTAGGGGTAAATAACCATTAATTTATCCCTAGGTCCTAGCTTTGATAAATAAATCTCATTTATTTATCCTTTTTTCCTAAGTCTCACAATTAATTAATTTGTATTAATTAATTGACTAATTATTTTGATTTTTGGGATTTTCTAATTCCTACAATTCCTAACTACTAATTTGTGAGAAATATTAAATTTTAAATTCTAATAATCTCTCACATTTCCACATGGGACTCTATTACTAAAATCAGCTTTCATCCCTATTTAATAGCGTTCACTCCCTTTTTTCTCTCCATCCCTTACACTTTCCCCTTTCAAACTCTTACACTCTCTTAGTTAACTACTCATCCAATTTTCAAGTTTCCAAATAAGATTTCACTTATTTTGGCTTATTTCTAAAATGCACTTCACATTAATTTAGTCATTTTCCCTTCCAAACTCCAATTTTATTTGTGCATTCTAAATGAACTCCAAATCTTGTCATAAATCATTACATTTTCTCAATTGCATCTCAAACTACCAATTTGGAGAATTTTATCTCAAATTCTATAAATTGGGGTCAATTTATCTTCATTTGTGAACCACGTCTTTCAAATCTTCTTGTTATCATGCCAAATTTATTTCATGATATAGGTGCACCTTGTCATAATGGGAGAAACATCAACATTTTGAGAAGAAAGAAAGGACATGGGAGTCAAATTGAGGGAGTGTTTAAATTCATTTGATTTCTTTTATGTACTTTTTCTCAATTTCTCTTATGTTAGGATGAGATCATTTTTGTATGCTTTTATAGGTTGTAGTTTCCTTTGTATACATATTTCCTCTTTTTCATCTCCTTCAATATTATTCTTACCATCAAGAGTAATAGAGCCTCTTCCTCAAATCAGACAAGGAAAGTTACCGCCAAATATAACCACACCACAATCATACCTTTCCAAATGTACAAATTTTATTTTGTCACCAATCATACGATGTGAATAACTATTATTAATAACCCATTCAACTTTCTCATCAACATGTGAAACCAAGGCTTTCTCCTCATTCAAGACAAGATCTTGTTCTTTGATAGCAATGAATCCCCATTCATCATCATCTTTCTTAGGGTCTTTCTCTAATTCCTCATATGTCACACCTTCATCAACAACATAGTAGCACTTCTTTTGATATTTAGGAATGAACTTCTTTGGATTATTCTTAGGAACCCTCTCAAGACATCTAGATGCAAAATGACCAATATTGTTACATGAAAAATAATTCAAAGACAATTTTCCTTCATACTTACCAGCTCTCTTAGGAACTCTCCTAGCAATCAGGGCTTCAAGTTATTCAAGATTTATTTCCTCTACTTAAATCTCTTCTCATTCCTTAGCATATCTAGATCTAATCTTGGATGAACTTTTACCAAGGTCATACTTTTTCTTATCCTTAGAAACACTAGTTTTAAATGCAGATTCAACCTTACAAAGATTATCACCAAATTTACTCATTTCAAAAGAAGAAAAATTACCAACCAAAGTATCTCTTGTCATAGTAGTTAGGTTCCTAATCTCTTCAATAGAAGAAATTACCTTGTTATCATAAGAAGGGGGCAAGGATCTAAGCACCTTTGAAATAATCTTATCTTCATCCAATTTCCCACCAACACATTTGATTCCACAAACAAGGTCATTTATCTTTTGAATGTAAGAAGTGATGTTCCCATCCTCACCCATCTTCAAGGCTTCATATTTTCCTTTAATAATTTGTAGCGTGGATTTCTTCGCATAGGCATCTCCTTCATGCAAGGTCTCAAAGTTTTTCCATATTTCATGAGCAGTTTCCAATTCCATGACATTTGTGTATTTTGTATTAGACAAGGCACTTAGCAAGGCTTATTTAGCTCTGATGTTGTATTCAAATTTATTCTTCTAATCAGCACTAGAAATAGAAATATCTGTGGGAGGATTATAGGAATTCTCAATGATAGTCCATTAATCTTCTCCAATGCATCTCAAATGAGTCTTCATTCGTCCTTTCCATATTGTGTAGTTTTCTCCTTCAAATCTAGGACTTTCTTTCTTGAAAGATAGCATTCCAGATCTCCTCAAGTGATTAGGCTTTCCAAAGAGGACTCATATTTGATGTTAGAATCAAGGTAGCACACAACTAATATGAGTGGTGAATAATTCATGTCCCAAAAACCAGAATTTTACACAAACTTAAATCTTTAATGGAAATTTGAATGTAAAGCATGAAAGAAATGATCCAAAAAACACATAAACACATAACACCAATATTTTTTGTGTAGAAACCCTATGAGGGTAAAAACCATGGTGGGGATTAAATCCACTAGATGATGTACTCAGTTAAAATCACTATACTCTTTTAGGAGTATTACAAAGGGGGATGTACATGCATTCAAGCACACTACCTAGAGATCACTACTCAATTACAACTTGGGAAACAACCCTAAGAATTACAAAATGGGATATAGTATACTAAGGAAAGTATTTGAACAATAGAAAGATCTAACATGATAAATAATCCACATTAAAATCTCAAAATCTTCTCATGTCTCTCTAACTAACAAGACTAAGGAATGCTCTTGGATTTACAAGAAAATCCTAATTGACAATTCCTAGAATGAGATAAAGATGAAGCTGAATGCTAAGATAAATGAAAAACATTGTAAATAAGCCAAATACTCTATCTATTATGCTCAAACCCTATAAAATTATCCATTATTATGATGCAATTCAACTCTAAAAATTAACTATGAACTCAATTATGCTAAATGCTTAAGCTATTTGACTATATTATTGATGGAATTAACAATGTATGATTTTCTCTTTTGATGCCTCCTATTGATAGGATTTTCTCAAAATTAGGAGGGTGAGTTAGATTTGAGTTAGGTTAACCCAAGGCTAGAGTTGTGTTTCAAAAATTGGGACAAAGAGACAAAACGAATGGTCAAGATTGCAAATGCTAAATGAGTGGTTGAAATTGTAAAGCCTTTGAGTGATCCATGTGTTCTCAATTCTCATTCCTCATTATCTAATTTAATTTTATTCATATTTGGTTGGTGAGGAAATTAATATTTAATTAAATCAAATAATTAATTACTTTAGCCATGTCTTTGATAAATAAAGGGGTTGGATTCAATTTGATTTGAACGATATAATTAATTGATTAAATTAATTGCATAATTCTTTGATTTTTGTATTTAATTAATCCCTATGGCTTAAATTTAATTAATCAATAATATAATTTCCTTGCCAATTTTAATGTGTATGCAAATTCCCCTCTTTGAATCAGTGTGTGAAGCACATTGGCTCAAAAAATCTATGATTACGATCATTTGATGTTGGAATTCAAATTTGATTGATGTGATGCTGATATGATCTCAGTATGACTCTCAGATAATTGATATGTTCAATTTTTATTTAGATTGATTTCAATGCCCCATTGATGATGAAAAAAACTTTGATATGAATCCTTTATTTGAATTATAATGTTAATATGGTGTGTTTGTCCCCTTGGGAAATGAATCAAAATGAAATTGGATGATTTGGTTGATTTTTCTTTTATGATTTTGAGTGAGATTACAATTTTGATTTGTTTCTTGATAAAAATTAATTTGGAATATTACCTAGTTGAATTTGTGATGAAAATGACCTATTTTAATAAAAAAATCAAGTGTGTTTGATGTCAGTCACAATCATTTAGTTGATTTGGTATTGATGTCAATCTGATAGGTTGATATGATGTTGATAGGTTGATTTTCCGTCCTCAAGATCTAGAGTAAGGAAATGTGATGCGCTCAAAGATGAGAAAGTAGTTGATAGGATGATTAAATTATGCTAGATGCTCAATTTTGATGATCTTGACTGATTGAATTGTGCTTGATTTCAAAATAGGTTTCCTTTGGATCACTAATGGTGTGAGGCCTATATCCATGGCCATTTGATATGATTCAGGTGCAGATGTAGGTATAGGGGATGGAGAGAGTTAGATTTCCCCTAGTTGATCAAGATGATTGTATTGATTATGTATCTTGACATTGATTCAATTTTTTGATGATGTACTCTTGATGGACATTTGATGATGTATACTTTGATATCATACTCTTGATGGAATTTTGATATATTCAATTGATTTTTTTGTTAAAGTCCAGTATGTTCCATTTTAAGGAGAAGTTGATGATTTCACTTTGATTAACTTTCTCCACCCCCTTTTTGAGAAAATCCCATAAAAACTATTATGAAATTTTAATCTATATGAATGTAAAAATGCAACTAAGTTGTCACTTATCATAGGATTTCTTTTTATTTTCTATTTTCATCATTGAGATTTTTTGGTGGATCATGAAATTGGTACAACCCTCACTAGTTATAATTTCAACCATGATGATATGGATACCTTTTTCCTTCGGATTCCAACAAGGAAATTGGTACAAATATCATTGGTTTGACCATGGGAGTATGAATACTTCTTTCATAGGATTCAATGTTGTAAGTGGATTTTGGCATTAAGATGTGAATTATCTAAATGGACAAGGTATCTGTTTGTGTACATAGAAAAATATTTGATCCCTTTCATATGAAAATGTCATTGATGATTCTTTGATGATCATTGGATGGAATTGCATACTTCTATGAATCAATATCACAAGCACAAAAGTATAAACAAAGAAAAATATCATGTCTTCATCATTACTCATCTAGTCAAGGATATCATTAAAATTTGCTAAAAGACATAATTCTAAAACAATTAAGTAACACTTTGAACATTTACTTTTGTTTACAGATCCATATTTCATGAAAAACTCATCCATTTTGATCTTTATCATCTTTTTTAATCTTGATTAAGTTGGTCAAATTTGAAGTCAAGGATCAACTGTGTCAAATGTTTGGATTTGAGATCAAGTTTATTGATATTTGAAATTGGATAAGTGTCATGATCTTTGGTTTGATGCAATGATTTGTGTCAACTTGTGTCTACTTTTGATGAGCTCATTAGTTTTGGATTTAGGCAACTTTTCAAACTGTGATGAAAGCTTGGCTATACAAATGTAGCTCTGAGACCTTATTATGACTTTGTACAAATGATGGAATGCATTTGGAAAATATAAAAGGATTAATTTTTAAAGAATTTTTATTTTTTGGATTTTGAAAGATAATTTATTTTTTTGTATTTTTAAAGATTTTTTATTTTTTGGATTTTGAAAGATTTTTGGATTTTTAAAGATTTTTATTTTTTAATATTTTAAAACTTGATCACTAATTCTTAAGCAATATCACCTTTGTTTTCCCCTAATGTCTACCAAGGTGTAGGGAGTTACGGATGGATGAGAGAGAAAATTGGGCTAGAGTGGATATGAAAATGATGGAGGAAGCATGTATAATGTAATGTGACCCTTAAGGAAAATCTCATTTAAGATTACCCATGCTAAGGAAAAAGGGATATGGAAATGTAGGCTAATGCAATGGATTTTAGATAGCATATGAGGTAATAACATGATGTAACAAAAGGTATGTGTTATCCAAAGGAATGGACATGTCAAGAGGATTTTAAGAACATGTTTTTGCATTTTATATCCATTTTTTATCAACACCTAAGGGTAATTTTGGATAGACTGTGGGTAGGATAGCATGATGAGGATAAGGGTCAATGGAAGCCATGAGTAGATGGTTTGGTATTATTTTCGCAATGCATAGGGAAAGAGAGGGTTCATTTGGGATAATCAAGATCATGATAGGGTAGCATGGATGCAACAAGTGAATAGGTTGATGGAAAGGATAAGGAATGTCAAGATACCCGATGCTCATTGATATGTTCAGCCTTGTCAAGATCAAAGGTGAAAGAGTGAATACAAACGAAAATAGAATAAAGGATAGGATATGGAAGATGGAGGATATGATGGATAACATGGTTGATATATCATGGATGGAACTTTCCCCCAAATGTAAAGTACCAAAAAGGGGACTGTGCATGACACATGTTTACCAAGTTTTTGTCATGTTACTTGCCCAAGGTTCCACAAACAATGGTTTTCACCATAGGATGGATTTATTTCTCTTTTTTATTTTTTTATTTTTTTATTAATTTTTTTTCTACCAAGGAACCTGTTCACCAGGTTTCACCAAGGTACATTTTCTCTTTTTCATTTTTATTTTTATTTTATTTTTGGAGGGACTCAACCCTCTTGATCTTTGGATAATGCTCATTTGAAGGATATGCTATGATGAGCCAAGACCACCAAAAGGTATGCTCAAACATGTGGATAGGTGATGGTAAGGAAATGATATGGTGGCTAAGTTTTTATGTGATAGATTGGATAAGGGGGGTGAATAGATAGTGGATGGGAGGATAAGAATAATGTATAGGTGTGGATTGGTTAAGGGGGATTATTGGATGGAAAGTAGGTGTTGGATAATGGATATGATACTGAAAGGATTGTGTAGGGGTAGGTGGAAATGGTGGCAAGATCAACATTGATACACACCTTGAAGGGTAATATAATAATAGAGGAAAAATGGATTGGATAGCTTGAGGGTTTGATGGAGGGAAGTTGTGGATCTTCACATACAGACGCAAAATGGATAAAGGAGATGATGGAAGATGTTTGGAAGAATATGGAGTGGAGTCATTTGGAAGCTTAGAAGTACACTTTGATTTTTCTTTTGTATTCAAGTCTTTTATGAAAGACTTGGGAATCCACATAAATTTTGAATTTTCTTTTCTTTTGGAAACTTTAGAATGCATTTCTTCAATGAGGGATTTAGGAACCCACATTTTCTTTTATTTTTCTTTTCACTTGGTGAACCTTTATGGTATATTGAATATTTATTTTTATTTTGTATTTACATGTATATTAGATTGGACATGGCGATCTTCATCTATAAGTGGATTTTGTATTTCTAATTTCTTTGTTTGACATCCAAATTTTTGCCAAAGATTTCAAGAATTATCCAGATGAATATGGTTGATATGGAGAGCTTATATGGATGGGTGTTTGGAAGTTTCTCGATTTGTGTCTTTGTTGATCTTGATATGGGATGGGATAAGTGAATGGTGAGCTAGGAGGGATAGTCATGATGGGTGGAGAGATATAAGGACCCAATATGGATGGAAGATATGAACGTTTTAACTTTGGGATATAGGGAACAAGAATGGATTTATAGGATGGTGAAGGTAGTTGCTTATGTTCAAGCGGAGAAAGATAAGGTGTAAAAGGGATATCAACATCTTTACAGTGAGATTCATTTTCGAGGCTCTTATATTCAAGATTAATCTTTATACCAATAGGATCATGAGTAGATTTGATAGGAGCAACTGAAGCTTGAGGGAGTTTATTGTCATGGATGAGATTAGGCGGAATTGTGGATTTTTTATGTAGACATGGGGGATCATGACAAGGAGATGATGGGATGATTTGATCTTGACATGGAAGAGGATTTTCTCAAAATTAGGAGGGTGGGTTAGATTTGAGTTAGGTTAACCCAAGGCTAGATTTGAGTTTCAAATATTGGGACAAAGAGACAAAATGAGTGGTGAAGATTGCAAAAGCTAAATGAGTGGTTGAAATTATAAATCATCTGAGTTATCCATGTGTTCTCAATTCTCAAGTGATTTAATTATTTGATTTTAACTATACAATTAATTAATTAATTATTTGATTTGTACTATACAATTAATTATTTATTTATTTGATTTGAACTATACAATTAATTGATTAAATCAATTGCATAATTCTTTCATTTTTGTATTTAATTAATTCCTATGGCTTAAATTTAATTAATCAATAATTTAATTGCCTTGCCAATTTTAGTGTGTATATAGATACAACCCTGAATGGACACCAATACACTGATTTATAAACTGACTGATAGTATCTCCAATATACCAATACAGCTTTGATGAAGTACAACAAATCTCTTCCTCAATTGTAGATTCCACTCATACCTCTTCACACAGTCATCAACACATTATCCTCACACACACACACCTTCTCATATACCTTTGTGCTTACAAATAATTACATATTTTTATACATTTCATCAACCTTGTAAAGATAAACAAGGTCATCTCAATCTAAACACCTAATTACAAAATATTAAATAATTACAATTCAAATTACAATTCAATCCATTGAATGTTAGCTAAAACATAGAAATGACCCATAAGAACATCCTCAAATATGCAACTACTCCATAATTCACACCACAGTCTATCACAACAAATTACACCAACCATGTCAATCAAGAACAATAAGAACACCAGCACACCAGTAGAAAATCATCCAAGCCAATCACACCAATGAATGTGATCCAACAACATGAATAGAACATGATAATAAGAAGTCAACAAGAAATATTTAATAGCTCAGTAACACCTTTGTCTCAAAATAAATAATCATCTCTGCATTGCATACTAGGAACAATGAACAGTAAATACTGCCACTCTAGAAACATAGCTTTGTTAGAAAGTAAAGTCCACCAAGATAACTTAGAGGGGAGGGGTGAATCATTTATCAGATAAATACAACTTTTATCTCATTTAATAGATTTCAACCATGTAAGAAATGTAATCAACAACCATAGAAAGATATACATATACAATAACACAACATATGTTGACTAGGGAACCTCTTGATCAAAGAGTAAACCCCGGTGGGAATGATACCCACAAAAGATGCACTAATATGAATATTCCTTGTGAGAGGATGGACTATGTTAGGAGCCTTATGAAATACATTCAGTACATATGAATCTCTATTAGGATACTTTGAATCCCTGTTAAAAGATTCTAACCCTATTAGGAGTTATGGAAGATAGAAGGACCCACTATCCAAAAAGCTTCAAGGGAAAGATCACTGAACACACTGTCCAACTGATCTTTGTATTACTCAATAGAATAATAGAAAAATATTACTGATCTCAAAAACTTATCACTTCTCCTCTGACTATGCCAAAGCTCACCAACTGCTTCATCAGATCTCAATACTAGATCTACGTACTTCGCATATCCTCTTGCAACAAGTATTGCTCAATTCCACAATCCACTTTCATACAATACTACAATTACTACATTACAATAAGGAAAATAATCCTTCCTTTATACCACACTCAAATAATTACAAATGAGTCAGCATACAATTTACAAAATAAAATCTTCCATGCGTTACACAATATTCCACAATTACATAAAACTGTCAGCTTCTAATTAAGATAATTCTTCACTCATGTGACCTCTAACCTTATTGTCATGTCCACATCACAATCATCATGTCTTCATCATCTGTACAACCCTGCATGCTTAGATTCTAACCCAATTAGGAGATATCATCTGATTTCCACAAGCTGCTTCTTAGGAACATTGCCTGAATACTACTTCCAATGAATTACACATAACTATCATGAATAGTTAAATTCCCATATGTGATCTTAACCACAATCTCAAGAAATATCATAGATTAAGTCCTCAACTCTACATAGCTTGATCTTCAATATCCCATGTGCGCTAATACAAATAATGTCTGCTTCTCTGCTAATATTCAGTAGATCATTGTGTTGACATAAATGATAATCACAGTCATGAATGCAACAACAACTGCTATAGAATGGTTGTGAATACTCCCCCATAGGATATATTCAGCATTCATTCCTAACAATCTCCCCCATTTGCATTGATGGCAACATAGATAAAAAGCATCCAAGTTCCATGAATACCAACACTGCAACACTAATGCTCTGAAATATTTTCAAATTTTCTTCATCAATCAAATCTTGCTTTGTTTTCCTACTCAATTATTTTAGTTCCCATTTTATATTTTCTTGTATCCTTCTCCCTCAAATTCTCTTCAATAGATGGTTTTTCATGTATCCTTCTCCCCCATTGACATCAATGACAAATGCTACATCACTATGTCAACAACAACTTCAATGTCAAAAGACACTTTTTAGAAAATACATTTCACTAGATTCCTCATGACTCATCTCAGAAACACATACTCCCCCATAGAGGAAGTACCAACATCCAATCTAGAAAAAGATAAGGCTCATATACCACTGGACTGATGCAACAATCTGCATCACTTCTCAAAAGTAGGTTGGGGCATTGTTGGACTAACTACCAACGTCCCCCTTCAGGATTCGTGACATGGTTTAACAACCTCATGTGTCTTCTATAAGTCTAGTGGTTGTATCAGGCATTAATAGGTTAATCTTTTTGTACAACAGCAACCACTACTTGTAACAAGTGGTATCAGATCTTGGTCATAGGTTTGAATCCCCTTGGGTGACACTAAGGGGGGGATTTTTGGACTAACCACCAACATCCCCCTTCAGGATTTGTGACATGGTTTAAAAACCTCTTGTGTCTTTTATAAGTCTAGTGGTTGTATCAGGCATTAACAGGTTGATCTTTTGGTGCAACAGTAACTGCTACTTGTAACAGGCATAACCCAAACCATACCTCTCAGATACTCAAATGCATCCTTAGGCAAAGGCTTTGTAAATATATTTGCAATATCCTCTTTTGTACTTATATACTCAAGTCTAACTTCTTTCTCTCTCACTACATGATACTTTATTTCTATATGCTTTGTCTTAGAATGTAGTATAGGATTCTTAGACATACTGACTATATTGGTGTTATCACAGTATATAAAAATAGGCTCATCAAATTTTATTCTAATATCCTTCAACATTTTTTTCATCCATATTATATGGTTACAATTTTTTGCTGCTGCTGCATATTCTGCTTATGTTGTGCTCTGTGAAATACAATTTTGTTTATTTCTTAACCAAGAAACCAATCTTCCTCCAAGAAAAAATGCTCCACCACTTGTACTATTTTTTTCATTAGCAATGCGTCCCCAATCTGCATCTGTATATGCACATAGGGTAAAGTCATCATATTTTTCATACCACAATCCATATTCAATTGTGCCTTTCAAGTACCTCAGTATCCTTTTTACTGCTACATAATGTGATTCTTTAGGTTCAGCTTGAAATCTTGCAATGATTTCAACTGCATGTGATATGTTTGGTCTTGTATGAGTTAAATATTGCAATCCTCCAATCATAGATTTGTACTTCTTCTATTCAACTGTAGGAGTCTCATCTGTGCTAGATAACTTGTGTCCAGTTACCATAGGTGTGCCAACTAGATTACAGTTCTCCATTCCAAATCTCTTCAATAGGTCATTCAAGTACTTTATTTGACATAAGAAGATACCATCACTATTCTGTGTTATCTTCAATCCTAAAAAATATTTCATCTCACCAATTATACTCATTTCAAATCCAGTCTTCATTTCATCTGCAAATTTATCACTGGCTTCATCTTCTCCTCCAAAGACAATATCATAAACATAAATAACTACAACCAACAAACTATTTTCAATTTCTTTCATATACAAGTTACTATCTTTTGTGCCTTTAGTAAATCCTAATTTTACCAAATACTTATCTAGTCTTGCATACCAAGTACTAGGTGCTTGTTTAAGTCCATATAAAGCTTTGTTCAGTTTACATACCATGTCTCCTTCATGAGTTAAGGGAAAACCTTTAGGATGCTCAATTTAAATTTCTTCTTCTAACTCTCCATTCATAAATGTAGCTAACTTCACATCCATCTGGTATACTTTAAATTTCTTATAGGCTGCATAAGCCAAAAATAGTCTTACTGCTTCAATTCTTGCTACAGGTGAAAAAGTTTCTTCATAGTCAATTCCTTCTTGTTGTGAGTATCCTTTACATACCAATCTTGCTTTATTCCTTACAACTTCTTTGCGTTCAATCACCTTGTTCCTGAATACCCATTTAGTTCCTATAACATTCTTATCTTTAGATCTAGGGACCAATTCCCAAGTCTTGTTCTTTTCAATTTGATCTAGTTCTTCCTTCATTGCTTTAATCCTATTTTCATCTTCACGGGCTTCACTAGTATATTTAGGTTGAATTTGAGAAATTAAACACAATTTTTCTTGTACCTTATTTCATGACAAAACTCCTCTATCTATGCTCCCAATAATCTGCTCAACAGGATGATTTCTTGTTAGATTCTTGTTAGGTGTCATTGTCTTAGTTCTTGCTTCAACTATAGGTTATTCTATGATTTCCTCAATGTAGCTTTCATTTTGCAAATCACTATCAATTTCATAGAATAATTCAACATTTTCTTGATCAATTCTATGATGAGTTCCTTCGTCTTATTCATAATCAAGCATTCTTTCTTGAATTTTGAACTTTTCATCAACTTTAACATTTGCGCTCTCAACAATAGTTTTAGTTCTTTTATTGAAACATCTATAAGCTTTGATTTTCAATGAATAACCAAGAAATATACCTTCATCACTTCTAGGGTCAAACTTTCCAATGTCATCATCTCTTTTAATATAACATTTACTTTCAAAAATTCTAAAATACTTAACTGATGGTGCATGTCCAAACCATAGTTCATAAGGTTTCTTATCTATGTCTTCTCTGATCTATACTTTGTTCATTGTATATACTATTGTATTCACTGCTTCTCTCCTGAATATCTTTTCCAAGTCATTTTCAAATAGCATGGCTCTTATTACTTCAATCACTAACCTATTTCTTCTTTCTGCAATACCATTTTGTTCAGGTATTCTAGGGGCTGAAAATTGTCTCTTAATGTTATTCACTTCACAAAAAGTGTTAAATTCTTTTGAAGTAAGTTCTCCACATCTATCTAATCTCAAAAATTTAATCTTCATTCTAGATTCATTCTCAACTTTGTTCTTAATTACTCTAAACTTATCAAATGCCTCAGACTTTTCTTTAAGAAATGCAATCCACACCATTCTTGTAAAATTATCAACAAGAATCATAAAATACCTTTCACCATAGAATCCTCTAGTCCTTGTGGGACCGCTCAAATCTATATGAACAATTTCCAACTTGTCTGTTGTTGTAAACTTCTTGCTAGGAAATGAGCTTCTCTTATGTTTAGCCATAACACATTCCTTGCAAATCATGTTAGTAGGTTTCATTATTTTAGGCAAATCTCTTACTGCGAGTGTATTACTTACTTTCACAATGTTATCGAAGCTTATATGAAAAATATTTTGTGCCATAACCAACTGTCATCAATCTTAGTAATCAAGCATGTCATCTCAATAGGATTTAACTAAAATACATTACCTATGGTTCTTAATCCAGTTCCAATCAAATTACCATCTTTGTCTTTGATTACACAAGTTTTCTCAGTAAACCAAACTCGATATCCCTTATCAACTAGCTTTCCAACACTCAAAAGGTTATGTTTCAAACTATGTACAAAGTAAACATCATCAATTTTAGTCTTTCCATCAAGAGTAATAGATCCTATTCCTTTTATCAAACAAGGTGCATTGTTTCCAACTCTAACAATTCCTCCATCATAATTGTTAAACTTTATGAATTTCTTCATGTCTCCAGTCATATGATGTGAACAACCACTATCTATAATCCAATCATATCTCTTTTCTACTTGAGAAACTAAAGCTTTTTCTTCTTTAACTTTTGTTTCATAGTTTTCTTCTTTTATTGCTATAAATCTTATATCATCATTCTCATTATCACTTTCACTTAGAGATTTCTCCATACTAGCTTCAAATTCTTCATCATTAGCATAGTAACATTCTTTAGATCTTCTAGGTTTAAAGTTCTTTCTATACTTCTTTACTCTCTAAGGACATTTAGATGCAAAATGACCATATTCTTGACAAGTCCAACATTTAAAAAATTTCTTACCGTCTGGTTCTCTTTTCACAAGCAAGGCAATTCCTTCCTCAATATTCCCATCTTCTTCATTCTTAGATCTATTTCCACTAGCATAATCTCCTCTTACACTAATGCTTCTTGTCAAAGTAGGACAAATACTAAGTTCTCTAAATGTTGTCTCCATTCTAGGTAGATCTCCCGACTATCTCAAGTTCATCCCTATTGCTTCTAGTCTTCCAAGAAGGGTTTCTCTAGTGAAGTTCTTAGTACAAGGTATAACTTTCTCAATCATATGCATTGTCTTCATAAATGTAGGACTTAATGTGCTTACAATTTTCCATATCACTTCATTCTCTATCTTGATTCATTCACAAGATTTTTTACCTGCAACAATTTCTGACATTCTACCAATATAGCTTCTAATAGATTCATCTTTCATCATTCTTATATATTAAAATTCACATATCCAATTATGTAATCTGAATCTCTTTGCATGTTCATCACCTTCAAAAGTATATTGTAAAGCCAACCAAATTTCATGAGATTTTTTTAGATATTTTACCTGACTATACTCATTTTTCAGAAGGGCTAACAAGAGTGCTTCTCTAGAAAGTATGTTACACATGAATAGATCTCTCTCCTCATTAGTACATTCTTCAATTTTGTCTTTTTCAATGATAGTCTTCTTGTTCTTTGTGATTAACCAGTATCCTAGTCCTAAAAAAAGAAAATGTGTCTTCATCTTTTCTTTCCAACTATCAAAGTTCACTCCATCAAAATTAGGGCTTTCTTTCCTAAAATGATTTTCCATGGATCTCCTTAAGTTGTTAAACTTTTCATTCAAGGACCTGCTTCTCTGATACCAATTGTTAGAAAGTAGAGTCCATCAAGATAACTGAGACGGGGGGGTGAATCAATTATCAGATAAATAAAACTTTTATCTCCTTTAATATATTTCAACCATGTAAGAAATGTAATCAACAACCATAGAAAGATATACATATACAATAACAAAATAACACAATATATGTTGACTAGGGAACCTCTTGATCAAAGAGTAAACCTCAGTGGGAATGATGCCCACAAAAGATGCACTAATATGAATATTCCTTGTGAGAGGATGGACTATGTTAGGAGCCTTGTGAAATACATTCAGTACATATGAATCTCTATTAGGATACTTTGAATCCCTGTTAAAAGATTCTAACCCTGTTAGGAGTTATGGAAGACAGAAAGACCCATTGTCCAAAAAGCTTCAAGGGAAATATCACTAAACACAGTGTCCAACTAATCTTTGTATTACTCAACAGAATAATACCAAAAGATTACTGATCTCAACAACTTATCTCTTCTCCTCTGACTATGCCAAACTGCACCAATTGCTTCATTAGATCTCAATACCAGATCTATGTACTTTGCATATCCTCTTACAACAAGTATTGCTCAATTCCACAGTTCACTTTCATACAATACTACAATTACTACATTACAATAAGGAAAATAATCATTCCTTTATATCACACTCAAATAATTACAAATGAGTCAGCATACAATTTACAAAATAAAATCTTCCACACGTTACACAATATTCCATAATTACATAAAACTTTCAGCTTCTAATTAAGATAATTCTTCACTCATGCAACCTCTGACCTTACTGTCATGTCCATGTCACAATCATCATGTCTTCATCATTTTTACAACCTTGCATGCTCATATTCTATCCCGATTAGGAGATATCATCTAATTTCCACAAGCCACTTCTTAGGAACACTGCTTGAATACTACTTCCACTGAATTACACATAACTATCATGAATAGTTGAATTTATGTATGTTCTCTTAACCAAGATCTCAAGAAACATCATATATTAAGTCCTCAACTCCACATAACTTGATCATCAATATCCCACGTGCGCTAATACAAACATTGTATACTTCTTTGCTAATCTTCAGTAGATCACTGTGTTGACATCAATGATAATCACAGTCATGAATGCAACAACTGCTACAAAATGGCTGTGAATACTTCCCAAAGGATGTATTTAGCATTCATTCCTAAAAAAAATGATCCTCAAATCAATGAACCAAGCATGTCAAGGAAAACAATCCAAGTCTTGAACATGCCATAGCCTTCACATCTTGAAATATTGTCAAACCAATCCACACTGATCCAAATATATTCATACGGTCTCTTCTTGAACACATCCAAAACAATAGCATACAAGTCTTTAATAAAACAACCAAAACTAACTCAAATCATATTGTGAACTTCTATAACTTGACATAGATCAAGCACAAACACACCTCAACACATTTGTACCTTTGTATCATCAGATATTCAATACAACAGTCATACCAAACCAATCATTCCACTAAACATTCTTGCAACATCTCTACAACACTCTCATAACAAAGAAATATGCAGATATCAATGACAACACATCTCTCAAATATGTAATATTGATCTCTGAAGCACATATTTACACAATATCCAAACAAAACATTCCATTCGAGCACATGTGGGAGCTACATGGAATCCTCGTGGCAAGGGATTTTTTACTGAAATTATTCTGACCCAAATAATTCTGATCAAAACCCCATGAGCATATATGAGCCAAATAGGCTATATGAAAAAAGAATTGGTAAGTGTTTACTCATAGGGTTTCAACCAAAACACTTTCGACTAGAATAGTTTTGGCCAAAACCTCCTATGTGGCATTCACATCACCAAAAACCTTAGAAAACTAAAACTTTTGACTTCTACAACATATTTCCCCCTCAAAATTTAAGTTATTCAAAAAACTAAAAATACTCTTTTGTAGAGCTCAAAGTCAAGAATTTGTCCATGTAATTTTTATAATGATTTGACTAGATTTAATATATTTTAATTATAATATACTACAAGTAGGTATTCTAATATTCAAGAAGATGATAATTGGGAAAAAAAAAATGAATCATATTAAAATATATATATATATATATATATATATATATATATATATATATATATATATATATATATATATATATATATATATATATATATATATATATATATATATATATATATATATATAGATCACTAGAGGGGAGAGTCTTATTGACAAACATATAGTTTTTCTTTTATTAAAACACATTTGATAGGGAAAATGTGGTGGGCAATGAAAATTGTCGAATTTGGGTATGTCTGACTTAGGAATGTTATAACAGATAAAATAAATATCAAAAAAAAAGTTTATTTTATCATTCATTGCATATATATGTCCTCTATGTGTGATGTTGAAATATGAAAAAAATAAGTTCATTTACATTGAGTTTTAAGGTGGGAACTAGACCCCCTATTTTTTAGTATTTTTCAGCAATAGGAAAGTTCCCTTTAAAAATTTCAAAAAAATATCAATCCTTCATTTTTTTTTAAAAAAAATTAGACATAAACTTCATCAATTTTTACACATTTCATTAGTTTACATCATGTTGAAATTTAGAATAGAAATGTCACTTTTATGCCATCAAAATTGAATAGTTTTGGTTGTGTTAACCTTTTTCTTTAGAAAAGTGTGACACAAGTTTGTACTTTTACCTGGCCACCCTCCACCTAAGACCTCTTTTGTATAGGTATCTTGGATTCTCAATCCAAATTTTATCATTTGAAACTTATGGTTGGAAAGGAATAGACGGATCTTCAAAAATTTAGAATTAATGAGTGCTTTAGTTTGGAGAAAGATTGTTTGCATGCTTCAAGAAACTATTTTTGCAAAATGTGATGTTTATGAGCCTATCGACTCTAAAGATTCAATAGTGGTAATGAATTTTATTCTAGTTGGTAATGGAATGGACCCCTCTACTAAGAGAGGATTGATGTAGGACAAATAAAAATTATTAGGGAAGGAAGATGACTACTCCCTCCTGTGGGAGTTTTAAAAGTTAATATTAATGGTTCATTTAGGTGGATTTTGGACATCATATATTAAGTCCTCAACTCCACATAGCTTGATCTTCAATATCCCACGTGCGCTAATAAAAACACTATCTTCTTCTCTACTAATCTTTAGTAGATCACTGTGTTGACATCAATGACAATCACAGTCATGAATGCAACAACAACTACAATAGAATGGTTGTGAATACTCCCCCATAGGATATATTTAGCATTCATTCCTAACAATTTTGATCCTTAAATTAATGAACCAATCATGTCAAGGAAAATAATCCAAGTCTTGAGCATGCCATAGCCTTCACATCTTGAAATATTGTCAAACCAATTCACACTAATCCAAATACTTTCACATTGTCTCTTCTTGAACACGTCCAAAACAATAGCATACAAGTCTCTAATAAACCAACCAAAACTAACTCAAATCATATTGTGAACCTCTATAAATTGACATAGATCAAGCACAAACACACCTCAACACATTTGTAGCTTTATATCATCAGATATTCAATACAATAGTCATACCAAACCAATCATTCCACTAAACATTCTTGCAACATCTCTACAACACTCTCACAACAAAGAAATATGCAAATATGAATGACAACACATCTCTCAAATATGTAATATTGATCTCTGAAGCACATACTTACACAATATCCCAACAAAGCATTCCATTTGAACACATGTGGGAGCTATGTGGAATCCTCATGGCAAGGGATTTTTGACTAAAATTATTCTAACTGAAATAATTCTGATCAAAACCCCATGAGCATATATGAGCCAAATAGGCTCTATGAGAAAAGAATTGGTAAGCGTTTACTCATAGGGTTTCAACCAAAACACTTTCAACTAGAATAGTTTCGGCCAAAACCTCCTATGTGGTATCCACATCACCAAAAACCTTAGAAAACTAAAACTTTTGACTTCTACAACATATTTCCCCTTTAAAATTTAAGTTATTCAAAAAACTAAAAATACTCTTTTGTAGAGATCAAAGTCGAGAATTTTTCCATGTAATTTTTATAATGATTTGACTAGATTTAATATTTTTTAATTATAATATACTGCAAGTAGGTATTCTAATATTCAAGAAGAGGATAATTTGGAAAAAAAAAATATGAATCATATTAAAAAAAAATTTAAAATATGTATAGATCACTAGAGGGGAGAGTCTTCTTCACAAACATATAGTTTTTTTTAATTAAAACACATTTGATAGGGAAAATGTGGTGGGCAATGAAAATTGTCAAATTTGGGTATGTCTAACTTTGGAATGTTATAACAGACAAAATAAATATCCCAAGGCCTCTATTCATCAAAAAATAAAATATCGAAAACTATTTTTTATTTTCTCATTCACTGGATATATATGTCCTCTATTTGTGATGTTCAAATATGAAAAAAATAAGTTCATTTACATTTAGTTTTAAGGTGGGAACTAGACCCCCTAATTTTTTAGTATTTTTCAGCAATAGGAAAGTTGGCTTAAAAAATTTAAACAACATACCAATCCTTCATAATTTTTTTAAAAAAATAATAGACATAAACTTCATCAATTTTTACACATTTCATTAGTTTACATCATCTTGAAATTCAAAATAGAAATGTCACTTTTATGCCATCGAAATTGAATAGTTTTGGTTGTGTTAACCTTTTCCTTTAGAAAAGTGTGACACAAGTTTGTACTTTTACCTGGCCACCCTCCAGCTAAGACCTCTTTTGTATAGGCAGCTTGGATTCTCAATCCAGATTTTATTATCTGAAACTTATGGTTGGAAAGGAATAGAAGGATCTTCCAAAATTTAGAATTGATGAGTGCTTTTTTTGGAGAAAGATTGTTTGCATGCTTCGAGAAACTATTTTTGCAAAATATGATGTTTATGAGCCTATCTGCTCTAGAGATTCAATAGTGGTAATGAATTTTATTCTAGTTGGTAATGGAATGGACCCCTCTACTGAGAGAGGATTGATGTGGGACAAATAAAAATTCTTAGGGAAGGAAGATGACTACTCCCTCCTATGGTAGTTTTAAAATTTAACACTAATGGTTCATCTAGGGGGGGATCTTGGACATCATAGATTAAGTCCTCAACTCTGCATAACTTGATCTTCAATATCCCATGTGCACTAATACAAAGACTATCTTCTTCTCTACTAATCTTCAGTAGATCACTGTGTTGACATCAATGACAATCACTGTCATGAATGCAACAACAACTGCTACAGAATAGCTGTGAATACTCCCCTATAGGATATATTTAGCATTCATTCCTAACAATTGTGATCCTCAAATTAATGAACCAATCATGTCAAGGAAAATAATCCAAGTCTTGAACATGCCATAGCTTTCACATCTTGAAATATTGTCAAACCAATCCACACTGATCCAAATACTTTCACACTATCTCTTCTTGG
Source organism: Chamaecyparis obtusa (assembly GCA_027943335.1). NCBI lineage: Eukaryota > Viridiplantae > Streptophyta > Pinopsida > Cupressales > Cupressaceae > Chamaecyparis > Chamaecyparis obtusa. The sequence continues at coordinate 911,606 of BSBK01004923.1, read as the reverse complement.
AGACGTCCAAAACAATAGCATCCAAGTCTCTAATAAACCAACCAAAACTAACTCAAATCATATTATGAACCTCTATAACTTGACATAGATCAAGCACAACACACCTCAACACATTTGTAGCTTCGTATCATCAGATATTCAATAAAATAGTCATACCAAACCAATCATTCCACTAAACATTCTTGCAACATCTCCACAACACTGTCACAACAAAGAAATATGCATATATCAATGACAACACATCTCTCAAATAGGCAATATTGATCTCTGAAGCACATATTTACTAAATATCCCAACAAAGCATTCCATTCGAACACATGTGGGAGTTACGTGGAATCTTCGTGGCAAGGTATTTTTGACTGAAATTATTCTAACCGAAATAATTCTGATCAAAACCCCATGAGCATATATGAGCCAAATAGGCTATATGAAAAAAGAATTGGTAAGCGTTTACTCATAGGGTTTCAACCAAAATATTTTCAGCTAGAATAGTTTCGGCCAAAACCTCCTATGTGGCATCTACATCACTAAAAACCTTAGAAAACTAAAACTTTTGACTTCTACAACATATTTCCCCTTCAAAATTTAAGTTATTCAAAAAACTAAAACTACTCTTTTGTAGAGCTCAAAGTCAAGAATTTGTCCATGTAATTTTTATAATGATTTGACTAGATTTAATATATTTTAATTATAATATACTGCAAGTAGGTATTATAATATTCAAGAGGGGGATAATTTGAAAAAAAAATATGAATCATATTAAAAAAAATTAAAATATATATATATAGATCACTAGAGGGGAGAGTCTTCATAAATATGTAGTTTTTTTTATTAAAACACATTTGATAGGGAAAATGTGGTGGGCGATGAAAATTGTCGAATTTGGGTATGTCTGACTTTGGAATGTTATAACAGACAAAATAAATATCGAAAACCATTTTTTATATTCTCATTCACTGAATAGATATGTCCTCTATTTGTGATATTGAAATATGAAAAAAATAATTTCATTTACATTTAGTTTTAAGGTGGGAACTAGACCCCCAAATTTTTTAGTATTTTTCAGTAATAGAAAAGTTGGCTTTAAAATTTTAATAAACATATCAATCCTTCATAAAAAAAAATTAAAAATAATAGACATAAACTTCATCAATTTTTATGCATTTCATTAGTTTACATCATGTTGAAATTCAAAATAGAAGTGTCGCTTTTATGCCATCAAAATTGAATAGTTTTGGTTGTGTTAACCTTTTCCTTTAGAAAAGTGTGACACAAGTTTGTACTTTTACCTGACCACCCTCTAGCTAAGACCTCTTTTGCATAGGTAGCTTGGATTCTCAATCCATATTTTATCATCTGAAACTTATTTGGAAAGGAATAGAAGGATCTTCCAAATTTTAGAATTGATGAGTGCTTTAGTTTGGAGAAAGATTGTTTGCATGCTTCGGGAAACTTTTTTTTTTTTGTGATCAAAAGTGGACGAGCCATTGAATATATTATTATTTTTTTAAAAACTGATTCAAAAAAGCTCAACCGGGAAAGAATCAATAAGAAAACCCGGCATTCTCACTCAAAATAAAGAGATCATTGATATTTACAACTATTTATATCAATGATTAATTGCTCAATCATACAATTCGGAGATTTTCCTCCCATATTTACAAATTTTGAGCAATTAAAATACAAAATCATCAGAATTTAACAGTGTTTGATCATAATTCAAAATATCAAAAATTTGCATAGCCATTTTTACTCCTCCATTTCTGCACATTCCTCCCCATGTGCAGCCACTAGATCACCTGACATGCACTCCTAGCCAATGAAAGAATGGATGTGAGGAGATGCTTCCCACCCAGACCTACTATCTAAACCCAAATCAATAGGAGACCGAGCGGTTACCTCTTGCTCCCATTGTCGAATTTGCACACCAAATTGAGGCATTTTCCATCCTGCACCAGTGGCCACCTCCCCTGACATCATCTTTAATCCATGTTCATGCTCTCGAGAAGTTTCAACATTGACATCTTGTGAACCATGCCTCATTCCCTAATTCTGAGGATGCTCCCAAAGAGAGACCCCTGAAGAAAGCCCCTCGTACCTCTTTAATGCATAGTCGTTATTGGAAAGACTAAACATATCCAAAATAGTGTAACCAATATGCTTCACTCCTTCTTCTAGCTGATACCCCAGAGCCCTTGATGTAGCTTGTAGAGAAGATTTCATGAAACAAGGATTCTGCTTCTCAAATGACTTTTGAAGAGCTTCATACATGACCATGAACTCATGCCTCCGTAATAATTGAGACCTTAGAAACAGACCACCAACTAATGCATTACCAGACCATAAATCATATTGCTGCATAGCCTTTTAAAGCTTATTTTCATTCTAGAACTGTGGAAGGACAACCTTTCTTGCCAAAATTTCTAGCAGAAGGACCGACTATAATAAGTCCATGGCATTTGAGAAGAATATGGACACTATGTTTGATGGAAACAGAAAATGCCTAAATGAAGGGGATAAAACTTCTTCCCCAATTACCTGTCGAATACTCTGGTGAATAGTTGGAGAATTAACAAAGAACATCGCATCCATTACGATTTCATCAATTTGCAAGGGCAAAACTATTTCATCCACATTCGGAGTAATCCAAATTTGGTAATTTTTGGGCAACAAGGTCCTATGAAATTGATTTCCAGAATCGCACTTAATGCAAGACTCCAATGGCATTGACATTTTCAGATGAGGTATATCCGAGAACACTACAATCTATTGGAATGAACGAGAAGATAGGCCAATCTTTCTTGTTATAAGTGCAGCAAATGGAGGGCATCATAATACCAAGGCATGTATAATAATTATCAAGCACATGTAGATACGTGTAGAAAACTCAAAGGACTAAACACCATGTGAGTAATGAACTTATCCAATCTCCGTAGTGATCTCACATCATGCTAGATACACCACGCAACCAATTTGGGAGTTTACCATATCCAGATGACATCATTTGTCTTGAAGCTTGGTGGCTGAGAATAAATTGACATTAAGTTCACTAACTTCTCCCTATGTTGTGGTAATGATTACAATTGGGGGAAATAAATTATGATTAACTTTGACAATCCACTAACTCATGGTTAATTAACATTTGCAAATCTTTGTACTGCTCAATGAGTGTTGTTGGTTGCATTGTAAAATTCGTGATTCCATTGCAACCTAAATTGGAAAGATAATCTGCAACTTTATTCCCTTCTCTAAATGTGCATGATATAGTCACTTCATAAGTTTGATCAATTAAGGTCCATATTTGTTGTAGAACGTACTGAAGCTGCCATGAAAATGTTTGTCTCTTGATGCAAGCAGTCACTATTACTTGAGAATCTCCTTCGATCTAGACTTGTTGATATTCCCCTCTCTTTGCAAGAATTAATCCTGAGAGTAAAGCTTGAGCCTCTGCTATATTATTATTTCCTGCTAGTTAAGGTGACATTGTAATTGCAAGCACTTTACCTTTACAATCTCTTAAACATGCCCCTAGCCCCGATTTACCTGGGTTTCCTCTGGATGCCCCATCAAAATTGAGCTTCACAAATCTTGACTGTGGAGGTTGCCAATGCATTGTTGACTTGTCTATTTTTGTTTGAGTTCTCCTGATTGGTCCAATTCCTAATGGAATAAATAATGATTTCCATTCACGAATGATACCTTCATCCCATGTAGTGATAACTAGATTGATTTTACATCTACTAATGCTTGCATTAGTAACTTCTGATATCAATTTTTCAATGCCCTCTAGCACCTTCTCTAGGGATGAAAATTCTTTTCTAAAGATCCTCTTATTTCTTTCCCACCAAATTGCCGAAATTACTAATGTTGGAGTGCATTTCCAGATTCCCACAAAGAAAGCATTGGGGAAAAGGCTTGGCCATGCTTGAAAAATATCCCAAATGTTATTCTGTAGTGGAGTGGGGTAATTTAATTTTCTGAGAACAAACATCCAGCACCGATATGCAAAATGACACCTTGTGAAAAGGTGATCAACTAATTCATATTATTCATCACATAATGCACACTTGAATGGAGGCGCAATACTTAATCTTGCCAACTGATCACTTGTTAGAATCCTATGCTTAATTGCTAGCCACGCAAAGAAACTTGCCTTTGGTAACACCACATTATTCCAACATAACATATAGGCTCGAGATGGACTTTTCTCCGATGCAACTCTTTGTAGAAGTTTGTATCCTTCTTTGATTGAATATTTACCATTTTTGGCTGGTATCCACAGTAATCGATCCTCATGGTTGGATACAAATGCTTGTCTTTGTGTAAGAATAGTTCAAAAAAACTCTCTTTTTTGGTTATCTAATGGGAGTTGATCCGGATCTTTCCATATTACTTTCCTTGAAAAAAGATAGACTGCAGCTATAAAATGAATAACAAGATTTCCCCATGCTGATTCTAAGGCTGACACAATTTCTTGAATGTTTGGCAGTGTGATTAGCGGGGGTTGTCCGTTCCAAGAATCTCTCCAAAAATTAATCTTGTCACCACAATTTAATTCCTAGGAAATGTATTTAAGGACAATGTCTCTGGAGGAAATCATAAAATCCCAAATAACAGATCCCTTAGGGGGATCCAACATGGAAAATATTTTGTGTGGATCATTGTTATCTAGATAGTTCTATTGCATTATTTGACACCATGTTGATTTAGATTTACTATACATTTGCCAAACCAGCTTGCCACCGAAAGCTTTGCTCCTCTTTGATAAATCATGAACTCCTGCACCCCCTAATGCAGGAATATGTGCCATGTCTTAAAGAGAAATAAGTGGAATTTTTTTTTCATTTGTCATATTTCCCGCCCATAGAAAACCTCTAATTAGTTTCTGAATTTGTATTAGGACTCACAGGGGGGCTTGCAGGACAGCCAAGTAGTAATTTGGAATTGCTAAAAGTACTGACTTAATAAGTAGGATTCTACCTGATAAGGAAAGCCATCTTACATTCTAGGACACAACTTTACTCTTAATTCTTTGAAGAACACCATTCCAATAGCTAGTCTTATTAGGTCCCATAAAAAAAGGAATACCAAGATAAGTGGAAGGTAAAAAATCCTCAGAAAATCCCAAAATCTACACTATCTTGTCTGATATAATTTTATTAGTATTGAATAAAAAGATCTTTGACTTTTGAGAATTAATTTTCTACCCTGAGACATCTGAATATAGTTGTCATATTTTCTTAATCTTCTTAGCTTCTGAAACTTTTGATACTCCAAAAAGAAATGTGTCATCAGCAAACAACGAATGCGTAATGGATATTGGCATGCCCTCAATTTTTTCTCCTTTCCACTTGTCAATTAAATGATGATGCTTAATATTCCTGCTAAATGCTTCAGCCACGATAATGAATAAAGTCAGGGAAAGTGGATCTCCTTGTCTAACACCTTGTGTAGAAGAAAAGAAACCTGATGCTAATCTATTTATTATAACTAAAAACCAAGCCCCAGAGATGCATGCTTTGATCCACTTACACCAACATTTAGAGAAACCCATCTTCTGAAGAACTTGAAAAAGAAAATTCAGCATACTCTGTCATATGCCTTTTTCATATCTAACTTGATAACAAAATTGGAAGACTGATTAATGTTGATGGAATGAAGAGCTTCATGAGCTACCATTGCTCCCTCCATTGTTTCTCTACCTGGTACAAAGCCACCTTCTTCAGGAGAAATTATGTTTGGAAGGAGATGTTGAAGGCGTAAGTAAATATCTTTGGTGACAATCTTGTATGTCAGATTACAAAGTGAGATTGGGCGAAAGTCAACAAAAGTGTTAGGCTCCTTTATTTTTGGAATGATTGCAATATTTGTAGTATTAAAGTACTTGAGCATAGATCTATTTTTCTAGATTCCTCAACAGCTGCTAGTAAATCCCAACCAATAAATTCCCAACCACTCTGAAAGAAGAGCACAGTAAAGCCATCTAGCCCCAGAGCTTTGTCTGGAGGAAATGAAAATACTACCTCTCTGAGTTCTTGAAAGGTGAAAGGTGCCATAAGTTTGATATTCTCAGCAAGAGACACCATTGTTGGTACAGTGTTAAGGAGATCATCCACTTGTGAAGGCAAGGACGTTGGATAATCTGCTAGAGCAAGAAGGTTCTTAAAAAACTTGACACCTTCATCTCTGATTTGCTGTGCATTAGTTAAAATATTAGCTGATTCTGAATCTTTGATTTGAAAAATTGTTTTAGCTGCACGCTTTTGTTGGGCTGAAGCATGAAAGTATTTTCTATTTTTATCTCCTTGTAGTAGCCACACTTCTCTAGACTTTTGTCTCCAATACTCTTCCTCCCTACTACACAATTCCTCCCACTCTTGCTGAAGAATTTTTTGCTTAACATAAGTATCGTTATCCATCCCATGTTGAATGATGTTAATATAGATTTCATCCAATTACAATTTGAAAACCTCTTTCTATTTGAATACATTCTTGAAAACATGTTGATTCCATTTTTTGATCTATTCCTTAACATGTTTCAATTTCATGGAAAATTGATGCATCTTAGAGCCTGGAACAAAGGGAGCACTAATCCATCGTTGTTTTAAAACTGGAAGGAAATGTGGATGTCACAACCACATTCTTTCAAACTTAAAAGAGGATTTATGCTGATTTTGATCGACAATTACTAGTTGACTGATAGTTAGGGAGATTGGAAAATGATCAAAATCTGGCAATGACAATATTTTTGATTGAATATGATAATTTCCTAGTTTCCATTCATGAGAGAGTAAAAACCTGTCCAGCCAAACTACAATTTGTGCAAAACCAGATCTCATGTTCATCCATGTAAACTTGCCATTAAAAGGTTTAATGTCCATGAGATCATTATTTTCTACAAATTGTGAGAAATCCTGAATAGTTTTGAGGGGAGGGAAAATGCCTCCAACTTTCTCTTCATGATTTAGAATTGCATTAAAGTCACCACCCAAGATAACTTGATGAGAGTTTTGCATTTGAATTAACTGAGATAGTTTGTCCCAAATTTTAAGTTTATCATGAGTAGAAGTAGGGCCATAAACATTTATCAAAATGAAGGAAACATCAAACTCTGACATCTTCAACAATTGCCAATTTGAATGTTGCTGAATTAGTTGTCCTTGAATTGTTAACAGATTCTATAGAACACAAAGACCACCAAAAGCTCCAATGCTAGGAGAATGCAATGGAGACCACTTTGGCCATTTAGCTATAGTTTTTTCAAATGTATCTTGTGATAATTTTTTCTCTTGTAGCATAACAATATCAACCTTCATAGATTCAATTAATTGATGAATCCTACTTCTTTTGTCAGAGGCATTAATGCCTTTGACATTCCATGAGTTTATTTTCATTGCTGACAAGGAGAACATTTTGTTCTCCTCATCACTCTTTTGGTAACTACAAACTTGTAATATAATGTCATCTGTACACCTGAAGCAATCACAGTTCTAGTCTTTGATCCCTTAGGTCGACCTCTTGATTTGGGCATCTTGAGAGCATGTTGTCATTTAGAAGGAGATTGCACAATTGAAAAAGATTGATGATGATCAAACAGGTTCAAGGTGTTCAAAAGTTGTGAGTCAGATTGTTCCCTGATAATCTCAATCTCCCCCAAATGTGTGTCCTCATAATGAGAAACTGATTTTTCAGATACTTCTTGATATATAAAATCCTCAACTCCTAAGGGATCATTAGAAATAAAAGAGTCAAATAACAAAGACATTTTATTAGCTTGGCATGTGTTTTATTCAAGCTCTAAAATCTTACAACTGTTAGCTTTCTTTGGAACAACCTGACTATTCCAATACTGAAATTCTTTAAGCAGCTCATCAAGATCATTATTCATCCGATTGCCTAAATTGAATCCTTCTTCCTCTGCTATACCAAAAGTTATATTAGAAGCAATCGTTGAAATAATCTGGTCTCCAATTTGATGTGTTTTCCAATCTGCATACTGATTCTTGGTAATAAAATCCCTTGTTTTATTACAGACTAATGAAAATTCTAAATTTGATGGCTTAATCTGTAATGCATCTGAATCCATATAATGCAAAGGAGGTTTTATTGGTGGACAGACATAAAAATCCTTTGGCCCAACTGAAAAGCATTGAATGAAAGACGTAATCGATTTCAAAAACATAGAGAGCTTAACTCCTGTAGAGTTGTGTATGACCAAACTCTTAGGCTCTTGTGAGGAGTCCTTAGAACCCATATCACTTTGTGGTATAGCTTTGTGAGCACATAAGTTGGGATCTATACTATGATCTGAACATACTTCCTATAAGCCCTGAACTATATTTTGGCATTGAGTATTGAAGTGACCCAATCTTGATTGAAATTTTTGAACCATTTGCTCATCCTAAATCTTAAGGGGTTGATCCCATAAGCCCCACTAAGAATTGATCGAAATGTGTGTAGGAAAAGACTTTCGCATGTCTAATAGAAAACAAACTCTAACATCCAAATGTGGATGATCATAGGGTATAAGATCATGCTTAAGAAAAATTCCCAATTTATTAGCAAGAATTTCAATAATTTGGGGATCCTGATATTCAAGATGTAGTAATGGGAAAGAAATCTAGTAAGGGTAAAAGTGGATATCAGCAGGCTAGGGCTTGAAATTAGGGATCCAAATCATAGTAAAAAGACCTGACCCACAACAAAGCTAGCTTTTCTGCTTATGAACCAAATCCCTAGATACCTTAGAATCAAAGATAGCTAAAAAATATTGAGATTCTGAATAAATATAAAAGATATCTTTTAGACCTGGCCAAGATGAAAAGGCCCAATCTTTCACATCATAAAAATGTAGTAAGCTAGATGAAAACTTACCTATTAAGGAAGATTGCTGAAGGAATCCAATCAAATTTTGCAGAAAATCACTTGGAAGTGTAATTGTCATCCGATATGAAGATTGCACATGAGGCTCAGTTGGATTGACTTCGAGACCTTGCTTCTTTTTCCACACTTGTTGAAGTTTATTTGGATTGAAGGGAGCCCTAGGTGGAACCTGAGTCGAATCTTTTAATATCCTGATAGCAGGCACTGGCTATGATTTCGGTCCTTTTGTGCCACAAAAATTAGCTAATAATGGATTATCTTTACCCTGACCTGAACTCGAAACCTTAGTCATGGCCTTCGGATGAGAGTATGTAATATGCACTGGAGAACCAAGCGGAGTCCCCTCAAAAATATCAAAAATAAGTTGTTTTTCAGCACGACGATGCTTATTATTTCCATGAGATCCATTCTTCCAACCCCGATGAGAATGGAAAAAACCCCTATTCCTCTGAGCAACTACAGAATTCAAAACATTGGAAATTTTTGAATTTTTCACATACCGCCCAAAAGGTTTTTCAAATTGTGAATTTTGCGGGATATGTTTTGGAGCCTGTTTTGACAACTCCCCTTTTTCAAAAGTCGAGTAGCATTGCCAAGGTCGTGATTTCTCCCCGATTTCCAAAGGAGAATCCCACTGAGAATGTCTTGTAGATTTTGCTTTCGCCCGACGATCATGAAAATAAGGATTGACAAAAAAGGGTTTCGCAAGCTGTAATATTGCTTTCCCTCAAAAAATTGATTTACCCCCCTTACTGGAATGTGTTTCCCAAAATTGACAACTCTCAAATTGAAGATCGTCATGAACATTCACAGTCGGCTGCATAATAGGCGTTGAGGAGACAATACTTGCAAAATTGTCATAGCCAAAGGATTGTTTTTTCAAAGAAACCCTTGGATGTTTTAATCCCCATTGAGCGTTAACTCTTGCACCTAATCCAAATCCTAATCCTAATCTTGCTCCTACACTTGACCCAAATCCTTTTCGGACGCCTGCACCTATGCCTTCCATTCTTCTACAGTTGTAATGAATTTTACTCTAATTGGTAATGGAATGGACCCCTCTACTAAGAGAGGATTGAGGCAGGACAAATAAAAATTCTTAGGGAAGGAAGATGACTACTCCCTCCTGTGGGAGTTTTAAAAGTTAATACTAATGGTTCATCTAGGGGGAATCTTGGACATCATAGATTAAGTCCTCAACTCTGCATAGCTTGATCTTCAATATCCCATGTACGCTAATACAAACATTATCTTCTTCTTTGCTAATCTTCAGTAGATCACTGTGTTGACATCAATGAGAATCACAGTCATGAATGCAACAACAACTGCTACCAAAATAGCTGTGAATACTCCCTCATAGGATATATTCAAAATTCATTCCTAATAATTGTGATCCTCAAATTAATGAACCAATCATGTCAAGGAAAACAATCCAAGACTTGCACATGCCATAGCCTTTACATCTTGAAATATTGTCAAACCAATCCACACTGATCCAAATACTTTCACATTGTCTCTTCTTGAAGACGTCAAAAACAACAGCATACAAGTCTCTAATAAAGCAACCAAAACTAACTCAAATCATATTGTGAAACTCTATAACTTGACATAGATCAAGCACAAACACACCTCAACACATTTGTAGCTTCCTATCATCAGATATTCAATACAATAGTCATACCAAACCAATCATTCCACTAAACATTCTTGCAACATCTCTACAACACTGTCACAACAAAGAAATGTCCAGATATCAATGACAACACATCTCTCAAATATGTAATATTGATCTCTGAAGCACATATTTACTAAATATCTCAAAAAAGCATTCCATTCGAAAACATGTGGGAGCTACGTGGAATCCTCATGGCAAGAGATTTTTGACTAAAATCATTCTAACCGAAATAATTCTGATCAAAACCCCTTGAGCATATATGAGCCAAATAGGCTATATGAAAAAAGAAATGGTAAGCGTTTACTCATAGGGTTTCAACCAAAACACTTTCGGCTAGAATAGTTTTGGCCAAAACCTCCAATGTGGCATCCACATCACCAAAAACCTTAGAAAACTAAAACTTTTGACTTCTACAACATTTTTCCCCTTCAAAATTTATGTTATTAAAAAAACTAAAAATACACATTTGTAGAGCTCAAAGTCAAGAAGTTGTCCATGTAATTTTTATAATGATTTGACTAGATTTAATATATTTTAATTATAATATACTGCAAGTAGGTATTCTAATATTCAAGAAGAGTATAATTTGGAAAAAAAAATATGAATCATATTAAAAAAAATTTAAAAATATATATAGATCACTACAGGGGAGAGTCTTCACAAGTATATAGTTTTTTTTTTATTAAAAATCATTTGATAAGGAAAATGTGGTGGGCGATGAAAATTGTCGAATTTGGGTATTTCTGACTTTGGAATGTTATAACAGACAAAATAAATATCGAAAACTATTTTTTATTTTCTCATTCACTGTATATATATGTCCTCTATTTGTGATGTTGAAATATGAAAAAAATAAGCTCATTTACATTTAGTTTTAATGTGGGAACTAGACCCCCTAAGTTTTTAGTATTTTTTAGCAATAGAAAAGTTGGCTTTAAAAATTTTAAAAACATATCAATCCTTCATAATGTTTTAAAAAAAATAATAGACATAAACTTCATCAATTTTTACACATTTCATTAGTTTACACCATGTTGAAATTCAAAATAGAAATGTCACTTTTATGCCATCAAAATTGAATAGTTTTGGTTGTGTTAACCTTTTCCTTTAGAAAAGTGTGACACAAGTTTGTACTTTTACCTGGCCACCCTCCAACTAAGACCTCTTTTGTATAGGTAGCTTGGATTCTCAATCCAGATTTTTGTTAGGAATGGGAACACTGAGAGGGGGGGGTGAATCAGTGTTCACTGTATTTTAACTTTTCACTTTAATCTTTATGCTGAACATAAATGCTTAAGTACTGAAATAAACATTCACATAAACATGAAAAATGAAATCAACACATCACACCAATATGATTACGGGGAAACCCCAATAGGTAAAAACCCCGGTGGGAATTGATACCCACTAATATTCTGCACTAGTGTTTTGTGATCCTTGTTAGAAGATCCTTTATCCTATTAGGAGTAGCTTTATAATGCTTTAAGTAGAGTAGACCTTGTTAAGGGTCGGACCCTATTAGGAGTCTTTTACAATTGTCATTGTTAGGGGAGAGGACACACTATCCAAGAGCTCACTTCTCAAGTGGTGAAGGCTATAACCTTCTGATCTCAGATACACACTATATCTGCAGGATGAACTCTCATTGTGACATTGCTTGTCAGATCAGTTCCTTTGATGCGCTAATGCTTTGACCTCTAGCAAAGCTCTAATATATCTTCTAGTGTCTTCACACACTTTTTCTCTGCTTATCATATCTTTATCTTGACTACGATACCAAATACAATGGACGCACCTTATATTTATGTGCTCATACAAAATACATAATTAGGTCGGCCCTATAACTAATTACAAACAACGCTTCCAAATGAATTGGCTTAAATGTGCTTACAATTATACATATAAACATGTCAGCAACCTAAATACAATGGGCACATAGCCTTTACAACATTATATTATAATTGCAAACCAAAATGCTAATTGTTGACTCCAAGCTTTGTTCTCTACTGGCACACACTTGTTGTGCAACTTCAACTGACTATAACTTTCTCATACTTGCACATCTGCTTATGCACTCATAGACTAAGCAAGAATATAGTCTAACTAACTTAACTTTTGGGGTGCATACCATAATTCATTTGTACACACGTGCTCTAATTCTCTGAGCTAGAGGAACTTTGTACACTGTCCAGTCTTCAACACTTAATCAAATTTTAATCTTTACATTAAGTGTGCTGACTCCAAACTACTATATGACTTTGTTTCCATAATGACAACATTGTATCTAGTCATATGCTTTAGTATAGACAACTTACCAACAATCTCCCCCTTTGTCATTGATGGTAACAAAGGAATATGGTCAAGTTGTTAACTGTCCCTTAACACAAAAAACTTTTGTCTTTTTGTCTTCTATACATTTTTATACATACTCTTATATCTCCCTATGCATGTTATACTCCATATTCTATACACAACTCCCCCTTTGACATTAATGACAAAGGTGTACCAAAAAACTATATCTGCACATACTTACTTAGGAAAAATATCCGGATATGCTATCTTGAGGTTCTGGATCTCCTTCTTCCAAAAAGTTATCAAGGAGTTAACTATCTGGAGATGGGTGCATAAAGCATATTGAAGCTTCTTCATCATCTTCAGATCTGTTCTCAGACCTTGATCATAGGTTACCATTGTGGCATCAATCTCCTTTATGTTTAGATTGAGAATGTCTAGTGAGGTCGCAAGAGCATTCCTCAACTGAGTCTATCTAGACCTTACCTTTGCCATCTTTTTCTCTGCCTTCTCAATTTTGTCTAATTCACCTTGGTAGACATTATTGCACATGTTCACATCAGTGGATGATTCTTTTATTGAACTCTTCACCTGATCAATCATTGCTTCAGCATCTTGTATTGTCTTAAGATGGGCATCAGTAAGCTTATCCTAATCCATGTAGTCTGCAATGAATTTCCTTCCTTGATCAACAAATTCTTTTAAGGATGCTTGTCATGTCTTGAGTGAATTCAGATCTAGTGCAAAGTTTCTCATCAACTCATTCAATCTTTTCTTCAGGTACTTCTCTTCTGTAACTTTGGATGCAGATTCTTCAAGGCTTGAAAATTTACTTTTAAACTATGAGATAATTGTACTCACATCATCAACCGAGTGTAAATTATTCACTTTCATGTCCGCAAGAAAAAAATTGTTCAGTATGTTCACTGATTCCACAAGGATAGGATTTCTCATTACTTGTTTCTCCTTTTCCTTCTCCATAGCTAGGATGCTAAACTTAATCAAGTCTTCTTCTCTCCATGAGTCCAAACTAGATGTGTCAAGTGTCAAACTTGACAACAATGTTGAGGAGGGAGTGATGGGAGTGCTATCCATCACTTCTAGTTTTACCTTGGCTATTTGAACAGAAGTCTCATCTTTCTTTTGTTCTTTTTCTTGTTCTTTGTCTTTGTTTTCTTTCTCTTCCATTTTCTCTTCTTCTTTCTCATCTAATATATTTTCAATCAGTACCTCTTCTTGATGAGTGGGAGGTGTGTTGTTACATAAGATCTTAGCTTCTTGTGTGCTCACAAAAGCTTCCTCAAACTTATCTAAGTCTATGTCTATGGCCGCCATGGCTATCTCCACATTATCAGTGATAATGGTGATGTCCTTGAGTGATTTTTTCATGGGCGTAGATTTTTTTGCCTCTATTTGTACTTCCACTATAGGTGTTGAATCTTGAGGACCTATAGATTGTACCTTGATAGTATCTGCTACTTTTTCTTTCTTACTAGGTACATGAGAGATGGGAGCAGACATAGGTTTCATGTGTTGTTCTAAGAATAATTTCTCAAAGGCCTTCTCTGTTTCGTTAGAGATCAGCTCATAGTCTTTGTTCATGAGGTGTAGTGTTCTCATCTTTGACCTTAAGTGTGGCTTCACCAAATTCAACAATAGTGACTTTTCTTCAATAGAACATATAGGAAGAGTGGAATCTAGAGTTTTTTCCCTTATTCTTAAGTATTCTTCAATGGCTTGTCTCTTCAAGGTATCCATTATCTCCCATACTTTATCAGGAATTGTTGTTTTCAATTCAAGAACTATTTTCTTGAACTTTATTATATGTTTTACAATCATATCATGTATTTATGATTTGTCAATCTCACTGTATGATTCATAAAACTTCCCTACTTGATCAATTCTACCCTCATCTACAATTCTTGTGCTCAATAATTTAAGGCTAGGTCTGAATCCTACCCTAGGAGGTGCTTGAATGTTTTTCTTGCTCCTTGTAGCTCGCAAGGATGGAAGACTAGTGCTGGTTTCTTTCTTTCTTTTGACTATAGGCTTATACTCCGGAGGAGCATTAGAATCACTGGTTTCTTTGGGTGTAAAAGGAGTGTCATTAGTTATATCCTTCTGACTGTCATCTTTTTCAATTTTTATCTTTTTCATCTTAGGATCTTCTTGTTCTTCTTATGTTGTTGTGCTTTTCAATTCCAAAGCAATCTTCTCTTCCCTTTCCTTGTCAAGGTCTGCTTGGGATACACCATGAATCCTTAAGATCTTTGATGTGACCTTAGTAACCTTTCTTTTTGTTGCTGCATTGTTAAGCTTTGCATCTACTTCTCTGGTTTTCTCCACATATATTCTCCATCTAGGTTCATTAGGATCTTTGGGGGCTAATAGTAATACCTATGCATATGCTTCAAGGAAATTTTCCTCTACCTAATAGCCAAGTGGATGAATCCACTTAGTTCTTGGTTCAACTGCTTCCATACAAGTTGTATCTATCTCCACCATAAAACAAATTGTATGCTTTTATTTTTCCACAATGCTCTCAAGAAATCTATATCTCATTTGCATCTTGACCCTGAAGGTGTCTTCAATTCCAATGTTATATAATCCCTTAGTGTACTTTCAATGGATGCTTTGTTGGATATCTGAGGCATGGTTGGAATGGACTTATCCAAATACAAATCTGATATCTTCCCAACTATATGAAGGTACATGTAGATGATTAGTGACCCAAACCTGAATATCTTTGTTTTTTCATGCTTGATAGCCTTGATGTTATTAATCAACTATATGCGCAAGATCTCACACAAGTTGAATTCCCCATCTTCCTTCACTAGTCTTATGGTAGCTAGAATAGTGCCGGCAGACACACTATTCACCCTACTGGTGTGATGAAACCTATATCCTAGTATCATTGACATCAATTTGATGTCAGCTTTCTCAATAGGCTCGATTGTCATATCGCACCTATCACTTCTTGACTTACATGTTTGCTCGACTATCTTCCTGACATCCTTGCCCATAGGAAGGATGGTGTCTATTCTAGAAAAGCCTATCATCTCATGAATCAAGCCACTTGTGATTTTTACTAGTACATCACCAATCCAAAACAAATCATCATGAATTCTACTTAATAAGATCTTTATCCATTCTGTCTCATAGAATTCATATGCCATTGCATACTCAACAATAGGGTGATCATTCTATTTAGTATATTCATCCAAGAATATTTTTTCAGGTTTCAACATGGTGTCCATGTGCACTCTTAGCCTATCCAATCCAACTGGTTCCTTCTTACAGTAGATATATGCCCTAATATCTTTGACATTCATGATGCCCATAGGCATGCGGGAGAAAGCTCCCTCTAAATCATCTAGGGTTGATTTGAATGGATGTTTCTTGAAAACATATCTCTTCTTTTTAGCGACATCATAAATAATGAGAGTGGCCATGACTTACTTGTAAACGCTTTCCAACTGAGCTCCGAGATAATTTTAAGGCTTCTGAATTGGCGCAATGAGCTTAGGGTTTCTGCAATCGATCAAATGCACTGCAAACACTAATAGATCAATCTCCAAGTCTTTACAACAACTTCCAAGGCTCTTTCTGCTTTCCTATCACTCTGAATTTGAATGCAATGAGAAATCAAATGACTTCTATGTACTTTAAAAGTGAAAAATCCACCATTAATGCAAGTCGCGTAAACCAGGCTGTCACTTCAAAATTTGCAACTCGAGTTTTGCTAACAATCAGCATGTGCACTCTTGCACATAGATACCTTTATACTCCAAAAGCTTAAGTCCAAAGGTGCATACTCTGAGGATGAGTATACCAGCCATGTAGGGGTCTAGAGCTAAATTAGCTCCCCCTATGACCCTGAGGGCCATTCATCTAGATGTAGAGGGTGTGTCCACTGGGGATGCATCCAATACATTCTCATCAATCTTGTCCTTCTTTTTCTCTGACCAAATCATGCTTGCATCATCTAAGGCTTTGACAAAATTAACTTCTCCTACAGGATCCAAAATAGGTTTTCTAACCTTTTTAGGGCTTCCCTGACCTTGCATCCTTGATCTATAGAACCTTGAGATATGTCTGGCCTTATTACAAGAGTGACAAATGATTGGAGGTATTATATTCCTCGGCGCATTGACATGAGTCACCATTCTACATTGTTTAGTTGTGTGACCATTATAGTTACATATCTGGCATGTAACATTCTGAGCACTTCTTACATTTGTCTAATTCTGATTTTTCTGATCTTGCTGAATTCTATTCTTCTTACTAGTCTTGCAATTCATAGCTCTATGACCAAACTTGTTGCATGAATAATAGTAACCATTAAAGGGTTTTACCTCTATACAGTTCCTTGCAATGTGTCCATGCTTGTTACAAGCAAAACAAGTGCATTCTACTTTCTTGTGCTCATTCTTAGGTGGTCCACCATTATCTATGGTTTGTTCTTCAGTCTTTTCAGTATCAGTTGAGTCTTTTTTGTGAATCCTTTCTTGTTCGCATATTGTCCATCTAATTTTGTGCTTCATTGTATCCAATATAGCTAGTGTCTCCTTTAGCTCTTCTTGCATACAACTAAGATTCTATCAAATCAAATCTAGTGTGTAATTTGTCAATATGATTCTTTTCTTTTTTCAATTCAGACTCCAAGCTTTCTTTGCTATTCCTTAGTTCCAAGATTTCCATATTTTCTTGCCTTAGTTCTTCATTCAGCTAAAGGTTCTCTTTGATCTATTCATCATAGACTTGCTGATTATTAGTCAACTTATCATCAACCTCTTCAAGTTGTTCTTTTAAGGATTTGTTTTCTTCATTGAGCTTCTTGACCATTGTCCCTAGATCACTGGTAGAGCATTCTTTCAAATCTTTCCTTAGCTTTTTGATGACTTTTTGAGCATCACTGAGTTTATCCTTTAGTTCTTCAGATTGTCTTTTTGATTTGTCCAGATCTTCAAGAGTAGCTTCAAGATTTCTTTTCAGATGTTTCATTTCTACTTTGTCCATGATCTCCTCAAGTGGTTAAACTTCTTTGCTGAGGACCAGAGCTCTGATACCAATTGTAAGGAATGGGAAAACTGAGAGGGGGGGGGGTGACTCAGTGCTCACTGTATTTTAACTTTTCACTTTAATCTTTATGCTGAACATAAATGCTTAAGTACTGAAATAAACATTCACATAAACATGAAACATGAAATCAACACATCACACCAATATGTCTACGGGGAAACCCAAATAGGTAAAAACCCCGGTGGGAATTGATACCCACTAATATTCTACACTAGTGTTTTGTGATCCTTGTTAGAAGATCCTTTAACCTGTTAGGAGTAGCTTTACAATGCTTTAAGTACAGTAGACCTTGTTAAGGGTCGGACCCTATTAGGAGTCTTTTACAATCGTCCTTGTTAGGGGAGAGGATGCAATGTCCAAGAGCTCACTGCTCAAGTGGTGAAGGCTATAACCTTCTGATCTCAGATACACACTATATCTATAGGATGAACTGTCACTGTGACACTGCTTGTTAGATCAGTTCTTTTAATGCACTAATGCTTTGACCTCTAGCAAATCTCTAATATATCTTCTAGTGTCTTCACACACTTTTGCTCTGCTTATTATATCTTTATCTTGACTTCCATACCAAATACAATGGACGCACCTTATATTTATGTGCTCATACAAAATACATAATTAGGTCGGCCCTATAACTAAT
This sequence comes from Chamaecyparis obtusa, assembly GCA_027943335.1. Taxonomy (NCBI): domain Eukaryota; kingdom Viridiplantae; phylum Streptophyta; class Pinopsida; order Cupressales; family Cupressaceae; genus Chamaecyparis; species Chamaecyparis obtusa. Next base: position 893,034 of record BSBK01004923.1, on the reverse strand, counting down.
TACAAGCAATGCTTCCAAATGAATTGGCTTAAGTGTGCTTACAATTATACATATAAACATGTCGGCAACCTAAATACAATGAGCACATAGCCTTTACAACATTATATTATAATCGCAAACCAAAATGCTAACTGTCAGCTCTAAGCTCTTTTCTCCGTTGGCACACACTAGCTGTGCAACTTCAACTGACTGTAACTTTCTCATACTTGCACATCTTCTTATGCGCTCATAGACTAAACAAGAATATATTCTAACCAACTTAACTTCTAGGGCGCATACCATAATTCATCTGTACACACATGCGTTGATGCTCTGAGTTGCAAGAACTCTATACACTATCCAGTCTTCAACACTTAACTAAGTTCTGATCTTTACATCAAGTGCGTTGACTCCAAACTGCTATATGACTTTGTTTCCATAATGACAACATTGTATCTAGTCATATACTTCAGTATAGACAACTTGCCAACAATTTTATCATCTGAAACTTATGGTTGGAAAGGAATAGAGAGATCTTCCAAAATTTAGAATTGATGAGTGCTTTAGTTTGGAGAAAGATTGTTTGCATGCTTCGAGAAACTATTTTTGCAAAATGTGATGTTTATGAACCTATCGACTCTAGAGATTTGACAGTGGTAATGAATTTTATTCTAGTTGGTAATGGAATGGGCCCCTCTACTCAGAGAGGATTGAGGTAGGACAAATAAAAATTCTTAGGGAAGGAAGATGGCTACTCCCTCTTGTGGGAGTTTTAAAAGTTAATACTAATGGTTCATCTAGGGGAATCTTGGACATGTAGGAATTGGTGGTATTGGTAGAGATAGTGACGTAGGTGTTGTGTTCTTCTTCTTTACTCATAAGGGGCATCACTCTAATAACCTTATGAAGGCTATAGTTATCCTTCATGCTATTGAAAGAGGATGTTCTCTTGGTTGGAAGAGGATTTTTTATGAGTTTCATTCTCATATTGTAATTGATACGTTGAGTGCACAACAACTGGATGAAGTTAATTGACAATTAGCCTTGGTGATAAAGAAAATTTGGAATTTGTGATCTTCTTTGGATCATGTCTCTTTCTATCATATTCCTTACGAATGTAATAGAGTGGTTGACTACTTGGCTAAAAGGGCTTTAGAGAATTTGGATAGGTGGGATGTGGATGATTGGGATCTCTTGGGTCGTAAATATATAGAGGCTTTACAGAGGTTAATTGGGGAGGACAAAATTATTTAGTTGTTTTCTAGTGGAGTTCTTTTTGGAACCTCTTCTTCTTGGTTATTGGATGTTCTTAGTTTGGCCTTGGGCCTTCTACTTTGTAATCTTTGACTTGTTCTAAATAGACTTTTGCCCCCTCTTTTTAATAAAATGAATTGATTGTAATTCTAATTTTTAAATTGACTCTTAATGAAACTATTCAATACATTATGTTTTATATGCGATGAATCAATATTATACTATTAAAATTAATAATAGTCTTAAGACCTAAATTCAAAATACACTTTCACTAATATTTAATTTTTATATTTCCTAACCAACATTTTCATAATATTTATTTATATTATACATAAGATATGACCATACATATACATATACATATACATATACATATATATAACACTATTTATATCACACTGAAATTAAATTCTTGAAAATAGGCAAACTATAAATTATGACATAACCCGTCTCTAAATTGAGATCATTAGTGAAGTGGTCGCTAAATAAACACGCCCATAAATTATTTCTAAGCTGGTTGACTTATTTAAAAAAAACAAATATGTGACTGTTTTATTCCGAGACATCCCCACGTTTTCCACTAAGTTTTGCACCCGCATTGTTCGAGTCTCAAGACTTTGCACAACCTTCACATTGCCGTACAAATTCAATCCACCTAACAAAGACTTGCTTTTTTAAAGCCTTCACCTTTGCAATGATATCTCACAATATGTGTCGTTTTAATTGACTAGAGTCGATTGGTGAAATAGTCAAGTGCTTTGAAAAAGAAGAACTTGGCAATTAGTTGAGCTAACTACACCATTTAAAAAGTTTTGATGGAAGATTTGGCTGATAGAGTCGAATGCAATCTTCCTTGTGGAGAGCATATCAATTAAGAAAAACTTGGCAATTAGTTGAGCTAAGAAAAAGTGGGTTGTAAGTGAAATTCATATGGGAATGGTCCAAAAGTGGGTTCTACGTGAAAGCCAAATGGGAATGGCCTATGTTTAAAAGGAGACTTGAAAAGAAGATGCTTGTGATAGCACTATGTAAGTCAATATGTTGGAAGTATGCATAATATGAACAAATCTATAACATGAGTTTTCAGAGGTTGGTATCTCTATGGGTGAAACAAAGTTGTTAGGAGAAGGTTTTAATAAGAGGAATTTTAGGGAGGTAGAAATGGTATTCTTTTTAAAATAAAGAGAAATTGGAGAATAATTATACATGGTTTTGTGATAGTGGAATATTGTTTTACTGAAGTGACAACAAATGAAGAATCAAGAATCAAAGTTGTCAAAAAATTTACATATATGTGTAAGATATTGGGTGATATCTATTGGATAAGTTGTATTGACAATGTGTGACACTACAAGGTGTTGGGGAAGGAAAGTTGGCATTAAGCAGTATTGCCACTAGTGACAACACTTATTTGCATTCTGGATGGAAACCGAGCAGACAGTGCAAACCGAGCAGACAATGGAAACCGAGCAAGTTAGTACAAACCGATCAGGACAATGTAAACCGAGTAACATCTTGTCTACCGAGTCACCAATGCTTACCGAGTTCAATACCTACCGAGTGATCAGTATGAACCGTGCCTTCACTTCTACCGAGTGCATGACGATGCCGAGTAATGCAGTGGACGCCGAGTATCAGAAAGTCACCGAGTCAGTTTGAAGGAACCGAGTAACCATATTTGGGCCGACTTAGTAGCACTTATGTTTATTTGTCAAGCCGACTGTGTAATTGTAATTGTAATTAATTGTTTGAGACTTATATATAAACTATATTGTAAAAAGATGAAAAATAATCAAGTAGAATATATGTGAAAGAAAAAGAAAGACAGAGATAAGCGAATTGCAGAAGGCTTCAGAAGTATAAGGTTCAGCAAAGACAAATTCATCACAGAAGGTGATCAGTACATCAGAGAATCTCAATCAGCAATCCAGTTGCAAAGCAGAGATCTACTGTTTCATTCTAACAGGTGAATCAGTACTAAATCCTTTAACCGGGTAGACTTAACAGTCTTTGTATAAATCTCTTTACCGAGTGCATACTTCACTGTATGTTTGTAAATCCTTTAACAAGGTGGATTTAGCAATCCTTATTGCTCCTAACAGGGCAGATCATCAGAAGTGATCAAATTGTAAGCCTTAACCGGCCAACTTTATTCTGCAGTATTAAAGCTTTGTGGGTTTCATCCCCACCCCAGTTTTACTTTCTTTTGGAAGGTTTCTGGGTAACCAAATCTATGTGTCATTATTGTGAATGATTTTAAGTTTCATGCTTTCTGTATGCAAAGGTTAAAAAGTAAAATACATGTTAAAATTAGAAGAAAATTTGGAGTTACTGATTCACCCCTCCCCTCTCAGTAACTTGGTTAATTCCTAAATATTTCCAACAAAGGTGTATTGTCAAGTGATGAGAACAAAGAGTTTGTAGATTAATAGGTGTTGAGTTGGCGGCAAAAGGTGAAAATTGCACGAGTAAAGTAATAGTTGGAATCAAATGGTCAAAGTTAGGGAAGAAAAGTTAGAATGAATGGGCAATTAATAGGAATACAAATTGTAGATTGAGTTAAGAACTAATAGATTTTTTCAACCAAAAAAAGTGAAGAAGAAGCACTTGGAGGAGGTTTCAATTATGGGTGAAGCAAAGATGCTAGGAGAGAAGGTATTAATAAGATGAATTTTAAGGAGAAAGAAATGGCATAGGTTAGAACAAGTTCTCCTTAAAATAAAGAGAAACTGGAGAATAATTGTACATGGTTTTGTGATAGTTGAATATTATTTTATTGATGTGATAATAGATGAAGAATGAAGAATCAAATTTATCAAAGAAGTTGCATATGTGTGTTTAAGATAGTGGGTGATATATATTGGGTAAGTTGTATTAAAAATATGTAACACTAGAAGGTGTTAAGGAAGAAAAAGTGGTGATGCATAACCACTCGAAGAGTTGAGTGGAAAGAACACTCGTGAAGGTATAAATATGTTTATATTATAGGAAATAGGAAACCAAGTGAGGAGAAGGAAGATTTTGAAGATTAATTGATGTTGGGTTGGAAGAAAAAGGTGAAAATTGCACATGTAAAGTAACAATTAGAATAAAGTAGACCAGTCAAAGTTAGGGAAGACAAGTTAGAATAAATGGGTGATTGTTACAAGTACAATTTGTAGATTGAGTTAAGAACTAATAGATTTTTCAACCAAAAATAGTGAAGAAGAAGCTCTTAGAGGAAGATTTTTTGTGTGATGGTGGATAAGTCTACATGGGTTGAGTTGGAAATTAGCCAAGCAATAAAAAAGATGAACACAAAAATCCAATAATATTCTAAGTAGGTTATATTAAATAAAGGTGCAGACTATGGTGAAGCATAGATTTTGATAGTGATTCTACCACTCAACCCTTATTTTTCTAATCACTAAGATTAAAAAAAATAAAGTGGTTTCAAGAATGGGAGCATCCCTAGACTACAATAAATCTTATATCAACCAAAAATAATCAGATCTTCCTTTGCTCTCTTTATTTTGTGGGGTTTATTATTTATTTTTTAGTTATAGCGTATGATTTCTAATATGCCTTTAAATTCATGGGGATAATGTACTAAATTAATGCAAAGGTATTTGACCATGGTGCATTTTTTCCACTTATTCATAAAAGGATGTGCATCAAATCTTTATCACCATGCTAAGAGTCTAAATGTGCAATAATAATTTGATCATATTTTGAGTCTTATAGCCATGTTGTCACTATACTTGCATCTACCTAGAGAATATTTAAGAATTCACTAGCTGTTATCACAATTTGCACTCTTGCTTGGGGTATGACCCCCAAGCGACCTTGTGAAACATGGAAACAACCTCCCAAGTGTGGGACTCATGCATGTGAGGTTAAATCTTCAAAGAAGGTCGACTTCCTTACAATCAGGATGCACCTATCTACTAGCTTTGAGGGAAGAGGGACAATGAATGCATTAAATTTAAAGGGAGGTGATGCACCAAATTGAATATTTGGTTACTCTCCCTGCCTATTAATACACATAACATCAATAAAAACTAACCTACACAGACCTTAACTCTATTCTTCCCTTTAAGGAATTGTATGTAGATCACAAATAATGCAATGATGCAAAATAAATAACTTTCACAATGCAGAATCCATTAGCACATTTGACACAACATACAAAATAGAAGGACAGAAAAGGAACACTCAACACCAAGAAAGAAACCTACACAAGATAGAACTTGAACAACACGATAAGGTAGAAAATTAAGATTCCATTAAAGTATCCTAAAACAAGAAACTATAGCTATAAAGCCTAAGTTGTTGCCCAAAACTAGAGGAGAACCCAAAATGTACAAAAGACTACTTTTTATAGAGCCAACATAACTCAAATTAAAACATGAGGCACAAATCCTAAATAGGGTTAGGTTTTAGAAGGATAGAATCATATCATATCAAAATATATCTAACCTCTACTTGAATTACTAAGCCCAAAAGTGATAGAAGAGACCATGATGAATACCCCTACACTTGAGAATGTTTGTTATGGTGTAGAAATGCATATATAAGTTCAATGAATAAAAGAATATGTTAGAATAACTGAGAGGGGGGTGAATCAATTATCCAGTGTCCAAAAACAAAATGTATAATTCAAAACAAGTTCTTCTATTTCTGCTCCTCGGTAAACAATAATTACTTTCTTTGTTTGTGCTTTTACGGATTACCAGTCAAATACTATAACAGTTACCAATCAAATCTAACATGTAACATGAAAAGTATGATAACAAACAAATATCACAATCAAAACATAACACAAGAGATTTAACGTGGAAACCCTGTAAAGGGAAAATCCACCTTGGACCGGCAACCCAAAATTGTTCACTCTTCTGAAGTGAGGTCGCTTAAGACCCAACCCTATTAAAGGTTTACAAACACACTGTCAAGTGTGACCTTGTTAGAGGATTTTAGACTAGAAGTTATCATCCAACCAGCATTCACTATGGGGTTGACAGGATAACAATGTTCATTCTATGAATGATACATCATAAGACTTTCAGAGTCCACTCAGTTAAGAGATTTTGACTGTATACAATGGTTAAATATGTAACAGTAAATGACCTGCCTTAATACAACTTCAATTGCAAATTACATATCAACATTTAGTCCATACAAATCCTTCTGACCAATATTTTACTTCAGATTCAATACTATATCAACTTACTATCCGTCGGTAATTGCTCTCTGTAGCTTGGTAATTGTTCTACAGCTTGGTTCCTACTTAACCAGTATGATCAGAATGCATGAAAGCCTTGTTCACATGATATTCTTGTAGTTTCTACTTCTTCTAGCATCTTTCATTATGAAATTCTAGTCTCTTATATAGACGGGTAAATCATTTTCTTCTCCACCATCAAATTTTGTCGCTTAACCACATTCATAGTGTAGACACGAAAAATTGGCCAAAGGCTTAATTCAATCAAAAGGTGCAATCAAAATCATCAAAATAGCATGAAAAATCAATAAATGGAACAAAGGCAATTCAAATCAAAGGAAAATTCAATTAAATGATTAAATGATTAAATAAAGCTTGAAAAGGGGAAAAACACTAAGAAATTGATTAAATTCAATTAATGACATAGTTGTTGAAATAAAAAATCAAAATGAACCTCTTACCCTTCATGGCTAAATTTAATTACTTTTAATTAATTAATAAATATGAATTTCCCTCAACAAAGCAAAAAAATGAGACAAAATGGACACAAATCACTCACTTTTGTTGAAATGGTCCAGCGTTTTGAAACCATTTAAATATTTGTCCCCCCATTTAGGGACAAAGCAAAGCCAATTGACCTTACCCAAGCATAACCATGGTTATCTCACTCTACCCCCTACCCTTGGGAAAATCTTATAAATAGAAGGCATTTTGAGGCATTATTCATCCACTCCATATCTTTGAATTGCAGCAAAGCTCTTGCAATTTGCATCCACATCACTCACTTAGCAATTTTCATTGATAATTAGCTTCAATTGTTGATCATTTTGTAGATTTCTTATCAAATAGAGCTAGAATTTGATAATTAGATCTAGTTTGCATATCATTCTTAGTTCAATTCTCATAATTAGAGTGTCACTAGTGAGGATTTGCAGCTGAGAGCCTCATTTACCACTTCAATTTAGAGAACCATGAGATATTTAGATTAATTTGTGCATTATTTAGATTAGTTTGCTTTGAATAGTGTAAATTCTCTTTAAATCTTGTTATTTCATGAAGGTGTAAAACTCACACACACACATAGATTTTGCCACTTCAAACTTTCTCGGCTGATGTGTCAATAACATGTTTCAATCTGCTCCATTGGATCTTCCTTTAATTTTGTTAGCCATCGATCTTCATAAAAAACATTATCTGTTATCACTGAAATCGAGATACTTTATAGCTCATCAATCTTATCGGTTAAACTAATCATTTAGTTCATTATGTTCTACTCGGTTAACAAAGAAATGTGTCTGTGAACACTGCTCAGTTAATACTATGATCGGTATACACTACACTCCGTCGGTGTATACTAGAATTGCTTCATTTACCGACAACACTACTTTGTGTCTTTCAGCTCTATACTTCATCATAGATGAATGCAACATAATAAAGTCAATATCATCAAGTCATAGACTCATCAACAAGTTACTCAATGTGTTCCTTATCCTCATCGATCATGTACATCTTTCCCCATGTAGATTTCTCTGTTCTTCATCTCTTTCTTCTTTCTTCAGATGTCTCCGTATAGTAAGTTACAAGATAAGTGTTGTCAAACTAGTTGACATCAATGACAATGTAATACTGATTTAATCATATTACATATCTAATCAACAACTCCTCAGTGATCTTTAATCTTGAATTCTTCAATCAGATTCTAAATCAGTTGTAGTCCAACAATCTCTCCCTTTGGCATTGATGGAAACTCAAGTAATATGAAATGTACCATACACATACCAAACATATATTCTATAACTTTGTGAACAAAATGTTGTAAGTTGAGTAGACTTAATATGTTTAATCACTACATTACTAAACAACATTAGATAATACAACTTTACCATTCTATAGTTGTGATGTTTTCAATTCTCATGTTCCTGTAACTAATCTTCAATACTTTGTCTCATTCAGATTGTCTCTCCCTTAGATAGTTCTCATTGGTGCTTGTCCCTTTTCGGTGCTTTTTATATTATTTATCTCTCCCTTTGATAGCAATGCCAAAGAAACAAATAAATAATCAGCTCTGTAGTAGCTAAGTAACTCTCTAGTGTCCAATACTTCCTATGTATCTTATTATACTAATATCCCAATCTGCTTCAGCTCTTCAAACTTAATCACAACCTTGAACATGATTCAAAGTGTGAACTATGTTGCATCAACATGAATGATCTTCTGATAAAATTAGGCTGATGCAACAACTAGATTACCTTAGTGACCAATAGATAGGGGACGGACCCCAAGTCTAGTCCTCAAGTATTCAAATGTGTCCTTCGATAGAGGCTTTGTAAAAATATCTGCAAGTTTTCCTTTAGATGTGACAAATTCTAACTTCACTTGCTTCTCTTGCAATTGTTCTCTTAAGTAATGATACTTAATAGATATATGCTTTGTCTTAGAGTGCATCACAGGATTCTTTGAAATATTAATAGCACTAGTGTTGTCACAATATATAATCACCGGGTCAGTGATTACCTCATTCATCCCTTCCAAAACTTTCTTGATATATGCAATGTTTGAATAGTTAGTAGCAGAAGCAACATACTCTACTTCAGCTGTAGACTAAGAAATACAAGCCTGCTTTTTACTTGTCCAGGTTACAAGTCTTTCACCAAAGAAAAATGCTCCTCTGGTGGTGCTTTTTCTATCATCCACATTTCCAGCCCAATCAGCATTGGTGTAAACTTTCAGTTCAAACTTCCCTTCCTTAGGATACCATAATCCATAATTTTCTATTTTCTTCAGGTATCTTAAGATCCTTTTTGTAGCTATCATGTGTGATTCTCTAGGATTAGTTGAAAATCTTGCAACAATACCCACAGCATGTGGTATATCTGGTCTACTATGAACTGCGTACATTAACTTACCAATCATGGATCAGTAAAGTGTCTAGTTTACCTCTATAGTTTCATCCTCCTTTGTAAATTTGCATCCAATAGCCATCAGTGTTCCCATAGGTTTAGCATCTTCCATGCCAAATTTCTTCAGTACTTCCTTTATGTATTTAGATTGTGTGATGAATATTCCATCACTTTGTTGAATCACTTGTAGTCTAAGAAAGAACTTAATCTCTCCGAACATAGACATTTCAAATTCCTTTTGCATTTCATCAGCAAATGTCTTGCAGACAAGCTTTGAGCCTCCGAAAATAATATCATCAACAAATATTTTAGCAATGATAATAGTATCATCAGTATCACCTTTCATATATAGATTGTTGTTTTCACTTGTTCTAACAAATCCAATACTTAACAAGTAAGTGTGTAGTCTTTCATACGATGCTCTAGGTGCTTGCTTCAAGCCATACAAAGCTTTATGTAATCTACATACCATGTCTTTATTGGCAGGATCAACAAATCTTTCAGGTTGTTTGATGTAGACCTGTTCTTCAAGTATACCATTCAGAAATGCTGACTTCACATCCATTTGATAGACTTTGAATTTCTTGTGTGCAGCATATGCAAGTAGCATTCTAACTCCTTCCAATTTAGTAATAGGTGCAAATGTTTCACCATAGTCAATGCCTTCTTCCTATGCATATCCCTTGCATACCAATCTAGCTTTATTTCTTGTGACTTCACCATTTTCATTCAATTTATTCCTGAATATCCACTTAGTACTGATAACATTCTTATCTTTAGGTCAGGGTACTACGGACCAGGTTTTATTCTTTTCTATTTTCTCTAATTCCTCCTTCATTGCATTAATCCATTCTTCATTCTCTAATGCAACTTTCACATTTTTAGGTTCAAATTCACAAACTAGACATATACCTTGTCTTGCTTTACTTCTAGTTTGCATTTCGGCATGTCTGTCTCTAATGATTTGTGTCTCAAGATGATGTCTTTTGACAAAACTAGCCAAAACTTGATTTCTCATTTCTTGCTCATCCTGTTTAGGGTCATTTCCTTGCTTGGTAGCTCCATCTTATTCATCGGTTTGTGTTGCCTGTTGTCCTATATTATTTCCCTACTGACCGGTTGTCACAGCTTGCAGCGTCGATAGATACTCTGGATGTTCAATGTAAGTGAATCTACCATAATCTTAGGGTTCCTTTATACTTTCCTCTGTGTTCTTGTCATCAAACTCGTCAACACGAACATTAGTACTTTCAACTATCTTATTTGTGACCTTATTCAAACATTTATATGCTTTACTTGTAGAGGAATATCCCAAAAATATCCCTTCATCTCCTTTAGAATCAAATTTTCCATTTCTTTCATCTTTCAAAATAAAGCATTTACTTCCAAAAATCCTAAAATAACTTACAGTAGGTTTGTGTCCAAATTATAGCTCATAAGGTGTTCGGTTAGTGTCCTTCTTCAGTTGTACTCGATTAAGAACATATATAGTTGTACTGACAGCTTCCCTCCAATATGTCTAAGCAACATTCTTTTGTATCATCAATGTTCTAGCACAGTCAATTATAGATCTGTTCCTTCTTTCAACAATGCCATTTTGCTAAGGTGTCCTCGTTGCAAAGACTTGTCTTTTGATTCCATGCTCATTATAGAAATTAGTAAATTCATCAGAGATAAATTCACCTCCTCTATCAGATCTTAAGCATTTTATTTCTTTTCTAGTCTCTTTCTCTACTTTAGCTTTATACCATTTAAACATTTTAAAGGCTTCAGATTTCTCTTTCAAGAACATAACATTCATCAGTCTAGTATAGTCATCAACAAAAAGAATAAAATATCTATCACCGGAACAACTCTGAGTTCTCATAGGACCACATAGGTTGGTATGAACCAACTCAAGTATCTTCTTTATTGAGTAGTCTTTACTTTTAAAACTAGACTTAGTCATCTTACCTTTCTGACATTCATGGCACATGGCATGATCAGGTTTTGTCAAGTTAGGCAATCCTCTAACTCTTTTCTTTTTACTAATCTTGATCATGTTGTCAAAGTTCACATGGCATAACCTTCTGTGCCACAACCAAGCATCTTCATCCTTTATTAACAAACAAGAAGGCTGATCCATATCAAAATAGAATAGATTACCTCTAGATTGTGTACCAGTTCTCACAAGTCTTCCTTCATCATCATAGATCTTCACCTTTTTTCTCTCAAAAGCCAGTCGGTGCCCTGAATTGTTCAGTTGAGCCACACTTAACAAATTATAGTTCAATCCATCTACCTAGTATGCATTTTCACATTGTATTATGTCATTGTTCATCAATGAACCTTTACCTCTTACCATACAAGGTGCATCATTTCCCATTCTCACAGATCCTCCATTATATTCAACAAGATAATCAAACTTCTCTACATCACTGGTCATATGATGTGTATAGCCACTGTCTATTATCCATGTATCATTTCTGCTTACTTTAGATATCAGTACTGTCTCTTCATGTTTCTCTTCTTCTTCTAAGTCATCTTTCATTGCAACAAATACAACTTCTATATCATCATCAGAATCATATTCAATTTCAATAACTTCAGCTATGTAACATACCTTTTTTCCTTTATCATCTCGGTTGTCTCTATTGTTGCGTCAGTAGCCTCTGTTGACTCTTCTCCCATAGCTTCCTTCATATCAGTCTTTGGATCTATCATCATCTTTCTTCTGAGGACATCTAGTAGCGATGTGATTGACTTCTTTATAGTTAAAACATGCCAAAGGTAGCTTACCTCTATACTTTCCTTTTTCTTTGGGCAATCTTATGGCCATAAGAGCTTCAAGCTCATCAAGTTCATCATCGATATTACTATCACTATCATAATTCTTACTATTCCTGCTAGACTTTCCAATCTTCAACGAAGACATGAAAGTGGATTCAACAGAAGGAACAACACTATTATCAATTTTTTTTAATTCAAAGGTTGTAAGTTTACCAATCAGAGTGTCAAGAGTAAGGTTGGATGTAGCTCTTGTTTCATGAATTACAGAGATCCTGATTGCATAAACTAGCAGCAAAGTTCTGAGAATCTTGCTTATCACTATTTCATCATCAATCACTCCATCAGATGCTCTAATAGCATGTACCACCTCTTTTAGTCTATTTGAGTATTGTACAATGTTCTCATCTTCTTTCATTCTCATATCATCAAATCTGCCTCTTAGGCTTTCAACTCGGGCTCTTTTAACATTCAGATCTCCACTATATATCAGATTTAACTTGTCCCACATCTTCTTAGTAGTATCACAACCCTTGATGTCTTCAAATTCGGCATCGGTACAAGCAGCAGCAAGTTCCATCATAGTGATATTGTGTTCATGTCTGTCCTTCAGTTGATCAAGAGTTAAGGGACTAGTGGGCAGTTGTATGTAGCCATTCTCCATCAGATCTAGTGCTGAATTCCCAATTCCATATATGTGCAGCTTCATCCTACTTTTCCATACTGCGAAGTTCTCTTTGTTTAGTTTTGGTACTTCCCTCTTATACATCTTGAGACCTTTGTGCTTAAGTCCTTAAAACTCTGTTCTAAGAAACCAGTGCTTTGACACCAATTGTTAGAATAACTAAGAGGGGGGTGAATCAGTTATCTAGTGTCCCAAAACAAAATGTATAATTCAAAACAACTTCTTCTATTTTTGCTCCTCGGTAAACAATAATTAATTTCTCTATCTATGCTTTTACCGATTACCAATCAAATACTATAATAGTTACCAATCAAATTGCACATGTAACATGCAATGCATGATAACAAACAAATATCACAATCAAAACATAACACAAGAGATTTAACGTGGAAACCTTGTAAAGGGAAAAACCACCTGGGACTGGCAACCCAAAATTGTTCACTCTTCTAAAGTAAGGTCAATTAAGACCCAACCCTATTAAAGGTTTACAAACACACTGTCAGGTGTGACCTTGTTAGAGGATTTTAGACTAGAAGTTATCATCCAACCAGCATTCACTATGGGGTTGACAGGATAACAATGTTCATTCTATGAATGATACATCATAAGACTTTCAGAGTCCACTCGGTTAAGAGATTTTGACTGTATACAATGTTTAAATATGTAACAGTAAATGACCTGCCTTAATACAACTTCAATTGCAGATTACATATCAATATTTATTCCATACAAATCCTTCTGACCAATATTTTACTTCAGATTCAATACTATATCAACTTACTATCTGTCGGTAATTGCTCTCTGTAGCTCGGTAATTGTTCTGCAGCTTGGTTCTTACTTAACCAGTATGATCAGAATGCATGAAAACCTTGTTCATGTGATATTTTGCAGTTTCTACATCTTCCAACATCTTTCAGAATGAAATTCTAGTCTCTTATATAGACAGGTAAATCATTTTCTTCTCCACCATTAGATTTTTCCACTTAACCACATTCCTAGATTTTGCCGCTTCAAACTTTCTCGGTTGACATGTCAATAACACATTTCAATCTAATCCATTAGATCTTCCTTTAATTTTGTTAGCCATCGATCTTCATAAAAAACATTATCTATTATCACTAAAATTGAGATACTTTACAACTCATCAATCTTATTGGCTAAACTAATCATTTAGTTCATTCTGTTCCGCTCGCTTAACAAAGAAATGCATTTGTGAACACTGCTTAGTTAATACTACAATCGGTATACACTACACTCCGTCGGTGTATACTAGAATTTCTTCATTTACCGACAACACTTCTTTGTGTCTTTCAGCTCTATGCTTCATCATAGATGAATGCAACATAATAAAGTCAATATCATCAAGTCATAGACTCATCAACAAGTTACTCAATGTGTTCCTTATCCTCATTTGTCATGTACATCTTTCCCCATGTAGATTTCTCTTTTCTTCATCTCTTTCTTCTTTCTTCAAATGTCTCGGTATAGTAACTTACAAGACAAGTGTTGTCAAACTAGTTGACATCAATGACAACATAATACTGATTTAATCATATTACATATCTAATTAGCAACTCCTCAGTGATCTTTAATCATGGATTCTTCAATCAGATTCCAAATCAGTTGTAGTCCAATAGAATATGGTGTTATTGGAGTTGATATGTTGCAGAAGAATTGGATGGAAGGTGGTTGAGTACTTATTTCAACTTGCTCTGCATTTATTACAAAACCCTAGCTGGTAAAAAACCTCTTTCTATGAATGAACATGCCTCCTTTGGCCCAAATTGCATCCTTTCCTTTGAAAATCCCTTCAAAATCAATGTGATCAATTAAAGAATTGATCTATACCTCCATCACAACATCGTAGGCCACTAAGAAACTATCAACTACAAGCTACAAATGTGCAAGCTTATAATTGACCATTAGCATTTAAATATTTAAATATGATATCATCATTTTGCAGGTCAAACAAACTTGACCGTACAAAATAGAAATGAAGCCCTTTATAACTCAAAACTTTATACCTTTTTGTTTCAAAAAAGAAAAGAAAAGGGCCCACCATCCCTTCACAAAATAGAGAAGACATATTTTTAGAATTTTGGCCGACATAAAATATAACCTTTAAACTCCATTTTTCCATGTTTAAATGGCCAGGAATGGGCCCATTGTCCCTTCGTGAAATGGAAAAAATCCTTTCCTTTACAAATATGGACCCCACCATCTCTCTTTCTTAAATGTTTGTGAGTTTCACTTTCTCCATCAGGCTCTGACAAGACTTCTAGAACCAACCACAGGGTCCACCAAGAGCTCTCAAACCATAGATAAAATTTTTTGGCACCCAAACCTAACCTATTTTGCTTAATAAACTCTATTTTTTTTATGACTTGGTTCTAGTTAGGCCAGCAAGCTCTAACAAATGTCTTGTAACTTAGAAAATGTTTTATCACTTGTCAACTTACACTTATTTCTCTTTTTGTTGGGATATTATGAGGTTTTGAAGCCTACATCAAAACCTAATGTCTGTTCAAGATCCTATGCCAAATGTCGATAAAAAATGACCTTTGACATGACTAAGTGTTTATTCTAACTTTATGCTTCCTCCAATATATAAATGCAAACATGGTGAACTAAGGGGAGATGAACAAAAAAAATAAGCCCATGAAGTATCTCTTAGATTGGATATTTGTAATAAGATAGTGTTGGAAAAAATAGCCAACACTAGCCATCAACTTTCATTTAAGAACCTTTGTTTTACTCTAGGGAACAACAATTATTTTCACCCTCTCATTGAGTTCAAAATCATGATATTTTAAAATTGGGTTTCATGTTATTGAATCAAGTATAAAGGGAAAATTGCTAGATAGAACCATGCAATGTGAGATCACAATTTGATTTCAAAATCTCTAAGATTTAGTTGAACCAATTAGAAGGAAAATCATTATCAATGACAATAATAATTATCACAACCTAATTTTTCAACATCAAATTTGATCCACATTGAGAAATGCATAATAGGAAAAGGGAAACAATGCAAATAGATAGATCACTTCTCCTTTTCAAAGTTGCACATTTGCAAGGAAGATGTCCCAATACGATAGGATGATCCTAAGCATTGAATGGGGCAATGATCCTTCACTATATATGTAAAATTGAGATGGTAAATGGTGATGAGATAATAAATTCTAATTAGGGAAGATATATATGCACCTAGAATCAAAATAGGAACTGTGCTACTTTAGATCTAAATATTAGACATGCAGAATCCTAAAAATACTTGTAACTTCAAATCTAAGATCTTGAAGTTTTAACCTATCTTCTAGTCAAATCTGACCTAAATTTGGGACCTATAAGGCATTTGAAATGTTCTATACCTAGGTACATGGCATTTGAAATGTTTTGTACCTTGGGTTTCTATTTGAAACTTGTAGGGATGCTCTAACTATTCCCAGTCTACCCAAAAAATATATGAGAGCTTTGTAGCTTGTTCCAGCATAGAAAAATGGGGAAAAGGTTGGGTAAAAGGAATTTGCCTTGGTCAAACCCCTATTTAGGAATCAAACTTGAAAATTAAAGGAAATCCCATAAAGGAAAGTATGTAAAAAGATAAATGTTTGATTCACCTTGCATAAAACCTCATGGACAGATGTAGGAATTTCTCATACCCATGAAGATGTTTGAATGTTCTTTGAACCAAGGAATTGACCTTGAAATTGTGAATATGAATCAATAATGCCCTCACAAATGCATGAATCTATGAACATCACTCCTAGATCTTCAATATAGATATGCCTGATAATCACCTAAAATGAAAGTGAGATGAATGTGAATGGAAGGAATGATCTTCTTGCTTGATTGATAATTCCTTTACTTGGTCATCATGGAAGAGAAAATTTCTTCAATAGATAAGATTCCTTGGAATTGAATTGAATTGAATTAATTGGAGAAACTAGATCTTGGATGCTTGGATTCAAATCTTGAATCCAATTGCTCAATTGTTCTTGATTTCTTGAATTCTTCTTGATCATGATTTCTTGAGAATGGTAATTGATATCAAAATAAGGAGAGATAGTCTGTGCTTATATAATTCATCCATCACTTCATCATTAACAAATAAGCTAGGCCAATTTCACGAGATCTAATTTCCCGCTAACACCATGACATAGGGCTCTGGGCCAAATTTGGGCCAAAAAGTGTGGGAATAGAATATTTGAAATGTTCTATTCTTGTGTTAAAAATATTTCAAACATTTTGTACCTAGGATATTTCAACCCAAATTCAAACTGGGTCTCAGGATGGTGGAAAAGATGTAGGAAAAGAGGAATTAGGTTACTAGCATCAAGCATAATGGACATCAAATCTTGAAATCATCGAAATGGGGCCTAAAGAGCATCCAATTATGGGTACTAACCTTTTAGGATGTGTATCATCTTAAAATGGAAGCACTTCCATGATAAGAACATTTAGCCCTCCGAGTAAGTGGTTTGGGGTCATGTCAAGCACCTTGATTGGGTCTTTGCATGGATCTAGTTGTTTCCCCCCCTGTTATGCTTCTCTCCCCCTGTTTCCAACCTCTTTCTAACAACTTTCTCTGAGAAATTAAAGATTTTGACTTTCTGGGTCAATGATGACCTGATGGGTCAAGGTCGACCTCAAACCTGACCTAGGTCAAATTCAACCTTGACTCTAACCTAGGGCATAGTTGACCTCAACCCTGACCCCAAGTCCAATTTTTAAATTCTAGGAGTTTCGAGATGTCGGGCTTTGAAAAGTTTTATTTTCTCACTTTCGAGTTAGTTGTTTCGGGTTTCAGAATGGTAAACTCTTAAATTGCATTTAATCTAGGTTCATTTCTAGGGGTTAAGGTTAATTGGGGTTTAGTTCTCCAATGTCGGGCTTCTCTAGGAGTTTGTGCCCTAGATCACTATAAAAGGAAGCCTTCCTCTCTCATTTTCACATCCAACATCCACAATCAAGAAATTGCATCCACTTTTCATGATCAAGAAAGAAAGAAGGAGAAAGAAAAAAAGCATTTATTCATCCTAAAGCATTCAAGTATTCATCAAGGAGTTCCATTGTTAGCCATTGAAGGGTTCAATCTCTTTGGAGCCCTCTTGTTGAAGATTTCTCCATCCACATTCATCCAAGCCTCTTCCTCTACTAAGATCCATTCAAGATTGGTGTTGAAGATCTAATGCCATTGATTTGAGACATCCTACATACATTTCTACATCCATTTGGACCATCCATACTTGTGGATTCAAGGATTCGAATCCTCCACAAGGATTTCAACATAAGCAAAGTGAATAGTTCCATTTACTTTGTTTATACATATTGCAATTAAAATTACATTTCAAGGCTAATTCCAAATTGGGGTTTGACCAAGGCAAACCCCCCATCCAAACAACAAAAACCATTTTTCTTGCATGTACAAGTACATGATAGGGAATTGAAGTTCAGATCTAGGTACCCTTTTCGGTGAACTTTCGAGATTCGCGAACCAAATTTATGTCAGAGTTGTTTTAGGTCAGGGATGACCTTCAGTGAGGGGTAAAATTGTGCCCCGCTATCTAGGTCAAAGTCGACCTAATCTCAAAAAGACAATAGTTTTCTGGGTTTTCTATGTCTCGACATTTCCAGTCCGCAGCAGGTCGCAAAATTCCCCGAAACTATGCACAGACATCAGAAATTAGTCTTTTCTAGATTTTCCCTATTTTGAGGTTATTATTTACCTTCTATTTATTTAAGGTTTTAAGCATATAATTTTTATAGAAAATTATAGGATTTCCTCCTTTCTTCATATTCTCCATTGTTTGATTCATTTGTGCATTGATCACTTCTTTGTGATTAATCAATTTGGATCTCTCTTTTGGAAATTTGGATTAGGGATAGGTCCTATATTCCCATTACATAAATACAAAAATATACTTTGTAGTAAGGGTAAAGATAGATCTCCTACACCTTTATCCACCACTATACATTTTGGTGAACCTGACACGCTTACCTACTTTTCTTTTTGTGGAATTAGATGCCCCATTGTGTTTGTGGTGTTAGACTTCCCTTTATATTTTTTTGATGTTAGATTTTCCTTTTTAAATCTTGCATTCTCTTTTCTATTTCAAAAATACAAAAAAAATTGCAAAAATCTCTTTAAAATTAAAAAAATATTCATTTGTTCATGCTTTATGTTTGCCTAGTTTAGTTCATTTTTGTTGCATTGGTATATGAGCTTTACTACCACTAGTGCTACTTATAATATTCCAGTTAGAAGAAGTCATAGACTCATGGGTGCCTTTGATCCTAGATCTTCCTCTCCTTTCCTTATGATCCTGGATGACAATTTGATTATTCATGATTCCAATCCTTTTATGGAGCAAAACTCTTCTCACTCATCACATGATGAGGATGATGCTTTAAGAGTTCCTCCTGAACAAGTCCAAAAAATTTCAACTAAACTTGATAAAATGGGTAATTGGCTTATTCAAGAAAACCATAATCAAGATTTCATTCAAGCTATAGAGGCTCTTAAGAAAGTTCTTCGTGATAGTGATCAAGGTGTTAATCTCTTGCGTGGTATTACTCATCTTGTGCATTCAAATGTTAAACCTTTAGCTTAAGAAGCTCAAGATTTAGGAGTGATTCCTCTGGTTACTAGTATAGAACCTTCTTTTGTTCCTTTATCTAGTATTCCTACCTATACCTTCTTTGGTGACTGTGACGGTTCCCTCTATTCCTATGAGTGTTCCTCCTATGTCCCTTCCTACATCACAACCTTCTTATCATAATGTTCCTTTTACTTATTCTAATCCTCTTCCAACTGTAGTTCCAAGTATTCCTCCAGTTGTGTCTTCCATTCCTGCAACTTCATACACTTTACCTAGTGTTTCTAATGTTGCTATTCCTCCTATTTCCTCTAATGATTCAAAAATCATCAGTTTGGCTCAAACTGTGTCATCCTTGCAACAACAACTAGCATCCTTGAATCAAAACAAGTTTAGAATTCCTACATGTGACATGGGAAGTCCTTTGTCCCTAGACATTATTCGTACTCATGTTCCTCAACAAGTTGATATGCCTTGTCTTGAGAATTACAATGGAAAAGGAGACCCTGTTCATCATGTTAAAACATTTCAAATCCTTTGTAGTGATTATACTCATGAACATAGGATTTTAGCCAAGCTATTTGCTAGAAATTTTCATGACAAGGCCTTACAATGGTATTCTTCCTTGCCTCCTTATTTTATTGATTCATTTCCAAAACTTGCTAATGCTTGTATTCAACAATTTCAAAATATCATTGGTCTGCAAGTATCTTTGACTGATTTGATGTATTGTAAGCAAAGTGCTAAGGAAAAATTGAGTGAATTTATTGGTAGATTTAAGCATTTTCATGCTCAGATTTCCTATCATGTTCCTGATATTGATATTCAATGTATGTTTATTTCAAATTTGCAAAAGGATATAAGAGATAAGATTCCGCTTACTGAATTTACCTCAAAAACTTTGTGTAGCACTTCATCATTATCAATTACAAGTGAGTCAATTTGAGAGCAACACTCCCATGGCTCCTATTCTAGTTGATAAGTGTGATGCTGCTCCTAATCCAAACAAATTTCAAAAATTCAACAATTATGTCAAGATAAACAAACAAGCGAATACATTCGCTGATCAAGTTGTTGTTGCATCTCACAATGCCACTTCTGCATCCACTGCTTTTCGATTAAATCGTGTGTCTACTCCTCTCTCTGAATCTTTACATTCTATTATGAATAGGTTGTTAACTGCTAATATGATTACTTTACCTCCTATTTGACCTCTTTTACCTGCTACGATTGCATCTAAATCCTTTGATCCTAAAGCTTTTTGTCAATATCATTGTCAAAATGGTCATGATACTGAGAAATGTTATTCTTTAAACATAAGGTTCAAGACTTATTTGACTCTAATGCCTTATCTGTTGATAATCTTGATGGTAGTGGGAACAAATTTGTTTCTCCTCCTAATCAAAAGTTCCAAATTTATATGAATCCTTTACCTACACATGATACTAATACCATTTCTCAGCCATCTTGTATGGATATTGTTTATGATTCAAAGATGGATAATCTTAATCACATTGTTAACCAAGTGGAGCATGTTGTTCAATCTATATCTCCACCTCAGCCTCAACCTCAGCTTCAATCTCAAGTTCAATCTCAACCTATACCAAAACCATAGCCTAAAATTGAAAATTCAGCCTAAACCTCAAAAATAACCTAAGAATAAAAGACCTCGGGAACTGTTGATTACCTTTGATGATTCTGAGACTATTAAGGCTCCAGATGGTCCCCGTTACATTTATGCTAAGATTTCTTGGATACCTACTCTTGGTTGTCTTAGTGATTCTACCTCTCTAGTCAATGTTATTACTAAAGATAATCTTTGTATGAAAAAATTGCAACGTGATTCTTATGATACATTTGATGTGTGGATTCAAACTTGTAATGGTTTTCTTTATCCATCATTTGGTTCTATTAACTTGTCGGTTGAACTTCGTGGTAAAATTGTGAACACTACCTTTGTTGTTGTTCCTACTTCTGATCAGTTTCAAGTTAAGCTTGGTTTGCCATGGTTAAATTCCATGCATGTTGTTGCTTCACCTATCCATAAATGTCTTAAATTTGTTCATAATGAAGAAGTGAAGATTGTCAATCATAGTTTATATCAACCTTCTAGGCCCAGAGATTGTGCTACCCTTGACTTCTTTTGGCCTTCATTACCTAATTCATGTCCTTCTCAACCTGATAATCTTTTCCATTCATATCAAGCCTATAAGCATCAGAAGATTCTTGAATTAAGTGTTACCCAAATTTCTTGTTCCATAGAATTTTGGCCAACAGGCTGGGCTCTATCTAGAAATCTTCATTTTTTAAGCCCTATTGAGAACCGTGAGAATTTTTATGGTTTTGTGCCTCTTCCCCTAGTCTCTGAATATTGTTATATATCTAGTCTGATAGCCATTAAATTTGAAAAAATGACCGTTGGAGGTTAAAAAAAACC
Source organism: Chamaecyparis obtusa (assembly GCA_027943335.1). Lineage (NCBI taxonomy): Eukaryota > Viridiplantae > Streptophyta > Pinopsida > Cupressales > Cupressaceae > Chamaecyparis > Chamaecyparis obtusa. Next base: position 871,214 of record BSBK01004923.1, on the reverse strand, counting down.
CTAAAAACCCTACGACCGATTCTATTTTTCCGTTACCTTTTTCGGTCACTTAAGTCACTATATTCTCATGTTCACTTTTTCATGATTGGCTGGTTGTGAGATCTATAAAAGCTCAACCAAATATTCTCTTCTATTTCTTGATCTAGAAACTCCCTTTATTTCTTTATCTCCTGATCAGATAGAATATTCCCTTTTCATTCAGTGACCCAACATTTTCTTCAATCGGGTGTTCGCGCAACCTCGGTAGTTCGTGCCTTAGCCTTCAATGATCTAATGAGCGGTTATGTTTCTTATGGTGGTTAGGTTCACTTGGTAGGTTAAAGTTCATTTGAGATCAACAATTTTTGTGATACCGCAAGGAAAAGGTGCTCAAGGGTTAATCTTCTCGGCATTACGACAATCATCCGATCTTCCAAATGAAGGAAGCTAGTTGTGTAGTGGGTCTGCTGTCAAATATTGCTGAGGTATCTACTTCTGATTGGTTGAGCTCAGTGGCAACGTGGCTTTTCTTAGTGGGGCTAGGTTTTTCATCATCCAGATAGGTTAAAATTTGATCAAGATCGATGATTATCATATTGCCGCCAAGGAAAAATGCTCGAGAGATAGTCTTCATGACATTGCGACAACCGTCCGATGAAAAGTTAAGTATAGTTATGGGTTCGAGGTGCCAGTCATGCTGAGGTGTTCATTTCTCATTAGTTTCTGATGGGTGATGCGGTCAATGACTTTTCAGAGTGGCCTTGTGACTGTTATGAAGAATGATCTAAGTTGTTCGATTTGTCAGTAAATAATGATATCGACGGCCATGTTTTAAAATGAAACCTGCTAGCCGTTGTTTCAAATTTAAATATATTTTTGTGAAGTTTTCTACTAGTGTTTGATCCAGCGAACTGTATGCAACAAAGGAGGTAGCTCAAAATTGATTTTTCAGGATGGTTGTAGGTTGCGAAGATAATGAAGAATATCTAGGTGGTCATCCTAGCTCAATCTTGCTTCCTCAGGTGTCATGCTGATTTAAATGCAGTCGATGTTGCTTGGCACAGGTGGCAATGTTTTTTGGATGACAGATAGTTCCATGTCCCGGTTCATGTAAGAATTTGACAAAGGTAGATGGATCAGATTTGAACATTCATGATGGACCTGACTTACAGAGACAAATTCATGGTGATGGCGTGGGGTTCTCAACTTGCAACGAAGTAGATGGTCAAGGCGGCTCGTCTGCAGATAGTTATGGTGATGAAAAAGACATGGAAACATATATCTGATTGGCCAAGATATTTTAAAGATGCATTTATGATCAGATATGACAGATTTAGGGCTTCCATTATTGTATGAAGATCTATGTAACCCTAATCATATTTTTTTTTTACTCATGCCTGTGTGTTGGGAAGATGTATATATTAGTTTTTAGAGCTCTTAGAGCTTAGAGTTTACAGTTGTAAAAAAGAGAGTTTTATTTCTTAGGAGCTATCTGTGGCATTTGTTCTGCCCTCTGGCTTTTACAGTTTGTAATCTTTCATTGATTTATCAGATTCAATAGAGGCTTTCCCAAGCATCTTCTCTACCCTCAAGTCTTTTCCTTGTCTGTATTTCTCTTAATGAGTATAATATACTGGCTTTGTTAGAGAAATCTTAGAGTTCCAGGGCCCTTCTTTCTTTCAGCTTATTTGTGTGCTATTGTGTATGATTTGATTTGAATGATCTTGTGGGTATAACTCAACCCCCTATCACTCTGTCTCAATCCTGTGCCCCCTTTTTGTTAAAAAGAATGTTTGCTTGCAGCTCACAGTCTAAGTCTTTTGTTTAGACCCCTTTGTGAAGTACTTATGCCAGCCTGTTTAGGAAGATTGTGTCCTATTAGATCTGAGAGCCTTCATGCTAATTTGGTCAATATATTATGTTCATGTCTTTTTGGTGTATCACCTAGTAGGTAGTTTGCTTTCAGTTATTTCCCTTTAGCATTCCTTCTATCCCTTTCCCTTCAAGAATTTACTTTCCTTTCAAAAAGAAAATTAATGTGATTATCCAAGAGGAACCAGCCTAGAACCTGGAGGTTTCATCTCAGTTAGAAAAGGTCCCACAAGCTGGAGATGATCCCAAAGTTATACTAGGTTATCAAGACCAAGAGAGCTTGAACCAAGGGTGCAAACTTAGTGTATAAAATTTTTGGCACGCTCGGTGGGACATAGAAAGAAGTTCATCTTTAAAATATTATGCTATCTCTGATATACTGATTTCATAATACAGACCTTTCAGAGGTTCCTTCCTATCAAGTATATCTGGCGATGCCACTGGTGCAAGATTTAGGAGCCCTATTCAAATTTTATGAGAAAGATAGAGACAAGGAGCTCAAAGCCCACTAAATTCTTAGAGCTTCCCTCAAAGAGAAAATATAGAGGAAGGTTGTCTCAAAGAGTGTCCCCTGTAAGAAGAATACATTCTACACCACTTGATACTTCGAAGAGGAGACCTTTGTCCTTTCATCTTAGAAGAAGTGGAAGATCTCTAACTAGGGATTTAGAGTAGGATTCAGATCTAGCATCAAATACAACTCACATAGTTGCTACTCAGCAAATTTCAATTCCTACAATGGCTAGGAAGTTTTCCTTTGCACCTTTCAACCAAGGAAGTCCATTGAACTTTTCTCAACATCATGATGTGCCCCTAGTGGCATTGAAGATCTTACCTGATTTCACAGGTGAAGGACAAACAACAGCTTTTGAACACATAAGAGATGTGACTACTATCTATAGTATACATAATATAACTCAGGAGGATGTGGCCACTAAGTTGTTGGTAGCCTCTCTCAAAGGCAAAGCTCTTGAATGGTTTAAAACTCTAGCTATTGGTTCTATTAATTCATGGGATGGATTAGGGGATGCATTGAGTAGACACTTTGAAGACAAATCAGACAACTTGTCCCTGATTGAGCAGTTAACAACCATAAAGAGAGATCCTCAAGAGCAAATGATAGACTATAATAATAGATTTCTTAAGACATGGAATAGAATTCCAGTCTCAATGAGGCCATTAGCCGATCATGCTTTCTTATACTTTTTACAAATTTTGAATAGCCAGATTTCTGTCATGATCCAATCTATTGGAGGTACCTCTTTACCTCAAGCTTTTGACATAGCTGTCAGGGCTAAAAATTGTTTAATCCAAGTAGGCATGATAGCAAGAAGGCCACCCATGCCCATCTTTCCCAACCTTCAACCCATTGCACCTCTACAAGTACCTCCTTTTACCCCTATTCCTACCATATTAGCACCTCAAGTTGGTACTAGTGGTGTGGATTTAAAGGCAAGTTTCTCTGAGGAACTGCAAGAAATAAAAAATAGTCAGCAAGAAATGACAAATCTGATACAGACTTTAACTAAAGAGGTGAAGAACCTAAAGAAGCAAGGGAAAGGAATCTGACCACCCTTTCAGCCACAAGGTCAAGGTCCCAATCAAAAATATTAGAATCAGGGACAGTCTTATCAGTAGATTAGGCCACCATCCAAGGAGGTTATCAGGGACAAAGGCAAAATTTTAATCAAAGACCATTCCAACCATACAACCCTACACCTCTTAATTCTACAAATCCAGTCAGAGATATGGTCCCTAGCCAAAACAATCTAGCTTTGGACAATGAATGGTGCTTTCCTTGTAATCAGCCTCATAATCAGGATACATGTTCAAATGGATGGATGAACCAAGCTCTAATGGTTCAAAATGCCTCACATGCCCAATCAGAGGCCTCTTCTAGTGGATCAATTCCTCAGCAAGAAGCCCATAATAATGAGACTGCTCTTTTCAATTGGGAGCAGTAAGACTTTAATGGAGTCAGTGGTGAATCTTCCATTGCTGCCAACACAAGGTTAAGGAAAATAGCCCAAGACATGGAGTGAGCAGATTCTTGGATTAAAGATACTATATCTGCAAAACCACTACAACAATCTACCCCTACCGTATTAAAGAAGGCTCCTGTCATTACAAGCAAATATGGCCAACCTCTCAAGGAGGTGGACCCTATCATAGTAAAAACACAACAAAGAGTACACATTGTGACACCCTTCAACATTGTAGACAATATGAAAAAGGTAAACATTACTATGTCTATATGGGACTCTTTGGCTATTCCAGGGAAACCTGATATTTTGAAGAAGGCCATGGGGGAAATAAAAGTTCCTCAGCCTACAAATGATGCAATAAAGCTAGTGTTGGTCAACATTGATCAAGAAAAGGAGGCTCCAAGTAGCAGCCCCAAAGCAAATACCATTCAAGGTAGGAACTTAGAACCACCTCCCTTTCATGTATCTTTAATTATTGGAAAATCCTTAGTACATAACTATATGGTAGATAATGGAGCTACTAGTATTGTAATGCCCAAAAAGGTGGCTGACCAATTAGGACTTAAATATGAACCCTTCCAAAAAAGGGTTACACAACTTGATGGATCCTCATTCAATACAATGGGTGTAGCCAAGGATACCAATCTAATCCTCCATGAAAGTCCTAATTTCTCTATCCTACTTGATATATATATCATAGATCTCCCTGCTTTATTTTCCATATGTTTGTCAAGGGAGTTTACAGCCAAGATAGGAAGCTACCTTTCTTCTGGCTGGTCTCACATGCTCTTCCACACAAGATATGGTACCAAGGTCACCATTAAATCTGAATCATTGTTAGAACACCATATAAAACCATATGTGTCCAATGTGATCAATGCAAGCTGCCTTGCACTTGATAGCAATGACTTCCCAATTATCAGAGAAGTAAACACTAAGATAGAAAATATCCCTGATATTTTACTAGATGAACTAGAATTAGAAAAGGCTTCAGAGGCCCAAGAAAATGTTATTTGGGATGTTGGTTTGGGAAGCTATTTGATACAAGAAAGTGGTGCCATAGAGCCAAACCTTCTCAAAAGGGACACTAATTTAGAGGATGAGAGCAACCAGGTTTGGGAATTGTTTTTTGATGGAGCTAGAAGTAGACATGGTTCTAGTGGTGGTGCTATGCTAGTGTCCCCAAAAGGAGAAAGATACTATACAACTTTCAGGTTTAGTTTCTCTTGCACTAGCAACATTGCAGAGTATGAAAGTCTAGTGAATGAACTGGAGTGGGCTAGGAAGAGAGGGCTCAAAGCCCTAAAAGTTTATGGTGACAATGAGTTAGTAGTCAACCAAGTGAGAGGGATAAGTGCAACAAAAAATGACACCATGAAAGCATACAAACATAGAGTTTGGGATACAATTGAAGATTTTTGCACTTTCAATATTGTTGCCATCCCTAGGAAGCTAAATCAAAATGAAGATAGGTTAGCTGCAATTGGATCTCAATATGACATTCCTAATAGTGTTTCAAAAGAAAGGGACCAGCAACACATTAAAGTGATTTTCAGACCCTCTATTCCTAATAACAATGTCAATTGGCAAGTGTTTGACAATGATGAGCAAATTATGTAGTTCTTGTTTGAGGAAGACGTCTTCTCAGAGCATAGCCAAGATAGATTATTGTAGAGGTATGGTGATAGTGTGATACAACTTAGATGTGATAAGATGCCTATGGGTCTTGTCACCTTAGAGGTTGTCTTCAACAAGGATGATCAAGTTAAGAAGAACAAAGTTGGCCTGGTGGTTCAACAGGAACATTGTGTTGAATTAGATTTGGAACCAGGTAAAAGGTTACAATTTGGAAAAGTAAATACTGATTTAGAAAATTAGGCTTACACCCAATTATTTAAGGAATTCAGTGATGTATTTTCATGGCAATATGAAGAACTTAAAGGTTTTAATCCAGACCTTGCTGAGCACACCATTTAACTAGAGCCTAATGCCAAGCTAGTAAGGCAAAACCAAAGGCCTGTTAATCCCAAGCTTGAGCCACTTATGCATAGAGAAGTACTCAAATTAATAGAAAGTGGTATCATCTACCCTATTAAGCATACTATTTGGGTTTCCAACCTTGTTCCTATCAAGAAGAAGAATTGGGAGTTGAGGTTATGTGTTGACTTCAGGGACCTTAACAGAACTTCCTTAAAAGACCGCCATCCATTACCCTCTATGGAACAAATCATGTAATGTGTCTCTGGGTCTGAGAGATTTTCATTATTGGATGGCTATTCAGGATATAATCATATCCTAGTTAATGAAAAGGACCAATACAAGATTGCATTCACAACCAAGTGGGGAACCATGGCTTATCAAAAGATGCCCTTTGGTTTGTCAAATGCAGGTGCTACTTTTCAAAAGGAAATGGATATATGGCCTTTAAAAGCCTCATGTACAAGTTTGTACTGGTCTACTTAGATGAAATAAGTGTCTATTCCAAACATGCAGTAGATCATATCAAACATTTGAGGAAAATATTTGAAAGGTGTAGAGAGTTTGGGATATCTCTTAACCCAAAGAAATGTGTGTTTGCAGTTCACGAGGGGAAATTGTTAGGATATATAGTATCAATGAAAGGAATCACACTAGAACCTGAAAGGATTGTAGCCATCCTAGAACTACCATTGCCACATCACAAGAAAAGCCTTCAATCCTTCATAGGAATAATTAACTTTGTTAGGCGTTTCTTGCCTAATATTGCAAAATTACTAAAGCCTTTGACAGCCATGTTAAAGAAGAGTTCAATTTTCCACAGGACTAAACAAGGAAAGGCCAACTTCCAAGCTATCAAAGACGCCTTGACAGAAGCTCCTTCTCTATTAAACCCAAATTTTAGTAAGTATTTTATCCTTTACACTTATGAGGGTTCAGATGCTATGTCTACAATGTTGACCCAAGAAAATTCAGAAGGGTCAGAGCAGCCTATTGCTTTCTTCAAAAAAGGTTTAGAAGAGTATGAACAAAGATACTCTTTTGTGGAAAAACATGTGCTTGCTGTGGTAAAAAGCCTTAAAAAGTTCAGATATCTATTGACCCATAACAAAGTACACTTGAAAGTTACTCATCCAAGTGTCAAAGAATTTTTTCTATCCAAGGACCTAAATGAAAAGAGGGTTGGTTGGGTTACCAAAGTGATGGAGTATGACATTGACATTCAAACCACTAAACTAGTTTGAGGAAGAGGTCTTTGTGAGAAACTAACAAAGGATGAAGGTTCAAAGAAATTAGAGCAAACGGATGCATCTCTGGTTGTTCATTCTACAGAAGAACATGCCAAGGAAACAAGTTGGTTGCCTAACATGATTCATTTTTTGAAGACAGGACAATGTCCTACAAGCCTAGATTCAGCAAAAAGGAGATATTATAGATTACAATCTATTCCCTTTGTGCTGATAGATGAAGTTCTTTTTAGAAAGGATCACAATGGTGTCCTTTTAAGATGCATTGATTCAAAAAAGGTAGCAGATGTCCTGTTTGAATTTCATGATGGACCTTCTGGAGGTCACTTTCTCCTAGGACTACTTCTTTTAAAATCATGAGGGCCGAATACTATTGGCCATCTATCTTTAAGGATAGTCATGATTATGTGAGAAAATGCATCAAATGTGCCATGTTTGCAGGCAAAGAAAGGCTTGCAGCTCTACCCCTTTAGCAAATCAAAATAGAGCAACCCTTCATAAAATGGGGCATAGACTTTATTGGCATGATTAATCCTCCATCTAGAGTAGGCCACAAGTGGATAATCACTACAATAGATTATTTCACTTGATGGACAGAAGTAGTTGCATTGAAAGAATCAAATGAGAGTGTTGTCTTAGGTTTTTATGATGATATAGTTCACAGATTTGGCACTCCAGACTCCATAATATCAGATAATGCATTAGCATTCACAAACCTTAAAGTCTTAGAATGGGCAATCAAAAATGGAATTTATCTGAATACAAGTTCAAATTACTACCCTCAGGGCAATGGTTTGGCAGAATCAACTAACAAGAACTTGATTAGGATAATCAAGAAGACCCTACAAGACAACCAAAGGGATTGGCATACTAAATTGAAATCTGCCTTATGGTTAGACAAGATAATTCCAAAGAAGATCATTGGGAATTCTCCTTATATGTTAGTGTATGGAAGAGAGGCTAAGTTATCCATTTCAACTGAATTGCCAGCTTTGGACTTAGCCACTCAATACGTCATATTTGAAGAAGGAGATCCCTTACAAATTAGATATGCCTAGCTGATGGAGTTAGAAGAACTCAGAGATAAATCCATGAAGGATATGGAGTTCCATCAGGTATAAACAAAGAAGAGTTTTGATAAAAGAGCCAAGGCTAGAAGCTTCAAAATTGGCGATGTAGTTCTCAAATGGGATGAATTCAAATCAAAACCTGGAAGACATGCAAAGTTTGATTCCTTTTGGGGAGGTCCGTTCATCATCACTGACTGCAAGGGGCCTAATGCTTTTTAGTTATCAACTCTTGGAGGAAATGACTTGCCTATATCAGTTAATGGATTCCACTTGAAGCCTTGTTTTGAGGTTAATCCTTGTAAATCTCTGTAAACATGTTTCCCTATTTTTTTGTCCCTACTTTCTAGGCTAGTTTTCCTATTTTCCAAGAAGTGCTCGAGCACATTTATGTTCCTCCTGGTTTCAAGTCTATCTCTTTGTCAAGAAGGTCCTTGTGTTCTTGAGATGACTTCTATGCCCAATGAATTGTTTTGAGGCCACTGATCTAATGTCTAGCAGGCTGACATCTAGCAGAAATTGCCAAAATGTTACCCAAATTTCTTGTTCCATACAATTTTTCCCAATAGGCTGGGCTCTATCCAGAAATCTTCATTTTTTAAGCCCTGTTGAGAACCTTGAGAATTTTTATGGTTTTGTGCCTCTTCCCCTGGTCTCTACAAATTGTTATATCTTTGGTTTGATAGCTATTAAATTTGAAAAAATGACCGTTGGAGGTAAAAAAAACCCTAAAAACCCTACGACCGGCTCTATTTCGCCATTACCTTTTTCGGTCACTTAAGTCCCTATATTCTCATGTGCACTTTATCATGATTGGCTGGTCACAAGATCTCTAAAGTTCAACTGAATATTCTCTTTTGTTTCCCGATCCAGTGACTCCCTTTATTTTTTTATCTCTCGATCGGATAGAATATTCCCTTTTCATTCAGCGACCTAGCATTTTATTCAATCGCGTGTTCGCGCAACCTTGGCAATTCGTTCCTTAGTCTTTAGTGATCCGGTGAGCGGTTATGTTTCTTATGGCGGTTAGGTTGCTCAACAGGTTAAAGTTAGTTTGAGATCAATGATTGTCATCATATCACAAGGAAAAGGTGCTCGAGGGTTAATCTTCCCGAAATTACGACAACCGTTTGATCTTCCAAATGAAGGAAGTTGGTTGTGCAGTGGGTCCACTGTCAAATATTGCTAAGGTGTCTACTTCTGATTGGTTGAGCTCAGTGAAAACTTGGATTTTCTCAATGGGGCCAAGGTTTTCATCATCTAGACAGGTTAAAATTTGATCAAGATTGACGATTGTCATATTGCCACCAAGGAAAAATGCTAGAGAGAGAGTCTTCACGGCATTGCGATAGCCATCTGATGAAAAGTTAAGTATAGCCATGGGTCTAAGGTGCCGGTCATGCTGAGCTTTTCATTTCTCATTGGTTTTCAACTGGTGATGTGGCTGATGACTTTTCAGAGGGGCCTTGCGACTATTATTAAGAATGATCTATGCCGTTCGATTTGCTAATAAATAATGATATAGATGACCATGTTTTAAATTGAAGCCTGCTAGCTGTTGTTTCAAATTTAAATATATTTCTACAGAGTTTTCTACCAGTGTTTGATCCAGCAAGCCATATGCGACAAAGGAGGTAGCTCAGAATAGATTTTTCAGGATGGTTGCAGGTTGCGAAGATAACAAATAATATCTAGGTGGTCGTCCTAGCCTGATCTTGCTTCTTGGGCTGCCATGCCGATTTAAATGCAGTTGATGTTGCTTGGCATAGGTGGCAAGGTCTTTTGGATGACAGACAGTTCCATGTCCTAGTTCACATAAGAATTTGACAGAGGTAGATGGATTAGATTTGAACATTAATGATGGACCCAACTTATAGAGACAAATTCATGGTGGTGGCGTGGGGTTCTCAACTTACAGCAAAGTAGATGGTCAAGGCAGCTCATCTACAAATAGTTATGGTGATGGAAAAGACATGCAAACATATATCTGATTGGCCAAGATATTTTAAAGATGCATTTATGATCAGATATGATAGATTTAGGGTTTCCATTATTGTATGAAGATCTATGTAACCCTAATCAAATTTTTTTTTACTCCTACCTGTATGCTGGGGAGATGTATATATTAGTTTTTAGAGCTATTAGAGCTTAGATTTTATGGTTGTCAAAAAGAGAGTTTTATTTCTTAGGAGCTATCTATGGCATTTTTCTGCCCTCTAGCTTTTACAGTTTGTAATCTTTCATTGATTTATCAGATTCAATAGAGGCTTTCTGAGGCATCTTCTCTGCCCTCAAGTCTTTTCCTTGTTTGTATTTCTCTTAATGAGTATAATATATTGGCTTTGTTAGAGAAATCTTAGAGTTCCAGGGCCCTTCTTTCTTTCAGCTTATTTGTGTACTATTATGTATGATTTGATTTGAATGATCTTGTGGGTATAACTCAACCCCCTGTCACTTTGTCTCATTCATGTGCCCCCTTTTTGTTAAAAAGAATGTTTGCTTGCAGGTCACAATCTGAGTCTTTTGTTCAGACCCCTCTGTGAAACACTTATGCAAGCCTATTTAGGAAGATTGTATCCTATTAGATCTGAGAGCCTTCATGCTAATTTGGTCAATATATGATGTTCATGTCTTTTTAGTGTAGCACCTAGTAGGTAGTTTTCTTTTAGTTATTTCCCTTCAGCATTCCTTCTATCCCTTTCCCTTCAATAATTTACTTTCCTGTCACAAATAAAATTAAGGTGATTATCCAAGAGGAACTAGCCTAGAACCTAAAGGTTTCATCTTAGTTAGAAAAGGTCCCACAACCTGGAGATGATCCCAATGTTATACTAGGTTATCAAGACCAAGAGAGCTTGAACCAAGGGTGCAAACTTAGTGTATAACATTAAGCATACCTCTTATGGATCTTAATCGTGGTCTTTTTCCTACACCTTCCATACCTCTGTTATCCATGGCTTCTAGTTCTATTAATCAAGCTCCTATTATTGCTTCTCAATCTGCTGATAATCCTATTAATCCTCCTATAGAACCTGTGAAGGAACCAATAATTGTTCCTCCTAGTTCTCAACATATTTCAAGTAAAGAAAAATGTAATCGATCTTCTAATGAATGCCATAAGAAACATCATGCTCAAGCTAAAGCTCATAATTCTGTTCTTCAAACATCTTTACCTTCTTTTGATTAGCCTATGCATGATGTGTTAGAAGAATTTTTTGCTAATAATGATGTTAAAATGAAAGATTATGATGATATTATTCATATCTTAGAGCCTATTTTGATTAATCTAGATGAAGAAGATACTCTTGATGATGTTAATGATGAATATGAGACTATTGAAATTGACATTGATTTACCTAATATGCTTTCATCACAATTAACACTTACACCTAGTATCAAACATTATGATTCTCAAGAGGATCCTTATTTGGAACTAGCTATCATTCCTACTATGTTGGATATAGTCTCTCTTGCGAGTTACCCACCTCCCCTAAATGATATAGAATGAGATGGGGAGAGTAGGCGGCATGCTTGATTGGCTTGTCTTTCATGGTATCCTTTGTTGTGTGTTTTTTTGTCATACTATGCTTCTCCTGTGATGTGTTTGCTAAATGTTGTTAGATTCTTTTATATGACCCTTGTTACTTCATTGGTACAAGGTGATAAAGAAATCGAACCTATTGTACAATTCTTCTATATGTATATCTATTCTTCTTTGTTATTTCATGTTATGTTGTAACTATGCTATTGTTTGTAAATGTTTCCTTGTGTAATCTGCTTGGATCCAGGACTTGGTAGCACTAAATCTTTTTTGTCTCTAGGTCATGGTCCAAAAAGATTCTTCTTCATATCTTTTATGTGATCTTTCCTCCTTTTTGTGATTGTAGTTCTACTTTCTTTGGGGAATGATGTCAATTCTACAATAATATCATATATATATATATATATATATATATATATATATATATATATATATATATATATATATATATATATATATATATATATATATATATATATATATATATATATATATATATATATATATATATATATATATATATCTTATGCTCATGTTGACCCCACGGTAGGTAGTTCCCTTCTGTGTTCTCTGTATTTTTATGTGGTATTTCCCTTGATTTGTCTTCGGTTGGGGGAATCTCGTAGTGGAAATGTAATCAGTGGAGTTTTTTATGTTTTTGATAAAGCCATTGCTCCTATTAAAGTGTTAGCAATGACTTTAACATGGGGGCATATGCTCTGCTCACCTATTGCACACACACACTTTTTCAATATACATATATTATTTTTCAAGACACTTTTCTCCCTTTATGGATTAGTGAATAATCCTTAAAGCATGGATTTCTATTTAGGATCTCTTGATCCCTCCGGTTGCAAATTTTTTATCCCTTAAGGTTGAAGGTTTCCTTAAGACTAGATCTCTTTTGCTTTTGGTTTTACTCTTATGGAATAGAATATTCTTAAGGGTGAATCCTTGATGGGTTGACTAGTGAGTAGCCACATTCACTAGGTGGTTCAATTCCATTTTTCCAATTGCGTTGTTTCATGGTGTGGTTCACAATGGGACATAAGTTCTCATTGGGCGAGATGATCACACCCTCTTCTCTCTCTTTTTTTTAGAGATGTCTCTCTTATTGTGATCTTGGAGTTGATGAAGACTTGAGTCCCTAGGGGCTTGAGGATTTCTTTGTCCCTTTGATTTCAATAAGATTATCTTTTCATAATGATCTCCTTTACCAAGAGTTTGCATCGAGTCCATACTCTTGCTAAAGTGGGGGCTTAATGTATCATCTTAAAATGGAAGCACTTCCATGATAAGAACATTTAGCCCTCTGAGTAAGTGGTATGGCATCATGTCAAGCACCTTGATTGGGTCTTTGCATCGATCTAGTTGTTTCCTCCTATTCTACTTCTCTCCCCCTATTTCTAGCCTCTTTCTAACAACTTTCTCTGAGAAACTGAAGATTTTGACTTTCTAGGTCAAGGATGACCTGATGGGTCAAGGTCAACCTCGACCCTAAACTAGGTCATAGTTAATCTCAACTATGACCTAGGGCAGAGTCGACCTCGACCCTGACCCCAGGTCCAATTTTCAAATTCTGGGAGTTTCGGGATGTCAGGCTTCGGAAAGTTTTATTTTCCCACTTCCGGGTCAATTGTTTCAAGTTTCAGAATAGTAAACTCTTAAATTTAATTTAATCTAGGTTCATTTCTAGGGGTTAAGGTTAATTGGGATTTAATTCTCCAATGTCAGCCTTCTCTAGGAGTTTGTGCCCTAGATCACTATAAAAGGAAGCCTTCCTCTCTCATTTTCACATCCAACATCCATAATCAAGAAATTACATCCAATTTTCATGATCAAGCAAGAAAGAAGGAGAAAGAAAGAAAGCATTCATTCATCCTCAATCATTCAAGCATTTAAGCATTCAAGTATTCATCAAGGAGTTCCATTGTTAGCCATTGAATTGTTCAATCTCTTTGGAGCCCTCTTGTTGAAGATTTCATCATCCAAGTCTCTTCCTATGGTAAGATCCATTCAAGATTGGTGTTGAATATCTAATGCCATTGATTTGAGACATCCTACATACATTTCTACATTCATTTGGAGCATCCATACTTATGGATTCAAGGATTTGAATCCTCTGCAAGGATTTCAACATAAGCAAGGTGAATAGTTCCATTCACTTTGTTTATACATATTGCAATTTCAATTACATTTCAAGGTTGATTCCAAATTCGGGTTTGACCAAGGCAAAGCCCCCATCCAAAAAACATAAACTATTTTTCTTGCAAGTATAGGTACATGACAATGAATTGAAGTTCAGATCTGGATACCCTTTTCAGTGAACTTCTAAGATTCGCAAACAAAATTTCCATCGGAGCTATTTCAGGATAGGGACGACCTTCAGTGAGGGGTACAATTGTGCCCCAGGGTAAGATTGTGCCCTTCTATTTGGGTCAAAGTCAACTTGACCTTAGAAAGACAAAAGTTTTCTAGGTTTTCTCTATCTCAGCATTTCCAGTCTGAAGCAAGTTGTAGAATTTCCTAAAACTATGCACAGACATAAAATATTAGTCTTTTCCAAATTTTCCCTATTTTGAGGTTAGTATTTACCTTCTATTTATTTAAGGTTTCAAGAACATAATTTCTATAGTGAATTATAGGATTTCCTTCATTCTTCATATTATCCATTATTTGATTCATTTGTGCATTGATCACTTCTTTGTGATTAATCAATTTGGATCTCTCTTTTCAGAATTTGAATTAGGGATTGGTCCTATATTCCCCTTACATAGATACAACAATATACTTTGTAGTAAGGGTAAAGATAGATCTCCTACATCTTTATCCACCACTATACAGGATGGTACAAGAAAATAAATTAAAATATTAATAATATTTTAACTTTAGAGGCTTTCTCCAATTCATGGGAGAATGTAGAAAATTTAAGTTTAAACCAAGATGTGTCTAAGTGCACATCCCTAAATACATTGTAAATCTTCTCTTAAACCTTAAAGCTCTATAATTTTACAATTTGTAAAAAGATTATAAAATTTGTAAAAATAAATAAACTCTACAAGTTTGCAATTTCAAAGAAGATTGTATATAGTTTTGGATCAAGCATAAACAATACAATATTAGTGATGATGGAAAGGCTATAGACTTTCAAGCCCTAATAATTATAGGCAATTACACCTATAAATCCTTCAATTTTTAAGTGATGCTCCACTTTTCCTATTCATTAATTCTCTTCTTGGGAACTCATTTCATAATCCTTTGAATTCTTAACATTCTATGATTCAAATAGAGATTCTTATAATTTGCATTATTGAGAATTTCATTCCAATAATAACTCAATAGAAACCAAAATCTTTGAAATTAGATAAATATAAATATTCAGTACACTATCTTTTACTAACCTCTACAATATCTTGGTTATCTTCAACCATGATGTCGATATTCAACCTCAAAACAAATTTTTGCAAGTTTTGTGCCTCCTTTCTTTCCTTCACCTTAGCTTTCCTATCATTTATAATTGACCAAATAATTATTTTTATGTACACATTATTGGTATTCCCAAATGATTTCCTAGTTATCCTTGTAAAGTGATATCTTCAATGACCAAGACTCTTAGATTAGCGGCTAACAAAATAAATATAATGACTAATCTCTACTCACTATGATACTAGTTGGAGTAGAATTTCCTCAACTTCTATTAAGGTTTTAAATGATTCTATTTCAAATTAGCTAAATCCTTAATATTATTCTTATTCAACACCTTGAGAACATGGAACAATGTGAACACATAAAACATAACATAAAATGTTTTTTTTCTAATTCTAGGGTTTATAAATATAGGTTTTTTATAAGAAGAGTACCTTAGATTGGTTCCTATCCAAGCTTACAGAGTCACTTGAAAGTTCCTTTTTATAACAACAAAATTTTATACTCAAAAGACTAATATGGATATTAGTGTATTACAACAATATGTCTAGAAAATGGTATTATTTGTGATTCTATTTAAGGATTCTTTAACATAACACATACTCCCCCTTATTTTATTCAAATCCTATTTTATATATCTTGAATAGAGGCAATGAATAAGATACATGATATTGCAAATGTACTCTAACAAGTTCAAAAACCCTTAATATCTACACTTAAAAGGAAACTAAATTGTATTAAAGAAGAAAATCCCAAATGACACACATATCAAATATTTTTTTAAGCTTCAATTTGAATAGAAATTTATCGTAAAAATGAAAATAACTCACATGCAATTTATGTAACTTGCAGCAATTTATTGCACTTCTTTATTAAATTATCTTCACAATCACAAAGCTTTACAGTAGTTTAAGTTTGATTGATATATGAATCAAATATTCAAGATATTTCATATCCCTTGTAATATTACAATTTCCTTATGTTTATGTAAAATGTACAAAATATGTTGATGTAAAGTCTAATAACAAATTTTACAATATTTTGAAGTTTACTTTATAACTAGAAGGCCAAGAAACATTTTTATGAAACATGTCACCATCAACATAGTTGTAGTACACTTCATTAGTGGAATATTAAACTAAGACATTGCACAAATATTGTAAACATTCCCTCCAACCTATAACTATAAAAATCAACGCAAAGAATTGTAGAGCATTTTTTAGACTAGTCTTAACAGAAACCCAAACTGCTAGCATGCTACATACACTAAAGACTTATGCGGAAACACCAAGGACCTAAAATATATAGAAATGAAACATCCATAACACATATAGTCTATATCCCAAACCATAATACTACATTATCAAATGTAGAGGAATTTAGAGAATTTTTCTAGGTGGCCACTAGAGCACTTCTCTACAAATTCACCCTTCAGTGTTCTTTAATGAAAAAAGAAACCTTTGTAGCAATAATTTCTCATCCAAGATAAACATGAGAGATAATATAACACCTTTTATAATCACACAACCTTAAACACAAATTTCATGCTTCTATTCATGATCTTTATTACTTCTTGTCACAATGCTTCTAATCCTCATCTCAATATGTCATCATCATGATATCATCTCTACTAACAACCAACAAGACATGCTTCCAAATATGAAACTCTAGTCCATCTTTCATCTTTATCTCTAATCTTCATAATTTTATTATCAACACCAATTAGGGTTGGCATCCAACCTTACACTGAATCAACATGACAACATCAACAACTCAAAGAAAAATAATATTGAAGGAGTGATATCTTAACCATAGCCATATTTCCAAGTATGGTATCTTTATTATCATTACAACATATTGATTCTAGACATCAACACCAAGTAGGTGGAGATAGAGAATATTATCAACTATCAACTATTTGCATAAGATTTTGCATCCTATGACAACTTACCAAAAAATCATCACTTCATGTCTTTAACAATATCTCTACATCTTGAGAATCATATAAACAATGACACAAAGAAGAGGGATATCATCACATGTCATCAATAATCTCATGATTCCCAACAAAAATAGGGTTGAAATCAATGATAACACCAACTTCCAATAGTTCCTTAGTGGAAAAATTATTTATTGTCTCCTTACTATTTCAAATGCTAAGTTACTTAACAGTTCCCAATTTCAAATTCTATGTTACTATTTCAATTGCCACTTTCTTTCTAGACACATCTTGATATTGAGAGGGGGGAAAAATTAGCATCCACCAAAATAATCATAAATCTTGATCAAAACTTCAACTAGATTACTTAATTGATTCACTTTATGATGCATGAAAGAAAGTAATTAACATTGTAGTGATGCCAAACCAACAAGTTCTAAAATGAATAGTATCAAAAAATTTATAGACACTCCATACATCCACATTATCAGGCCAAAACTACACACATACTAGAAATACCAAACTATACCACATAACAATGAAGCTGAACAGAGAACTTCACAACATCATTACCAGAGTTTCCAAAATAGAATTAAAATGTTGTTCATTAGATGAACATCTTCTAGACCAAGAAAACTATAAGTGTATAAGATACTCTGAGTTATATCAACAAAAGAGGCTTGCACTTTGATTCCTTATATCCATACCTTTCCTAAGTAGTATGAATACACCCAGGCTAACAACAACACAACTGGAGTAACCAATGAAGTACCAACCAATTTGTCACTGAACATGTTTGACATTAATGACAACCAATATACCATATGTGCAAGAATCTCCCTCTTGGAGACTGATGGAAACACTTGTGAGCTTCATAAAAAATCTCTTCCCCTTTGACATCAAGGATAAAGGGTAACCCAAAAATGTGTCGCCAAAAATAAAAAAACTTCTCCTCCTTTATGTGACAATTTCCTTAAAAATATTTTTATCAAAGAGAGAAATAATCATCAACAAATAGGTTTCTTAGTACAAATATTTTTGAACTAATTTAAACCAACAAGAGTAGCATTCCAATAATTCATTATAATATAAAAAATCCTACTATGACATTCACTCTAAATAAACTAGTCCTCTTCATCTTTTTCAAATTTTTTATTTTGTGTAGTCTGCACAAATTGTTCTACATCAAAAAGCATCTTAATGAAGGTAGATTGACAAATCTCCAAGACATATTTCAAATTAAAAAATAATGTTCTATACATATTCTTCTAATTGTACTAGACGATTTGATTAGAGTGCAACTCACAAATTTTGTTCCTTACATCTCCACTTTTATCAATGTAAATATCAAAAGATTGAGAAATATTTGCTATATGAGACTTAGAGGAATCTATATTTTCTTTAAGCTTCTTTATGTGAGTTGGACAGTATTGATACCTAAAATTTATTTTAAGGTAAACAACCTTATGGGAAGCTCATTGAATGGGATACCTTATGCGTTTCTATTGAGCAACCTCTAGGATTTTAGAAGCCAGCTCTTTGTTTGTAAGGGAAAAGGGAAAGAAGTGTTGTGAAAGAAAAACATAGATGGTGATACTCCAAATATTTTGGAACACTTTAAAATGCATAAGCTATTTCACAAAATGAAATATCAAGGAAACCCTTTAGATCAAATGTGGAATAGTCAAAGATCTATGAATAGTTATTCAAGCCTAAGACAAAGAAAAAAAATACAATGATAACCACATATAGAGAAGGTTAAAGCATAATCTGCCCAGTAAAAACCAAAAATAAAAATGTTGCAGTTGGGAAAATCACAAAAAACATTCATAAAAGAAATGAATCTTTGAAAGAACAAAGGGCAAAGAGAACAGTTGATATATTTCTTGACACAAATGCCCATTACAATTTTAAGGCTTGCTAGAATATCCTTTTGTATAAGAGTGAACGTACGTCTCATGATAGTCCTATCTCTTACATCACAAAGCTTTGCATATATAAGCTAGCCAGGAAGTGGTGGCCTGAAACCCTAACAAAAATTAGATTAGATAGTGTGCCATGTGTTAATTTCCACAAGGCTTAAGAATTTGAAATATTAATTGCTAGCTTCACAATCATTAGCTAGCCCTTGATTCACAAACAGATCCTCCATTACTTTTCCTAGCTACCACCCTTCTACAATTATGGTATCTCAACTATCATCTACTCTAAAAACATAGCGGTAATTTACTGGAAATTGCACCAAAATTGAAAGAAATAATGAGTTCATGGAATCAAATGCATGGAAACATGTATATGTTGGAAAGTTGTCTATACTAAAGTATATGACTAAATATAGTGTTATCATTATGTTAGCAAAGTCATATAGCAGTTTGGAGTCAGCGCACTTAATGTAAAGATCAGAATTTGGTTAAGTGTTGAAGACTGGACAGTATACAGAGTTCTGGCAGCTCAGAGCATTAGGGCACATGTGTACAGATGAATTATGATATGCGCCCTAGAAGTTAAGTTGGTTAGACTATATTATTGCTTATTCTATGAGCGCATAAGTAGATGTGCAAGGATGTGAAAGTTACAATCAGTTGAAGTTGCACAGCCAGTGTGTGCTAGCAGAGAATAGAGCATGGAGCCGACAGTTAGCATTTTGGTTTGCGATTGTAATGTAAAGTTTTAAAGGCTATGTGCCTATTGTATTTACATTTTCGACATGTTTATATGTATAATTTTAAGTGTGCTTAAGCCAATTCATTTGGAAGCATTGTTTGTAATTAGTTATAGGGCTAACCTAATTGTGTATTTTGTATAAGTGCATAAATATAAGGTGCGCCCATTCTATTCAGTATGGAAGTCAGATAGAGATATAATAAGTAGATTAGAAGTGTGTGAAGACACTAGAAGATGTATTAGAGATTTGCAAGAGGTCAAAGCATTAGCACATCAAAGGAACTAATCCGACAAGTAGTGTCACAGTGACAGTTGATCCTGCAGATATAGTGTGAATCTGAGATTAGAAGGTTGTAACCTTCACCACTTCAGAAGTGAGCTCTTGGATAGTGCATCCTCTTCCCTAAGAGGGACTATTGTAAAAGAATCATAATAGGGTCTGACCCTTAACAAGGTCTACTGTACTTAAAGCATTTTAAAGATACTCCTAACAGGGTAAAGGATCTTCTAGCAAGGATCACAAAACACTAGTGCAAAATATTAGTGGGTATCAATTCCCATCGGGGTTTTTACCTATTTGGGTTTCCCCATAATCATATTGGTGTCATGTGTTGATTTCATGTTTCATGTTTATATGAATGTTAATTTTAGTACTTAATCATTTATGTTCAGCGATAAAGATTAAAGTGAAAAGTTAAAATACAGTGAACACTGATTCACCCCCCCCCCCCCCCTCTCAGTGTTCCCATTCCTAACAATTGGTATCAGAGCTCTGGTCCTTAGCATATAAGTTTAACCACTTGAGGAGATCATGGAAAAAGCAGAAATGAAACATCTGAAAATAAATCTTGAAGTTGCTCTTGAAGATCTGGACAAGTTAGAAAGAGAATCTGAAGAACTAAAGGATAAACTCAGTGATGCTCAATTAGTCATCAAAAAGATAAGGAAAGATTTGAAAGAATGCTCTACCAGTGATCTAGGGACAATGGTCAAGCAACTCAATGGAGAAAAAAAATCCTTAAAAGAAAAACTTGAAGAGGTTGATGATAAGTTGACTAATAATGAACAATTCTATGATGAACAGATTAAAGAGAACCTTTAGCTAAATGAAGAACTAAGGCAAGCGAACATGGAAATCTTGGAGCTAAGGAATAGAAAAGAAAGCTTGGAGTCTAAATTAAAAGAAGCAAAGAATCATATTGATAAATTACACACCAATTCTGATTTGATAGAATCTTAGTTATATGCAAGAAGAGCCAAAGGAGACACCAGTTGTATTGGATACAATGAAGCACAAAATCAAATTGACAATATGTGAGCAAGAAAGGATTCCCAAAAGGACTCTACTGATGCTGAAAAGACTAAAGATCAAACCATAGATAATGGTGGACCACCTAAGAATGAGCGCAAGCAAGTAGAATGCACTTGTTTTTCTTATAAAACGCATGGACACATTACAAGGAACTGTACAGAGGTAAGACCTTTTAATGGTTACTATTATTCATGTAATAAATTTGGTCATAGAGATATGAATTGCAAGACTAGTAAGAAGAATACAATTCAGCAAGATCAGAGAAATTAGAATCAGACAAATGTAAGAAGTACTCAGAATGTTACATGCCAAATATGTAACTATAATGGTCACACAACAAAAAAATGCAGAATGGTGACTCATGTCAATGCGCTAAGGAATATAAGACCTCCAGTCATTTGTCACTCTTATAACAAGGCTGGACATATCTCAAGGTTCTATAGATCAAGGACGCAAGGTTAGGGAAGCCCTAAAAGGGCCGGAGAACTAGTTTTGGATCCCATAGGAGAAGTTAATTTTGTCAAAGCCTCGGATGATGCAAGCATGATTTGGTCAGAGAAGAAGAAGGACAAGACTGATGAGAATGTATTGGATGCATCCCCAGTGGATGCACCCTCTACATCTGCATGAATGGCCCTCAGGTTCAAAGGGGGAGCTAATTTATCTCTAAACCCCTGCGTGGCTGGTATACTCATCCTCAGAGTATGCACCTTTGGACTTAAGCTTTTGAAGTATAGAGGTACCTATGTGCAAGAGCACACATGCTGATTATGAGAAAAACTCGAGTTACAAATTTTGAAGTGACAGCTTGGTTTACACGACTTGCATTAATGGCAGATTTTTCACTTTAAAGTACACTGAAGTCATTTGATTACTCATTGCATTCAAATTTAGAGCAATAGGAGAGAAAAAAAATCCTTGGAAGTTGTTGTGAAGTCTTGGAGATTTATCCATCATTTTTTGCAGTGCATTCGGTCTGTTACAGAAACCCTAAAGCTTGTTGCACCGATTTAGAAGCCTTCAAATTATCTCAGAGTTCAGTTGGAAAGCGTTTACAAGTAAGTCATGGCCACTCCCATTGTTTATGATGTAGCTGCAAAGAAGAGATATGTTTTCAAGAAACATCCATTCAAATCAACCCTAGATGATTTAGAGAGAGCTTTCTCCCGCACGCCTATGGGTGTCATGCATGTGGAAGATATTAGGGCATATATCTACTGTAAAAAGGAACTAGTTGGACTAGATAGACTAAGAGCACACATGGACACCATGTTGAAGCTAGATAAAACATTCTTGGATGAATATGCTAAATAGAATGATCACCCAATTGTTGAGTATGCTATGGCATATGAATTCTATGAGATAGAATGGATAAAAACCTTGTTGAGCAGAATTCATGATGATTTGTTTTGGATTGGTGATGTACCTATTAGAATCACCAATGACTTGATACATGAGATGACATGCCTTTCTAGGATAGGCACCATCCTTCCTATGGGTAAGGATGTCAGGAAGATAGTCGAGAAAACATGTAAGTCAAGGAGTGATAGGCGCGGTATGACTATAGAGCCTATTGAGCAAGAAGACATCAAATTGATGTCAATGATACTGGGGTACATATTTCATCACACTAGTAGGGTGAATAGTGTGTCTACAGACACTATTCTAGTTGCCATCAGACTAGTGAAGGAAGATGGGGAATTCAACTTGTGTGAGATCTTGTGTGCATAGTTGATTGATAATATCAAGGCCATCAAGCATAACAAGACAAAAATATTTAGGTTTGGGTCACTAATCATCTATATGTACCTTCATATTGTTGGGAAGATATTAGATTTGTATTTGGACAAGTCCATTCCAACCATGCCTTAGATATCCAACAAAGCATCCATTGAAAGCACACTAAGGGATTATATAACATTGGAATTGAAGACCTTTAGAGCTAAGATGAAAATGAGGTACAGGATTCCAGAAAGTATTGTGGAAAAGTATAGGAATACAATATGTTTTATGGTAGAGACAAATACAACTTGTATGGAAGTTTTTGAACCAATGACTAAGTGGATTCATCCACTCGGCTATGAGGTAGAGGAATGGGTCCTTGAAGCATATGCACAGGTACTACTTTTAGCCCCCAAAGATCCTAATGAACCTAGATGGGGAATATATGAGGAAAAGAGAAGAGAAGTAGATGCTAAGCTTAACAGTGCTGCAGCAAAAGGAAAGGTTTCCAAATTAACATCAGAGATCTTATGGATTCATGGTGTATCCACAAGCAGACCTTGACAAGGCAAGGGAAGAGAAGATTGCTTTGGAATTGAAAAGAGTAGCAGCAGAAGAAGAACAAGAAGATCCTAAGTTGAAAAAGATAAAAATTGAAAAAGATGACAGTGAGAAGGATATAACTGATGACACTCCTTTTGCACCCAAAGAACCCAGTGATTCTAATGCTCCTTCGAAGTATAAGCCAATAGCCAAAAGGAAGAAAGAAACCAACACTAGTCATCCATCCTCGTGAGCTACAAGGAGCAAGAAATACATTCAAGCACCTCATAAGGCAGGATTCAGACCAAGCCTCAAAGTATTGAGCGCAAGAATTGTTGATGAGGGTAGAATTGATCAAGTAGGGAAGTTTTATGAATCATACAGTGAGATTAACAAATCAGAAATACACGATATGATTGTAAAACATATGCTAAATTTCAAGAAAATAGTTCTTGAATTAAAAATAGCAATTCCTGATAAAGTATGGGAGATAATGGATACCTTGAAGAGACAAGCCACTGAAGATGAATTCAGAATAAGGGAACAAATTCTTGATTCCACTCTTCCAATATGTTCTATTGAAGAAAAGTCACTATTACTGAACTTGGTGAAGCCGCACTTAAGGTCAAAGATGAGAACACTACATCTCATGAACAAAGACTATGAGCTGATTTCTAAGGAGACAAAGAAGTCCTTTGAGAAGGTATTCTTAGAATAGGGCATGAAACCTATGTCTACGCCCATCTCTCAAGCATCTAGTAAGAAAGACAATAAATTAGAGACTATCAAGGAACAGTCTCCAGGTCCTCAGGATTCAACACCTGTAGTGGAAGTACAAAAAAAGGTAGATAAATTTGAGCCCATGAAAAAATCACTCAAGGACAACACCATTATCATTGATAATATGGAGATAGCCATGGTGGCCACAGACACAAACTTAGATAAGTTTGAGGAAGCTTTTGTGAGCACACAAGAAGCTGAGATCTTATGCAGTAACATACCTCCCACTCATCAAGAAGAGGTATTAATTGAAAATATATCAGAAAAGAAAGAAGAAGAAAAAGTAAAAGATCAAGAGAAAAATGAAACTTCTATTGATCTACACAAGGTAAAACTAGAAGTGATGGATAGCACTCCCATCACTCCCTCCTCAGCATTGTTGTCAAGTTTGACACCTGACACACCTAGTTTGGACTCATGGAAAGAAGAAGACCTGATTAAGTTCAGCGTCTTAGCTATGGAGAAGGCAAAAGAGAAACAAGTCATGAGAAATCTTCTCCTTGTGGAATCAATGAACATACTAAATAGTTTGTTACCTGGGAACATGAAAGTGGATAAGGTACACTCAGTTGATGATGTGATTATAGTTATCTCATAGTTTAAAAGTAATTTTTCTAGCCTTGAAGAATCTGCATCCAAAGTTGTAGAAGAGAAGTACCTAAAGAAGAGATTGAATGAGTTGATGAGCATCTTTTCTCTAGATCTGAATTCACTCAAGACAGGACAAGCATCCCTGAAAGAATTTGCTGATCAAGGAAGGAAATTCATTGCAGATTGCATGGATCGGGATAAGCTTACTGATGCCCATCATAAGACAATACAAGATGTAGAAGCTATGATTGAGTAGGTGAAGAGTTCAGTAAAAGACTCATCCACTAATGTGAACATGTGTAATAATGTTTACCAGGGTCAATTGGACAAAATTGAGAAGGCAGAAAATGAAATGGCAAAGATAAGTTCTAAACAGACTTAGTTGAGGAATGCTCTTGTGCCCTCACAAGACATTCTAAATCAAAACATAAAGGAGATTGATGCCACAATGATTACCTATGATCAAGATCTGAGCACAGATTTGAAGAAGATGGAGAAGCTCCAATATGCTTTGTGCACCCATCTCCAGATAGTTAACTCTTTGGTAACTTTTTGGAAGAAGGAGATCCAGAACCTCAAGATAGCATATCTAGATGTTTTCTAAGTATGTGCAGATACAATTTTTTGGTACACCTTTGTTATTAATGTCAAAGGGGGAGTTGTGTATAGAATATAGAGTATAATATGTATAGGGAGTTATAAGAGTAAGTGTACAAATGTATAGGAGACAAAAGTTTTTTTGTGTTAAGGGACAGTTAGCAACTTGGCCATATTCCTTTGTTTCCATCAATGACAAAGGGGGATATTGTTGGAAAGTTGTCTATACTGAAGTATATGACTAAATATAGTGTTTTCATTATGGAAACAAAGTCATATAGTAGTTTGGAGTTAGCGCACTTGATGTAAAGATCAGAATTCAATTAAGTGTTGAAGACTGGACAGTATACAGAGTTCCGACAGCTCAGAGCATCAACACACATGTGTACAGATGAATTATGATATGTGCCCTAGAATTTAAGTTGGTTAGACTATATTATTTCTTATTCTATGAGTGCATAAGCAGATGTGCAAGGATGTGAAAGTTACAGCCAGTTGAAGTTGCACAGCTAGTGTGTGCCAGCAGAGAACAGAGCATGGAGCCGATAGTTAGCATTTTGGTTTGTGATTGTAATGTAAAGTTGTAAAGGCTATGCACCTATTTTATTTATGTTTCTAAAAATTTTATATGTATAATTGTAAGTGCACTTAAGCCAATTCATTTGGAAGCATTATTTGTAATTAGTTATAGGGCTGACCTAATTGTGTATTTTGTATAAGTGCATAAATATAAGGTGCGCCCATTGTATTCGGTATGGAAGTCAGATAGAGATATAATAAGCAAAGAAAAAGTGTGAAAAGACACTAGAAGATGTATTAGAGCTTTGCAAGAGGTCAAAGCATCAGCACATCAAAGGAACTGATCCGACAAGCAGTGTCATAGTGACAGTTCATCCTACAGATATAGTGTGTATCTAAGATCAAAAGGTTGCAACCTTCACCACTTGAGCAGTGAGCTCTTGGACAGTGCATCCTCTCCCCTAATTAAGACTATTGTAAAAGAGTCCTAATAGGTGTCAACCCTTAACAAGGTCTACTATACTTAAAGCATTGTAAAGCTACTCCTAACAAAGTAAATGATCCTCTAGCAAGGATCACAAAACACTAGTGCAGAATATTAGTGGGTATCAATTCCCACCAGGGTTTTATCTATTTGGGTTTCCTTGTAATCATATTGGTGTCATGTGTTGATTTCATGTTTCATGTTTATGTGAATGTTTATTTTAGTACTTAAGCATTTATGTTCAACAATAAAGATTAAAGTAAAAAGTTAAAATACATTGAACACTGATTTACCCTCCCCTCTTAGTGTTCCCATTCCTAACAGTAGCCACAACAAGAAGAAGATGTGGACCACCAACATGAAAGCTTCCCTTAGACAAAATTTGAAGCTCCACAAATTTTTGTGAGTCACCCACATGTCATACTCGGAAAGATATTGGGGCCCACTATCAGAAGATTTTTCTCTAACAAAAAGAAGAGACATACGGTACTCAAGTGGGGTTTCCACTTTCAAAGAAATCCTACATTCCTCCAAAAGCCCAAAAAATGCCCACATGTCAAGCTCAAGATGATGTCTAGGCTTACCATCAAACAAACCATTGATAACTCTAGGAGGATACGTGGTGCTTATGTAGGAACCTTCCTTAAAACAAAAAGAACATCACAACCAAAATGTACATCATGCCAATAGGTAGAAAAATCATACTGCTACAAAATAAAACTCTCTAGCATTGTGAATTTTGATTCACAGTTCTAGCAACTCTAGGGGAAATCCTACCTGCTAGATGAGAATGTTAGGAATAGTCCCAAGAGATAACTGAGAGGGGGGGGGGGCGGGGGGGGGGGGTGAATCAGTTATCTACAAGTTTCAATTCTTTATCCAATTAAGTATACTTAAACATAAAGCATAAACACAATGAAAGAACACTTGAACTCAACATAGTATTTTGGTTACGGGGAAACCCAAATAGGTAAAAACCCCAGTGGGAATTGACACCCACTAATATTCTACACTAGTGTATTATGATCCTTGTTAGAAGATCCTTAACCCTGTTAGGAGTTTCCTTACAATATATTTAGTATAGTAGACATGGTCAAGGGTTAGATTCTATTAGGAGTCTTTTACAATAGTCCCCGTTAGGGGAGAAGATGCACTGTCTGAGAGCACACTGCTCAAAGGGGTGAAGGCTATAACCTTCTAATTAATAGATACACACTATATCTAGATCTTGGTGAACTGCACTTTGACCTGCTATTTGGATCAATTCCAATGTATAGCACAAATACTTTACTTGGTCACATAGACCTTTTTCTAATGGCTCAACACTTTGCACACTCTGCTCTGCTCTTCTTAATCAACTATGAACCACACACAAGAAATCATAAATGACTGCCTATAAATATCTTTCCTCTAAATGATATAATCAAGTCGGCCTATTAGAACCACCTTGAAATCATATTAGAGAAGCCATAACAAACTCCAATAATAATTTAGTTGGCTCTACTAAGCACACAACACATTTTGGGACCTGTCCAATAAGATAATTGTAGATGCACGCTACACACTATTGGCTCTACCAAAACAAATAGATCTTTCTCCTCAAGATGAATTACTTCATGTGCTCTTAACTAAACATCAATAACTCTCCTCTAAGATTAAATCCAAAGCTACATAACCATAGGATAGGCACAACAATAGAAGTAATAAAATCTTTATCGGCTCTTCTGAATAAACATAGGAAATTTCTATTGGCGAATAGTGACTGCATAACTTCACTTATACTAAATATCAGACTATGCATTCATGACTAAAACATCATTGACATGTCTTCAACATATATCCAAGTGCACAAGGCTCCATGATAACTGTACGGACAACCATACACAGAACACTACATGTTACTCTGTTAGGAACACTGTTGACACAAGTTGCTATATAACTGTATGTACTAATAGTTACCCTCTATGCCCATGATATCATGCTGATATCATGTCCATGCTACACATACCGAAAGCTTACTACATAAGACTTCCATGCATGCCACTTTCCATATGTTGTCATCAATGACAAACATACAGTCAGTATTGGCCTGCTGGAAAATCTCCAACAATCTCCCCCTTTGGCATTGATGGCAACATGTGGAATGAAAAACCAGCACCAACCCAAATGAATATTTCTATTATAACATTCTCCATTTCCTCTTCAAAACTCCCCCAAAGATGAGTCCTCCATCTACTGCAATATTTTCCAACATTCTTCATTTCCTCAACTGAACTGCTATTATAACTAAATATTGCTCCCCCTTAGTATATTACTCCTTTTTACTCTTGTTTTTCATGACTATATATTACTCCCCCTTTGACATCAATGGAAAAGGGTGCCATTCATTTTCAGAATTGGTACTACTCCTAAGGTGGAGTAGTCAACCTTCCATCAGTCCCTGAGGACTGATGCATTTCCTTCTTTCTTCTAAGTAGAATCAGGGAAGGGAATTACTCCCAACTTCTCCTTGAGATACTCAAAAGTATCCTTAGGCAAGGGCTTTGTGAATATGTCTATCAACTGATCTTTAGTACTCACATAGTCTAGCTTGACTTCTTTCTCTACCACTTTCTCTCTTAGGAAGTGATACTTGATCTCAATGTGCTTTTTCTTTACATGCATCACATGGTTCTTCGACATATTGATAGTACTAGTGTTGTCACAGTGAACAACAATAGGATAATCAATCTGAATTCCAAACTCCTTTATCATTTGCTTGATCCAAACAATTGTAGAACAATTCAAGGTTGCTACAACATACTTCACTTTTGCTATTGACTGAGAAATACAATTTTGTTTCTTGCTTGTCCAAGTGACAAGTCTATCACCAAGAAACACTACTCCACCTAATGTACTCTTTCTGTCATCAATGCATCCTGCCCAATCTGCATCTGTGTACACATGAAGCTCAACATTTTCTGAATTAGGATACCATAGACCATAGTCTATAGTGCCTTGCAAGTATCTGAATATCCTTTTTACTGCAATGAGGTGACATTGTTTAGGCTCTGTTGCAAATCTTCTAACTATGCCAACTGCATTGGAAATATCAGGTCTAGACTGAGTAAGATAAATCAATTTTCCAATCATAGACTTGTACAATGTTGTATCTACTGCTAGTGAGTCATCTTCTTTTGTAAGCTTGCATCCAGTTATCATAGGTGTCCCTACTGGCTTGCAATCATCTATTTTAAATTTCTTTGACATATTTGGACTGATTAATGAAAATACCTTTCTCTGTCTGTTGCACATTCAATCCCAAAAAGTATTTGATAGGGCCAATCATACTCATCTCAAATTGATTTTGCATCTCCTTACCAAATTCAGCATTAAGTTTGTCATTACGTCCAAAGATAATGTCATCAACAAATATAGCTACAAGTAGTAGACCTTTAGATGTCTCTCTAATGAATAGATTACAATCTGTTGCTCCTTTCTTGAATCCAATCTTTGTTAGATATCCATCTAGTCTCTCATACCATGCTCTAGGGGCTTTCTTAAGTCCATAGAGGGCCTTCTTCAATCTACATACCATATCAAGTCTGTCTGATAAGGTGAATCCTTTTGGTTGCTCAATGTATACTTCTTTCAAATCTCCATTTAGGAATATTGAATTGACATCCATCTGATAAACTTTGAAATTTTTTATTGTAGCATAAGCTAGAAACAACTTAATAGCTTCTAATATGCTCACAGGTGCAAATGTGTCTGAATAATCAATGCCTTCTCTTTGTGCATATCTCTTACATACTAACCTTGCTTTATTTCTTACTACTATACCATCTTCATTCATCTTGCTTCTGAATATCCACTTTGTTCCAATCACATTCTTATCACTAGTTCTTCGGACCAGTTCCCAAGTATCATTCTTAACAATCTGATCAAGTTCTTCTTTCATAGCATCATGACAATCTAAATCATTACATGCATCTTCAACACTTAAGGGTTCAATCTAAGATAGTAAACATACCGCTTCACTACTAGCTGAGTTCTTTGCTTGTGATCTTGTTAAGACTTTGCCACTCTGATCTCCAATGATGTCTTTCTTGGAGTGATTTCTAGATGTAAACTTTGGAACTTTAGGTGATGCTGACTCATCAGCCTTAGGAGTACCTTCTTCACTTGTCTCAGGGTCATTGAATAACACATCAATACTGTCAAACATTTCTTCAATAATTGTTTCACTAGTGGAGGGTCTGGGTTCTTCTTCAATCATGGGTGAGTAATCATGATATATTTCTTGAACCATAAACTTTTCATCAATCTTAACATGAGCACTTTCAATGATCTTTTTCAATCTTAAATTAAAACATCTATAAGCTTTACTTTTAGTAGAGTAACCAAGGAAAATACCTTCATCATTTCTTGCATCAAACTTGCCTACTGCTTCATCCCTCTTGATGTAGCACTTGCTTCCAAATATTCTGAAGTATTTTATTGTGGGAAAATTACCAAACCATAGCTCATATGTTTTGTCAGTGCTTGGTTTCAATTGAATTCTATTGATGGTATAGACTGCTATATTGACCGCATCTCTCGTATAGGTGTGTGCAACTTTTCCTTCAATCATGATGGTGTGCGCTGTATCAAGGATGATCCTATTCCTTCTCTCTACAATTCCATTATGTTGAGGGGTTCTAGGTGCACTTAACTGTCTCTTTATCCATGTTCTTCACAATACTCATAGAATTTTTTAGAGGTGAATTCTCTCCTCTATCTGATCTCAAACATTTTATCTTTAGTCCAAATTCATTCTCAACCTTAGCTTTGAATATTTTGAACTTCTCAAATGCTTCTGACTTATCTTTCAAGAACACAACCCACATCATCCTAGTATAATCATCAAAAAAAAAAAAAAATACCTTTCACCATAGTATGATCTTGTTTGAGTTGGACAACATAAGTCTATATGAATCAGATCCAACTTGTTCTCTGCTGAATTATGCTTGCTCCTGAATGAATTTCTCACATGCTTTCCCATCACACATTCCCTGTATATAGTATCAATTGGCTTTGCTATGCTAGGTAGATCTCTTACTGCCTTTACATTGCTTATCTTTACTATGTTATCAAAATTGATATGACATAGTCTTTTATGCCACAACCAACTGTCATCAACTTTAGCAACAAAACAACTTACCTTTGAATTGAGTTGGAAAATATTACCTCTAGTATTTGAGCCTAATGCAATCATAACATCATCCTTGTTGTTAATGATGCATTTGTCATCTTTAAATTCCAACTGATAGCCTTTTGCAAGTGACTATCCAACACTAAGAATGTTATGTTTCAAACTGTAATCACCTGAAAATGGACAAAGATCAAATCAAAGAAAATCAAGTAAAATCAAGGCAAATCAAGGACATAATTGAATCAATTGAATCACAATGCATAATTGTCCAATCAAAATTAAAATTAAGTCTTAATTCGAGATCAATCAAAATTGAGAACATTTTAATCAAATGCAATCAAATCAAAATACAATTAAATCAAATAATTGTATAGTCTTGGACTAAATTAAATTCAACCCATTCAAGGGATACATGGCTAAAATAAATCAATTAATAAATCTCAATTACTCTCAACAACCCAAAAGGAGAGGAAATTTGGGCAACCAATGAGATTTGAGGAAAGGCATTTGCATGGATCAAGCCAAATTGAATCTCAATCATTCAAAGTGAAAGAGAATCTTAGCCATCCATCTTGTCTACTTGTCCCAAGCTTTGAGGACACAAACTTTGCATTATCTTCAAAGGGTGGAACCAAGGACTCAACCAAGGCTTAACCATGATCAAACACAACTACACCCCCTACCATTGGAAAATCTATAAAAGAAAGGCCTAAATCCTTCATAATGATCATCCACACATCTGAGAATTGCATTAAACCTCTTACAATTTGAGCTTAGAAAGGCATTTGAGAAGCATTTTAGCATTTACTTTGATAATTGTTAGCAATAGCTTTGTTTATCATATCATTCTCATTCTAGGACTGTCATTAATGGAAGCTTGCTAAGAGCTTTACATTAACATTCTTAGTTAGAGAGCCATAGGATGCTCAATTGATCATTAATTTGCTAAATAGTTTCTCTATTGTGGTTTATTTAGTTACTATTTCATTTATTGTTCAACCTTAATTCTATGAAGGCACTTTCCCCAATGTACACAAACCATCAACATAAAGAACATCATTAGTACTATTCTTTCCATCCAAGGTGATGGCTCCTCTACTAACTATGGGTTTAGGAGTGCTGTCTCCAAATCTAACCACGACACCATTGTATTTGTCTAGATGAACAAATCTATTTTTATCACCTGCCATCTTGTGAAATCAATGCTAGCTCTTGTTCCTCTTACTCAACTTTATGATTTTTCTTATTATTCATTTTGTCTATAATAGCAATGAATCCAATTTATTCTTCACCTGATTCATCATCTGAAACTCCATCTCCAACATAGTAGCATTCCTTAAAATACTTAGGCTTGTAATCCTTTTTGAACTTTCTAGCTCTAGTAGGACACTTAGATGCAAAGTGACCGATCTTATTACATGAAAAGAACTTAAATGGTAATTGACCTTCATATTTTCCTTTTCCTTTCTTTTCTCTTTTGGAAATCATAGCAATGAAACCATCTAGTGTTTTCTCTTCATCAACATCATCAAAATTACCAGAAGTGTTTGCAGATTTCTTACCATGAACTGTTGCTTTGAAGGTTGTTTCACTCTTTGGTTCTATCTTCAATCTTGAAATCTCAAAAGCTAAGATTTTGTTGATCAAGGTCTCTCTCTTGAAATTTGAAGTAAGTTTCATGGTCTCATCAAGGATGTTGATCTTGCTTTCATATTCAAGAGTGAGAGTAGTCATTAACTTGTCCATAATGTCCTCTGAAATCTATCCACCATTGTTTCTGATTCCAGCAACCGCTTCATTTATCCTTTGATTGTAAGCTCTGATATTTTCTTCAGGTAGCATCTCTAATGCATTGTATCTTTTCTTCCATATCTTTCTCCATGCATTCTTTGCTTGTTTGTCTCCTTCAAATATGTCTTCTAGGTGCTTCCATATTTTGTGGGTTGTATCTATCTTTTTTATTTCTGAAAACTCACCATCAGATAGAGTGCTGATAAGAGCTTCTTTAGCTATTGAATTCTAATGAAATAATTCCTTTTTCTTATCAGTAGCATCATCCTTTGCAAGGTCTTCCAAGGAAGGTATCTTGACTACTTTGATAGTTACATCAAAAACTTCAAAAGCAATGCACTAGAAATGAGTCACCATCTTGTTCTTCCAATCAAGATAATTCTCTCCATCAAACTTAGGACTTTCTTTCCTAAAGTATGCCATCTGATCAACCTCAAGCTGTTAAAGTTTCTCTCCAAGGCACTTGGCTCTGATACCAATTGTTAGGAATAGTCCCAAGAGATAACTGAGAGGGGGGGGTGAATCAGTTATCTACAAGTTTCAATTCTTTATCCAATTAAGTATACTTAAACATAAAGCATAAACAAAATGAAAGAACACTTGAACTCAACATAGTATTTTGGTTACGGGGAAACTCAAATAGGTAAAAACCCTAGTGGGAATTGACACCCACTAATATTTTGCACTAGTGTATTATGATCCTTGTTAGAAGATCCTTAACCCTGTTAGGAGCTGGTTTACAATATATTTAGTATAGTAGACCTGGTCAAGGGTCAGACCCTGTTAGGAATCTTTTACAATAGTCCATGTTAGGGGAGATGACGCATTGTCCGAGAGCACACTGCTCAAAGGGGTGAAGGCTACAACCTTCTGATTAATAGATACACACTATATCTAGATCTTGGTGAACTGCGCTTTGACCTATTATCTAGATCAATTCCAATCTATAGCACAAATACTTTACTTGGTCACTTAGACCTTCTTCTGATGGCTCAA
Source organism: Chamaecyparis obtusa (assembly GCA_027943335.1). Classification (NCBI taxonomy): domain Eukaryota; kingdom Viridiplantae; phylum Streptophyta; class Pinopsida; order Cupressales; family Cupressaceae; genus Chamaecyparis; species Chamaecyparis obtusa. Next base: position 837,009 of record BSBK01004923.1, on the reverse strand, counting down.
CACTTCACACACTCTGCTCTGCTCTTCTTAATCAACTATGAACCACACACAAGCAATCACAAATGACTGCCTATAAATATCTTTCCTTTAAATGATATAATCAAGTTAGCCTATTAGAACCACCTTGAAATCATAATAGAGAAGCCATAACAAACTCCAATAATAATTCAGTCAGCTCTACTAAGCACGCAACACATTATGGGACCTATCCAATAAGATAATTGTAGACGCACGCTACACATTGTCAGCTCTACCAAAACAACTGGATCTTTCTCCTCAAGTTGAATTACTTCATGCACTCTTAATAGAACATCAATAAATCTCCTCTAAGCTTAAATCCAAGGGTGCATACCCACAGGATAGGTGCAACAACAAAAATAATAAAATCTCTATTGGCTCTTCTGAATAAACAAAGGAAACTTCTATTGGTGAATAGCGACTGCATAACTTCACTTATACTGAATATCAAACTATGTTTCCATGAATAAAACATCACTAAAATGTCTTCAACATATATCCAATCATGCAAGGCTCCATGATAACTATACGGACAACCATACATAGAACACTATCTGTTACTCTATCAGGAACACTGTTGACACAAGCTGCTATATAACTATATGTACTAACAGTTAACCTTTAAGCCCATGATATCATGTTGATATCATGTCCATGCTACACATACTAAAAGCTTACTACATAAGACTTCCACGCATGATACTTTCCATATGTTGTCATCAATGAAAAACATATAGTCAGTATTGGCCTGTTGGCAAATCTCAAACAGAGAACTCCTCAAAATATGGCCTCGCAAACCAGGACCTTATCCATTGGGCATAGAGTCAAAAGGGAGACTCAAAACAAGAGATCACATGAAAGCCTATGCAAGAATGCACTTCTTAGAAAATAAAAATCCTAACCTACTACTATACAAATATTTACATATGTACACATATTTACATCATTGGAATTTTAAACAAAATCATTGAAGGGTTTGTCAAAATAGCTCCCCTTCTTGACTAGCCTTTGATATTTTACATGTTTATGGATGGCCAAATAGAAAATAAAGCTTGAAAGGCACCCAACATGTTGGAATGCCTCTCGAAGATAGAAAATAAAGAAACTCACCCATGTTTGAATGTCATATCCTTGTGGAAAATGGATGGGCTTCTTCTTTCCTTTGTAAATCTCATCTTCATGTTTAGAGGTGAGCATGACTAGTGGTGACTCAAAGGTCTAGGCCAGATATTTGATGAGACATCCCCTGATTATTTCTATTGTCCACTTTTCCTCCAGATAACCATAAAAAATAGAGTCTTATAGCTTCTTTACTACAAAGGAGGTCTCCTTCTTTTGTTGCAGCTCTTCGTTTGTAGGTCCAAAAGTCCCTGACTCGAGGCTAATGGATGCACAAATGGCATCAAATTCATCTAGAAATCCATCCTTGGCAGAGATTTCCTCCAGGATCTCCTTAAGGCCTAGAGATGCATGTGTAACATAGCCTTGTAGAACATGAAGCACCTTTTCCTGAACTATTCTCTTTAATGTGTCACTAGTGTTTTGCTTGATCTCCTATGTAATGCCCCACTAGGGAACCTGGGATAAGTTGATCTAAACATGCTACTAAGTTTACAAAAAAAAATTTATTAAGAGTTCACAATAATAATGTTTAACAATCCAGAAGTAATATAATATAATTACAACTCATACATACAAGTACAAATAAAACATAGATTACAAATCTCAAGGGTTCCTTGATGTAGATTGCGTAAATATTAATTAAAATACTTAATGTAACAACCATACAAATTCTCCACATAATACAAATAAGTAAAACATCGTATACATGAAATCTAGATACAAACGATACCACAAGATATCCATAATGAAAGACATCCTCTTCACATACAACATGGTATGTAACAATAATAATCCAATATAAAGTACAATATGATATCTCCAAAACAATTTATACAATGAAACACGAATATAATATAAGAAAGATAAGAGTACATCTCCAACAATGATGAAAAATAAGATACAACTGATACAAGGAACATGTTGCACTAGTACACAAACCTCAAAATCTCAAATGGTAAAATAATCACTACCACCTGACCTTGTGGAACCTAAATGGTCCACTCCCACCATGCTGAGGAGATAACAAAAGATCCCACTTGAATAAAAAACACCAAAATCAATCATAGTGGAAACTAAGAAAGGGATCCTAAAAGCTCTCTATCTCAAAAGGTAAAATAGGATAACAAAGGTAAAACATACTCAACTAGAGGCAACCAACACATGTAGGAAACCTAAGATGCATATGGGGAAGTGTCATCACTTGAGCCAACTCTAGAGTTATCCTGGCCATCTCTCAAGACCCCGATGTCCTAGTGACTCTATGTGGTATTAGTAATCCTCTCATATAGACAAGATACCAACAATGCTATATCCAAATCCATGCAAGTGGAAAACATCATCTCACAAACCATCCTAGCCTATACTAGTGCTCAAGTAATGGGTGAGGAACATAGACCTCTTATTAATGTTTCTATCCTAGTAGATTTTATTACATTATCACTTTATTAAGTCACTTGCAATAAGTTATCCTAGTAGCCACTTGTGGGCCTCGACGCCTATTGCATGCCACTCCGCACCTATACACTTAGTTAACCTACCTAGGTTCACAAATTAGATAACAATAGAATGATAACAATAATCCTCAAGTCAGTTTCTTAATATAATAGGAACACACTAGTTCTCACATAACCACAATAACATAACAACACTCTCAAAGTGTCCTTAAAATCATAAGCTTCAATAAAACAAGGTTGGCAATAGAGATCGAGACCATATTTCCCCATGTGAAATAAGTAACCCAAACACAGCCATACAAGACAACCTTCATACCAGATGATAAAATTACAAGGTGACCACATATCATACAAAAGAATAATTCAAAATTAATATTAAAAATAATGATTACCAAAAGCAACTGGCACATTCCAAAAAATACCCCAGAGCCTCTGGTATACAATTTCTAAAAGCCAACGTAGTTCCCCAATTACAATCAATCAAAGTCTAAAAACATGCAAAAGTACCCAAAACCAATTTATAAATTTTTGTTGACTAAAACAATCATCTTGTTGACTAAAGTCCATTTGACTACAAAAGTGTTCATATAAATGTCTCATACATAACTATCTATTTAAAATAAAATCTCATTATATACTTTTTAAATAAGTACTTAACTAAAATCTCCATGCATATCAAAAAACCATGTATTTAATAATAAAATAATGTTGCATGTAAAAAAATTAATTAATATTTTTTTTTTGAAGTAAATAAATAACAATAATTATTATTATTATTTTTTAAAAAATTAATTTTTTTAAAATCTAAAAATTAATAAATAATAATAATTTTATTTTTTTAAAAATCCAAAAAATTAATAAATAATAATAATAATTTTTTAAAAAAAATTAAATCCAAAAATTAATAAGTAATAATAATTTTAATTTATTTTTAAAAAAAATTCAAATCCAAAAATTAATAAATTATTATTATTATTATTCCATCTTATTTTGATTTCAAGGGTTTTATGAAAATTTATAATCAACCCTCATTGAATCAATCTACAAACTTTCTTATTGTTTTTTAACCAAAATTCCTAGGGTTTACACAGAACATCTATAATGGAATTTTTCCTTAATTCCAAATTAACTAATAATCAAAATATGATTTTCTAAAACTAAAATATGCAAAATTTTGCTAAGAACAACCTAAGGTTTCAATAGGCATAATTTTCTAAAATTTTAAATCATAAAACATTCTAGATCTGGGTTTCTCTCAAATTTTCCACACAGAGTTGTTAATAACCAATTCAAACCAAATAATTGAAAATCAAGCAATAACATAATCAAACATTCAAGAAATATTTCAGACGCAATGTAGACAATCTTTTCAAAAGAAAATTAACATGGGTTCTTCAAACCCTATCTGAAAATCCACAAGAAGACCTGAAACAACAATGGCCAAATTGAAGACTTGAATATTCCAAATTACTCCTAAGCTTTGAAAATAATCCTTCAAATAATCTAAACAATTTCTCTCCAAAAACTACCCTCCTCCAAACTTGTGTTGTGAATAATGGCTAAAAAAATTTCTAATAATGAAAATCCCCCCAAACAGAACTCAACATGCAACTCCTAATCAAAAAAAGAACCCAACATGCAACTCCTAATCAGAAAAATAACTCAACATGTAACTCCTAATTAGAAAATAGAACTCAACTCACTAACCTTGTTTTTATCAAATTCTGTTGCATGATTAATTACAATTTTAATAATAAAATATGCATTTTTTAATTATCAACTCTGAACTCAACTTTATAATTAAATTCCCAATTCAGTTTTATTAAATTGAATGTGCAACTTAAATTGCATTCTTAATAGTTTATTAACAATTATTATTTTCCAACATATTAATAATTATGAAATTGATAATTAAATATCAATTCATTAATTATTCTTTTAATTTCAACTTTAGATTTAATAATTAATTTAATCATTTATTTTCACAATTAGACTTTTTAAATTAAGTATTTTTAATTAAATACCCTCATATTAATATTTCTATATTTAATTAGATTTAATTATTTATTCACATAATCAAACCCATAAATCACTTAACCATAATAACATAAAATCACATTAAACCACTCAACAAGACAACATAAGCAATAACTGACTAAACCAAAAACACCAAACTCAAAGTGAGGGAAAATGGTTCATGAATTCATGTCACCTTGATGAATTCGGAAAGGAAACTCAATCAGAAACATGTCCCTTAATTTAGGACAATAAATGGCTTGGGTTGGGATTGAACATGTATTTTATCTCCCCTCTCTTACCATTTGAGATATTGTTGTAGACACCTAAATTTGTCCTTTAAGATTAATTAAATTTAATTTAATTAATGACTCCAAATAATATTATAGTTAGATTTTAATTAATTATATTTGTTAAATTCATCTATTTATTTAATTAAATAAATTCACTAATTATAGTATTTGAATTAAATTTGAATACCATCTTTCATAACGTATTAAATTTAATTTAATACATGTTCCTCCATAGTCCCCTTTTAAATAATTTTTTTATTTATGTAATTCTCTCACATTTTTTATTTCTACTAAGCCATGATTAAATTTAATTTAATTTAATTTAATCCTAAATCCAACCTAGATGCTATCCTACACACATCACTTTCTATTTAATAAGCCTACTCACTAATTAACTAAAGTTAATTAGGCTAATTTTTAGATTCTTACATCCATTAGTCTTAATTATTTTCTCACACATGTGTGAGCAAATTTCCAAAAATTGCCTTTTCAAAAATTGCTAAAATTTGCATAAACAAGGCTTCTTACATTTTTTATGACACTTCTTACACCTTCTAAAATGGTGGAAATAGATTTTTTCTCTTACACATCTCTTACACACACTTACACATGTACTTGAAGTACACATTGACCTCTCACATCCCAAAATGCTCACACATGTGTGAGCAAGTCGTGGACTTTGCATAGCTTATGTGTCTCCTTGGTGGCACCTATGTGGATTCCACATAGATGCCACCTCACCTCAGCCCTCCAAAATCCTATAAATAGGACCCTTGTCTCAAGCAAAATCCATTCATTTTTGCATTAGAGTTATCATGCTAGTTTAGACTTAGAATTGTTTTCATAGAGTTCTTACTAACCATTTGGTAGTTGTTAGAATGCATTGTAGTTGTTAGATTGCTTTACTTTGATGGCATTAGTAGCATTAGGCTTGCATGTCATTGAACTTGAGAGTTGCTTCCATATCACCTTCTTGAGCTTCAATGACTTCTTATTGAATGCTTAAGGGTTGCTTCCATAACTTCTCCTTGAGTAGTTCAATCTTGATTTTACCTTGCATACATAGTGGGATTCACACTTGAGTTGGGAGAACACACCCACAACCTCTCTAAGAGCTTAAATCAAGCAAGTCTTGGGTGCACTTGCTTCATCCTCATCTGAGGTTATGGTGAAGATTAGTGTTTTTACAAGTTTATGAACATGTTAGAGTATATTTGAATATGCTCTTTATCATTAATGTTTTCATGTTTTAACTTGTTCTTAACAGGTTGGTTTTCATCATATACATTTTGGCACACCCAGTGGACCCACAATCCCATTTTTCTAACTATTTTTCTTGATTTTGTGAAGGTTTCCCGTGAATTTTCCAAACAGACATCTCTGCTCAACTAGAGGCATCTCCACCTAAAAATAGGCATCTCTACACACATGCGTCTCTTCCTGTAGATAAGCATCTCCACCTACAGACAGGTGTCTTCGCCAAAGAAGAGTTTTTCTCTCATTTTAGTTTGTTCTAATCGGTGTCTCTGCATACACACAGGTGTCTCTGCTAGAAAAGGGAGTTGCCTTTGTGTTGTTTTTTTTAAGTTGATTAAGTAAAGTTTTCTGACATATTAAGGTTAAAAATCACTATGTCTTTGTCATAAGAAACTTTTTTATGCATTTGAAACTTAATGGGAGCATAAAAATTTCAAACATTGGTGGTTAATATTTGTTTTTGTGCAGACAGACATCTCTTCCTGTACATAAGCGTCTTTGCCTGGAAACAAGCATCTCTAACAGATAGGCATCTCTTCATGTACATAGGCGTCTTTGTCTGATTTCAGCATGTTTTCATAATATCTTGCACTTTAAGTTTGTTGATCTGAGTTTTTTGGAAGATACTAACATTTTGTGACTTCTAACAGTGATTTTGCAAAACGTTGACCAAGATTTGAACATTCTAAGACTACTAATTTGTTTGTTTTGTAGGACATTGTTAGAAGACCAAACACATTAAACTACTTACCAAAGTTGTTTTGTAGGTTTCCAAGGAGATTCAATCAAACATTGTGTTTTCTTAATGATTTCTTAGGCACCTAGAATTAAATAGGAAGTTTTTTTTTTATATAATGATTTATTAGCTAGGGGATTATGCTCTTTTCTCCAAGTGAGAAAATCATAAACCCAAAACCTTTTGAATTGTTGTCTTAAAGAAAAGACTTGGAATTGATCATTTGTTCGGTGTGATTGGGAGAAAACCTCGTTGGATAGGGGATTATGCTCTTTTCCCCTTGAGGGAAAATTAGAAATCTAGACTCCTTGGTGCCAATCCATGCATTTATTTTCAATCCTTTATATGGGCCTACTGGCGAGGTAAAAAGCTCCTAGGAACAACCCGCATGAGAACGAGGTGTTTAGCCCACCACTCCAATTCATGTTAATAAAATTTTCTTTTTGGGGTTAAAACCTTAGAAGTCAGATGACATTTGAGCTTATACATGGCTCTCACCTAACATTTAGTAGGGCCTCATGGTCTCAATCATATTTACATGACTACTTGTGTCAAGGTGCTTTGTGGGGCTATATGTCCTAGTTGCTCTTGCACGGACATAAACAGTGTGTTCGAACGGAGACCCTCACTAAAATCCATTAGTTAGAAGCCACCTGGTTCACCTCTGAAAGGTTGATAATATGTGTGTGAGGAGAATAGTAATCTCCCCAAGACACTCACCATATTGAGCCCCCTTCAATGTTAACACTCTAATAATACGACATCATGGTTGGAGCCATTGTGTGCTTGGTGATGGCCATATTCTAAAGAGTTTTTGGGTGTGTTCCTAAGTCAGTGAGAAAAGGTTTTCAATATCAGCCAACTTCCTTCTAGGGATAAAGAGTGTGCTTGTTACTTTCATTGCAAAACAAACCCGTACACTTGAATCCTGCAAGGTTGCTTTGTCCCTTGCAGGACTATTTTTGACAAAGGTGCTTGTAACCTAAATGTTTGAGATATGCATGAAATTGGTTCTTGCCAAGAACATCCTTTGATCTATCAAGATATTGTCTTCAAGTCATGACTGATAGTGTTAAACATAAGAAAGCAAAACTCCCAATTGCACGAGTCCATAGAGAGAAGAAAATCGTCGATCAAAAGATTAAAGCCAACCAATCTTATTTGTAACCCATTCAAAATTTTCTAGAGGCTATTGAGAAATTAGATAAAATCATCTATAACAATCGGGTTGCTAATTTTGTTTCCAAGAACAAAGTGAACATGACCTTTGTCACTTGGGAATCCTACAACTAAGTACCAGGGACCTTCTTTATTCATCCTCTTCAAGCCATTCATCCCTTTCTCATCTTTTAAACACCCCTTTCTTCATCCACATTCCAAAACATTAGGAACATTAATCAGAATCTTGGAATTTAAATCAAAATCAGATCAATCCATCTTTCACACCTTCATCAAGCCATAGGGTGAAATAATCATTCCAATAGTGTCTCATAGACCTTAATTCCAAAGAAAACATTAATCCCTTACTACTTTGAGAATTGAGTCCTTCTCTAATAGTCCTAATCCAGTCCTATTTTGTTTGGGGATCATTAGTCTATCACCCAAATAAAAGAATACTTTAAATCAAAACCAATCTTATGTTTGCATAATCACAAGGTCTTGTTTCACCTAGGTTTGTTCCAAAACCTTTAAATCCAATCATTCCTTGAGGCTTAGTTCCTCTTTAATTAGATCTCATTAATCCTCAATCAAATCAAATCAATCAATCTAATTCAATCAATCCAATCAATCATCAAGACTTAATCATTAGTCCAAGTTGCTCCTAGTTCACCAAATCTTTTTCTTCCCATACCTCATCAACTATTCACCCTTCTTCAATTCAACCATTTGAAGGTCACTCATGCATGGTACTTACCTGATCACAAGAAAAGATAAGACAAGAATCTCTCATCATGGATAACGACCAGGAAACTGTCTATCAAGAAGACTTTAATGACAAAGAAGAACCTCACATGGAATATGACACAGTAATACCCAAAAGTGTCAGTGCCAATCCACGAGCTAAAGAATTATTTGAGGATCCTAACAATTTAAGCTTACTTGAAGACCTAATCCAAGCCAACAGTTCCAACATCTTCATGAATCTTATCCAAAGGGGTGTGACCCTCCCTGATAATTTGGATGAAACTTTTCTTGAGAATAACTTGATTCGAACCAACAAAAGAAAAGTACCACCCATAATGTCATCGACATCTAATAACACAACTCAACCTCCCCCTAATACACTTGAATTAATCTAACAACTTTTAAACAATCCTAACTCAAACAATGGGGTGAGTAATGATGGTTTAAGTGTGGGACGTGCACCTGAACAAAAACCAGGGTCCTCGGGATGATGCTCTACTTCTATTTTCTCGAAGCCTAGTGGAGTCTTAAAAAATCAAAATTATGCACAAATAAACAACACCAATCAAAGACATCACACCAATCTTCCCCCTCTGGGAGGACATAATGCATTATCAAGAGGAGGAACACATCAAGCCCATATGATCGCCACCAATCCTCCTAAATTAGTCCAACAAATTGATGAGCTCAAAGGCATGATGATGGCTATGCGAAAAGGTGGGAAGAAGGAATTTTATTTTGCAGAAATATGTCCTTATCCTTTTGAAAAATCAATCACTCTCCAACCATTCCTCGCCAATTTTGAAATGCCAAAGTTTTATAAATACAAGGGAGACTCATGCCCTGTGCAACATATCAAGGAATTTTATGTAGCGACACAAGAATTTTCCCACAATGATCATCTTATCCTAAGACTTTTCACTAGGAGTCTTGGAGGACCAGCCTTAGAGTGGCTATTGAACCTTCCTTCAAGTTCCATCTCCACCTTCCATGATCTCACTAAAAAATTTGTTACACAATATTCTTATAACATGGAACATCAAGTATCCCTTAGCAATTTGTGTAACATAAAGCAAAGAAATGGAGAAACCTTTGCCAATTTTCTCCAAAGGTGGCGACATCTTGCCAATCACATGCCTTGGAAAATCCCAGATTCACATCTAGTTGATATCTTTAATAAGAATCTGGTTATAGAAATGTCATTTCAAATGAAGATGGTCGCCCAAGATTCCTTCGAGGCACTCATTAAAAAGGGGGAGTCTATTGAAGATGGACTTTTGATGAAAGGATCATTTAAACACTATACCCCTAATTCATATAACAATACTAATGATAAACCCAAGTTCTGGTCTAAGAACAAAGGTGTTGTTAATGACAGAGTGATAGATGCTAAACATGTCCAAAATGTTCAATCAGCCAACAATAGTAACCAAGGAAATTGCAACAACAATGATCAGAACAATCGTAACAATAATCAAACCAATCCAAATAATCAAAGAAAACAGAATAATTCAAATAACCATAGTCAAAATCAAGGATCTAGTTATCATGGCTCTTTATTATCATGATATAATAGCAACAACAACGACGATGATTTACACAACTGGCAGATTTCCTTGATGTGATCTTTCGACATCTAGTTGATCAAGGGATGATGGTTTACCCTAACACCAAGCCTTTCAATGAAAATCAACCTAAACCCAACTGGTATAAGGATAATGAATACTATGATTATCATCACATAAAAGGGCATGAGATTAAAAAATGCATGAAGTTTCATCATTCTGTGCAAGATTTAATCGATGATGGTAAAATTGAAGTAGAAGGACAAAATGCCTCTAATTCTAACACCCAGCTAAAAATGTATTCTAAACCTTTTCTAGAACATAATCAAAACAATGCATCCACATCCAAGGGCTTTTCTTAGGATTATTCGATGAACAAAATCTTAGGAGATGAATGCACTTGTGGAAAATTAGCTGAAAATAATGTTTGTGGCTTTGACTCACTATGTGGCCATATTGAACAGTCTAAAACTCATGTAAATACCTTGACTTTAAAGAGTATGGATTGCAATGTTACTACCCACTGCCCTCACATAACTGTACAAGTTGCTGCCAATCCACCTATTTTAGATCCACCCGCAGCACCATCTACCTTGACACGACCTGCGTCATGTTATGACTTGCTTTCCCAACTGAAGAAGACCCCCGCATAGATATCCATACTAGAGCTTTTACATACATCCCCCATTCACAAAGAGGTCCTTAAGAATTCCCTAACTGAGTCTCGCATCCTAGAAAATATCAATGCCTCTCAATTCCAAGCAATGATCAGAATTTTGGCTACTCAACAACACCTGGTTTTCACCGACAAAGATTTCTGAGGTCCTGACCCTCATCATAATAAAACCCTACATATCCAAGTCACCATCCATATCACCTTAATTAAAAGAGTCCTTATAGACAATAGATCTAGTCTGAATCTTTATACTTTAAGCATGATCCACAATATCAATCTTTCTGAGGATCTCATTGATGTAAATAAAAGAATAACAATAAAAGTGTATAATGACAGAGAAAGGGTGAGTAAAGGCCTCATTGCACTCCCCTTACAAGTGGGCCCAACCCTTATTGAAACTATTTTTCAAGTGCTTGACTTGGATCTACCTTACAATATCCTTTTGGGTAGGCCATGGATACACGCTATCTCAGGTGTCCCATCCACATTTCACCAATGTTTGAAATTCCCACATCATGGAGCTAAAATAACCATTCTCAGAGATCATGAACCCTTTCAATATTGCAAGAGGTTGGAAGAACTACCCATTGAATGAATATGTTCTTCCACTTTCTCAAGAGATTCCCCTCCAGTACACTTCTTCTGAAGAATAGTTGTCTAAGCAAGCCAAGGGAAAAGAAAAGGTTACCCAAGAAAAGAATACTAAACCTAAAAAGAAATTTAGGTTCACCGATCAAGGCCCGGGAGAATATAAGTTTGAAAATTCCCTATGCATTGGTCAACTCCCCCTCTCTCCCAGGTCTTATGGAAAACCTTCACAACTCTTCCCTAAGGAAAATAAAGAAACTATGAAGTGTAAACAGACTATGTTTGAATATTGGGGATCTCTTTCAGATAAACATATGGAGCATAATGTTCTTTCATGGCTTTTTGATGAAGAAGAAGACAAACCTGTAGACATTCCTAAAGGGAATTATATAAAGGCCACACCCATTGTTGAAAGTATGGAATATCATGGCACTAGTCTTGGAGAAAATGAAACAGGAAGAAAAACTCTCATAAAAGCAACTAGATACCCCCGAGGAAGAGGACTGGGTTCCATAGAAACTGAGAAAACCTTTTCCAAGGACTATTTATTGATTGAATCTGATTCAAACACTGAGGAAGAGTTCTTCAAAGTTCCTTTCCAGTACATTAAAGATGACCTTGATACCTATGTCCTCTATATCGACCAAACTGACCAATCTTGTCCTCCATATCGAGCAATCCTGAGCTAATCGATTGGGACCAGGAAGATTCACCACCTGACTTAGACATATGTGATTCAGACGAGGTAGTTTTAGCACTTTTCAGACTAAGAAATCTCTAAGATAATGAACATCAGATTTACTACAGCGAGAAATCCTACTTTGGTAGCCAAGTCAACTCCCTTAGTTTCAAAAATAAAGAAAAATAAAATAAAATAAATGATAAAACATTCTTGGGTAAAAACCTTTTTGAGGCACCTTTGGATGGAGAAAAAGACAAAATAAAGGACGCCTCTTCTAGTGAAAACCTCTCTGAGGTGCTAGAGGAGGGGGAAGTTGACTTGCCATTCATGTCATTACCATCAGAGAAGTCTTCTATCCTCATAGAAGAAACAATTGTAGTTAATCTGGACATAGAAATAGATCCTAAGATCACCTATATTGCAGCCTCTCTAGATGAGACAGAACAAGAGTCCATGATTACATTCCTTAAGAAAGCCCACATTAATTTTGCATGGACATATAAGGATATGCTTGAACTTGATACTGACTTGGTTGTGCATCAGCTCGCTGTGGATCCTAAAATCAAACTTGTCAAGAAAAAATTATGCAAGATGCATCCACAAGTAGCACTTCTGGTTAAAGCTGAATTGTAAAAAATGCTAGATGTAGAATTCATCAGGCCCATAGACTATCTTGAATGGGTCTTCAACATTGTACTAGTAGGTAAACCCTCTAGGGGCATCTGGATTTGTATTGATTTTAGAGATCTTAATCTCACCTGCCCTAAGGATGATTTTCCACTTCCAAACATTGACATCATAGTGGATTTGACTGTTGGGCATGAGATGTTGTCCCGCATAAAAGGTTTTTCTAGATATAATCAAATTCACATAGCAGTGGAAGACCAGCATAAAACTGCATTCACTACACTGTGGGGTAAATTATGTTATCAGGTCATGCCCTTTGGTCTCAAGAATGTAGGCGCCACTTACCAGAGAGCCATGACGACCATATTTCATGACCTTCTTCATGTGATCATGGAAGAATATAAGGATGATATCTTAGGAAAATCCAAGACATGAGAATCACACATTGTTATTCCCATTACTATATTTGACAGATGGGAAAAGTATAAGGTCTGATTGAATCCCAAGAAATGTGTCTTTGGTGTGCAATCAGGTAATCTCTTAGGCTACATTGTGTCTCACAGAGGAATAGAAGTAGATCCTAAGAAGGTGAAAGCCATTTTTGAGATGCCACTTCCAAAAACTTTGAAAAAATTAAGGAGCTTGCAAGGAAGACTTCAATCCATCTGGAGGTTTGTGTCGCAAATAGTAGAAAAGGTGCATCCTTTCTCTCACCTACTAAGAAAGGATATTAAATTCATTTGGGACTGCTTGTGTCAAAAGGATTTTTAACAGCTCAAGGTATATCTAGCTAATCCACCAATTTTGGTCCTACCTGTTCCAGGAAAGGCTTGCATTCTCTACATCTCCGCAACTACAGTAGCACTAGGTGCTCTCCTAGCACAGCTAGATAAAAATGGAAAAGAGTGCGCCATATATTATCTTAGTAGGAATTTAGTGGGTTATGATCTCAACTATACAACTATTGAGAGAGCTTGTCTAGTTGTAGTCTTTTGTATGCAGAAGCTATGTCATTACATGCTTAATCAAAAACTACAGTTGATAGCAAAGATCGACCCACTTAAGTACTTGTTATCTAAAGCCGCCCTGACAGGTCACACAACAAAATGGGTCATGATCCTTAGTGAATTTGATATTATGTACACAAAATGCAAATTAATCAAAGGAAAAGCAATAGCATATCAACTTGCAGAGGCTCCCATTCCTGGAGATCATCCTATTGTCACAAACTTTCTTGATGAAACTATCATGACTATCACTCCCAGCATTCAGTGGAAGCTTTATTTTGATGGATCTTTCACCTAGAAAGGATCGGGGGTAGGAATTCTATTTATAACACCTCAAGGGGATTTTATCCCTAAATCTTATAAAATGACATTTTCTTGCATGAACAACATAATAGAATATGAGGCCTTGGTCATAGGGCTTCGCCAAGCTGTCATATGGAAGATCACAAGTTTTCTTATTTTTGGTGACTCCCAATTAGTTATCAAACAAGTCAATGATGAATTTCACACCAAGGATGACAAATTGCTCCCTTACTGAAGCATGGTCAGTGATCTCAAACAAAATTTTGCAAGCATCATTTTCTAGCAAATCCCAAGAGCAAATAATAAAGTAGTTGATGCCATGGCTACTATTGCTTCACTAATATCTATGCCAGAAACAAGCACATGATGTGAATTTTTTGTCAAGAATCTTATGGTCCCTGCCTATGACCAGCTAGATTTTGAGATGGTGTGTGAAATTATTGGTCCTGAATCACCTTGGTATCAAGAAATCCTTGCCTATCTTCATGATAAAACCATTCCCCTCACTCTTACGCCTAACCAACAAAAAAATTTCATCCGTCGCATTTATTTTTACACAATCCTTGGAGACACTCTTTTTTGTAAACACTTTGATGGAACTATTCTTCGATGTTTGAATTTGGAGGAAGCACACACAACTTTGGAAGAGGTGCATCAAGGAATCTGTGGAGCCCATTCTATTGGTATCACCTTAGCAAAGAATTTTCTCCGCACTGGATACTATTGGTCGACAATGGAGCAGGATGCCTATCATTATGTGAATAAATGTGTTCCTTGTCAGTAGCATGGCAATTTGATACATGCTCCCGCTCAATCCCTCCAACCCACCATCATACCTTGGCCTTTCTCCCATTGGGGTTTTGATCTTGTAGGCCAGAGATTTCCAAACTCTGTCCATGGTCACAAGTATATCCTAGCTGCCACCAAATACTTTACCAAATGGGTCGAAGCAATCCCCCTCACCTATACAACTGGTAAGAAAATTTCCAAGTTTATCCTGAATTATATCATTTTCTGCTATGGCATCCCAAAACATCTCCATACTGATAATGGAACACCCTTCAAGAATTAGGATGTCTCTAACCTTTGCAAGAAATTTGGCATTACCCGGCATTGTTCATCCAAGTACTTCTCGTAGGGCAACGGTCAAGCTAAGGCTACCAATAAAACCATATTAAAAATCGTCAAAAAGACTATTGATGATGCTGGCCATGATTGGCACCTGCAACTCAATCCTTCCCTCTAGGCCTACCGCACCTCCATCCATACTCCTACTGGCACCACCCCATTCACCCTTGTCTATGGTTCTGAGGCTGTCTTACCCATTTAAATTGAGCTCCCTTCCCTCAGGATTTCTCTCAAGAATCTAATGTTCAAAGAAGAATATAGGGTTGTCCTCTTGCAAGAGCTGCAACTCCTCGATGAGAGACACCTCAATACCCTTAACTACCTCTATGTGTATCAAAATCATCTGCGCTTACATTTTAACAAGAAGATCAAACCTCATGAGTTTGATGTAGGTGATCTGGTCCTATAGCATAACATGAAGAATCTCCAAAATTGAGAAAAGAAAGGGAAGTTTGAACCCAATTGGTTGGGCCCATTTGTTATTATTGCTAAATTTAGTTATGGGGCATATCAGATTGCAACACCTGAGGGAGATCGGCTCCCTGATCCTGTAAATATTCTACATTTGAAGTGCTTTTATGCGTAGCTCAGCATTCAGGTCATGTACATTGTTATTCGGCAAAAATCTTAGTAATCAGAAAAAGATCTTGAAAAAATCAAAAAAATCAAAAAATATCTTGAAAAAATCCTAAAAATTAGAAAAGATCCCGAAGAAATCCTAAACATCAGAAAATAAGAAAATCCTAAAAAGAAGATAATGTTCCTGAAAAAAACAATCATTGTTTGGTAAATACCTGGTAAACAGGCACCTTACAAAAAAAATAAAAATTTGTCCAATTGTGAAAACTTGGCAAACAAGCACTTTAGGCAAGTATTATGGTGAAAACCTGTCTCAGGCACCATGATAACAGATTTGGATCCATTGTCTTCCTGTCCATTGCACATATCCATCCTCATCCTAGTCCTAGTTTCAATCATCGCTTCCCACATAGCCATAAAGATCCAACCACAATTCCCAGCAAGCTGAGCTTAACCCCATCACACTGAGCTTTTCCTAGAAATAGTGATCACAAAATTTCTTATCAAAATCAAATCTCTGAGTTATTGTTCCTTTCACATCTATTTCTAGCGAATATCCATTTCAGTCAATCAATCTTTGTCGTACAAGATGCATCCTTCCTCAGTCGGCTCAAATCAATCTCGTCAATCCTATCCCATTCATGGCAAGAACTATGGACCGAATGACCACTTGGTCAAGAGGCCTTGTTTGTTGATTTTATCTTTTGTATTAGTAGATCCTACTCATGATTACCTCAATCTTCCATATCTTGGTATATTGTGACTAGTGAAATCTGCTGCAAGTGTCGATTGCAATATGATATGTTTGTGGATAGTTTAGGAGTATTTTTGTTGGTTTCCCAGTTATGATTATGTGTATCTTAATGGGGGAAATGGGTTAGCATACTTATGTCCATTAAAAGACCTAAGTGTGCCCAGATCTCTCCAATAAGTATATGTCATAGGTTATATCATAGTCAGGAAATCTACATCTTTGTTTCTACAACTATTTGAGAGTCTAGTCCACGCAATGGAACAATGTCATATGTGCTTCTATAACACATGATGCATCCCTCCTATTGCAATATCAAACTAGGGTGTGCTCTTTAACACAAACACAAGTGATCCCACTAAATCATGTAGTCAGGTTGCATTATAGCTCAAATTCATTTTAGTTTGTTTCTTTTATGCATTTTTGTTTGAGACAAGGGTCTTGTTTGTTCATCATCCCCTCCCTCTTCTTTAGTGGTTTAGTTGATTCTACTGGTTATATCAGATACACAAACAAAAACATCATAATAATAAAGTGACACTAGCTCATATTATTGCATTCTACCTCATATAGTTAAGTTCATTTAGTTACAATTGTATGTCACCTATATCTCATTAATAATTACTCATTAAATACACATTGCATGTCAAATATATCTCATTAATCATTACTCATTAAATACACATTACATGTCAAATATATCTCATTAATCATTACTCATTAAATACACACTGAATGTCAAATATATCTATTTAACCATTAATCATTACCTATGCATTACACATTCATAACCATCACATATGCATAATAAAACATCAATTCATATCTACATAAGATTTGCACATCATGTAGTACACATTTCACATAATCACACACATCCTGCATCACACACATCAGTATAATAATATAGTACTATGCATAATCCCATAATCCATCAAATAAACTCATGAAATAGCACCACAAAAATATTTGTATATATATATATATATATATATATATATATATATATATATATATATATATATATATATATATATATATATATATATATATATATATATATATATATATATATATATATATATATATATATATATATATATATATATATATATATATATACATATATATATATCATAACATCATGGTACATCAAAATGATATATCAGGCACCTTAATGCTGCTATACATATGCATCTTATCTACAAATTCACAAAATATGTATCCTGAACTGGATCTCATGACCCCTGGAAGATATCCCTCACTCTGAATACGGGGCCTGTCTCTTCTCTAGAGGTACTACCTAATGATAGAGGCCCATATAATAGGCCACCTCTCTCCCCATCCTCAATGCATCTCATTGTGCATCCAACATGGCTATCAATAACTGTCATGTACCCACCATCATCGCTCCCTATCTCGCTAACTCTCACTCCCTCGGTATATCTCTACTCGTCTCTACCACATGTCCTTGTCCTCTATCAGTTGATGGGTGTGAATGTCTGTCTGTCTTTGCATCTCCTCTATCTGGCTTGAAAATTAAGCTACCTCCCCCACCATCCCCTCTATACCTGTGTCAACTCTTGTCCTGGTAATTTGTCTTGTACCCACTCAACCCTACAGTATGCCCAAATCCTGTTGCATAGTCTCTATCTGATCCTCTTCTCTCTCTCTGCCACCCTTGTGGCCTCTGCTTTGGCTGATCTATCCCTCTCCACTTCCACCAAAGCCTCTAATCATGTCACCTTTGCCTGGAGAATGACTACCTGCTCCTAATTTCCCTGCCTCTCATCTCATTTTGATCCTCCTAGCCCCATCTCCTCATCCTCTGACAATGGCCCCTAGGCCGCCTCCTCTCACCCCCTCTACACTACATGTGCAGGGTGACCTGCAACGGGTCTCTACATTATCCCCCTCTGTCGCTCTGTCACCTGCCTCTATGCCCCCCACCTGACTCCTGGCATTACTGATGGTCTCTTCTCATCATCCTCCTCATCCTCCTCTACATCCTCCTCCTTAGACTCTATCTCTAACTCTATCTTCTCTATGGCCTCTCCTGGTTCTGTAAGCCTCGTTGGCCTATGCCTCTCCCACCAGGCTGCATACTCAACTATCACCCCTACATATGCCACCTGTCCCTAGGCTGTTGTCCATGGTACTGGCTGCATACCTCTCCAGCTACTCCTAACATTCTGAAGATCTACTCTGATGCCCCATACTGACCAAATCTCCCTCGAGATGATCGAATGTGGATAATTGTCTAGAACTATCCCCTACCTCATGCCAAACTGTCTACATACTCGAGATGGCATGTATCTCACTATCTGAAATATCATCCTCCCGATCAACCAACAATCTATCTACACATATCCTAAGTACTCTGCATTTAGAGTACCATCCTCTCTTCCTATCTACTCATCCCAGTACCCCCATGCCTCACACCCTCTATATGGTGTCCACTCAAACCATATTAGCTCATCCAGTATCCTCTGCCAGGTCTCAATTGATCTCACATCCCTATATGACAAGGGTGATCGATACCGACCTACAAATGGCTCATATCGCTATCATTGACCCTCCCCTTGTAGTGGTCATACCACTGCAATATGCTCCCATGCCTAGACTAGCAGCAATGTAACTCCAGGTCCCATCATCCACCGAGTATGGTATGTGCACATATGAAGGTCATAATTGTATCGTCTTAAAATGGAAGCACTTCCATGTTAATAGCACTTAGCCCTCTAAGTGAGTGGTCTGGGTCATGTCAAGCACCTTGAATCGGCTCTTTTCTTGGATCATACTTGTTCTCCTCATTCAACTTATATCTGTCCCTGATTTTCACAAATCTGCATTTCTTAGCATTTTGGGTCAGGATCCTGAGGTTTTTGACCACAAGGTCAAAGTTGACCTTATGGGGTCAAAGCCGACCTCTAACTTGACCTAGTCAGGATCAACCTTGACCCTGACCTAGTCAGATACAACCTCGTCCTTGACCCCCTATTCAGATTTCAAATTTCTTTGATTTTTGGGTGTCAGATTTCGGGGATATTTATTTTCCTACCTCCGGGTCGGCCATTTCAGGTTTGGGAATGGTATATCTTCAAATTGCATTTAATTTAGGTATATTTTCTAAAGGTTAGGACCTAATTGGAATTTAATTCTCTAAGGTGGCCCCTCTAGAGGATTGTGTCCTAGTTCACTATAAAAGGAGGCCTTCCTCTCTCATTTTCACATCCATTATTCACATCTTCTTTTGCCATCAAGCAATCAAGTTTCCAAGCAATCTCATGATCAAGTCATGAAGTTTGGTGATAACATCTCTCAAGCTCTCAAGGTGATCAAGCAAGCATTCATTCAAGCATTTAAGTCCTCTTCTCCATCCAAGTTCTCCATTAAAGATCAAGGATTCAAGCATTTAAGCCATTGAAGGGATTTGGTTCAAGCATTCAAGATTCATCATTAAAACCCTAGATCTAGCCATCATGATGGTGTGATCTTCCTTCAAGATCCTTTGTTCATCTTCAAGATCCATTTCATTCTTCCCTCAAGGTGGATTCCAAGCATACAATCATGGAGGTTTGATTTACATTTATTGATGTTATATCAACATACTTGATTACATTTCAAATACAATTGCATATCTATTGAATGTCATAGCTTCATTGTTAGATCTACTTCTACTACTTGCTAGCATTCTCCATTCCAATTTCAATATTAAGGTTGATTCCAAACCAAGGTTTGACCAAGGCAAACCCCCCAAACAAACAACAAAACCATTTTTCTTGTAGGTATAGGTGCAGAATTTTGGATCTAAGAGTAGATTTGGATACCCTTTTCAGTGAACTTCCGGGATCTGCGAACAAAGTCAAAATCAACCTTCAAATAAAGAATGTAGCCTTTGACCTTTTATGAGGGTCAAAGACTACCTGCCGTCGAAAAGACAAAAGATTTATGGGTTTTCTTCATCTCGACATTTCTAGTCTGAAATAGGTTGCAAAATTGCTTGAAAGTACACATAGACATCAGAAATTGGCATTTTCTAGATTTTCCCTAATTTGAGGTTAGTACTTGTATTTCAATTATTTCAAATTTCAAGCACAATTCTACCATAGGGAAATATAGGGTTTTTGTCTCTCTTTCATATTCTCCATAGATTGATTTGATTGTGCATTAACCTTGTGGTTGATCAAATCGGATCTCTTTGTTGGAAATTTGGATTTAGGAGTCGATCTAATATTTCCCCCATACATTATATTAAATAGAGGTGATTCCATTTTACCCCTATTCAATAATATACATGTGCTAAAATCGTATATCCCCAACAAAACTCTATACCATCCTCCTCCAGCATCTGGCTCACTACTCTCGCCCATCAAATTGGAAAACCATGCCTTGAGTGGTCTAGCATCAACCTCCCTCCTACTAATCCGACTAAATATAGTGCTAGTCAGGGAAATCGTGCCTCCATCCCCCCTCTCTATGACATCCACTACTAGTCAATCGGTAAATGGTCTACCCCCCATTTGAAACTCTCCTCCATCAAGTGCTTCGCCCTCTCCAACTGATACTTAGCCATCTCCCCTTGAATCAATATCTGCAAAATCCTCCATACGTCTAGCAACATCACTGTTGCCTCCCCGGTTGACAAATAGAAACTCGATGTATCTGAGTGTCATCTCTTGATCAATGTTTTCATCAGCACATTATGCGCTCTCAGGTGTGGGCACTCATGCACATGCTACAGAATGCATAAGGTCACTTGTCCCCACTCCACCTTGGTCAACTCCTCTCATAGCGTCATTGTGTTTGGTCATCACTCTTTCGAGCGAATCCAGTAATCTGACTCCTGTGTCCAATTACCCGATACCCTTTCTTAGTCTTAGTCATTACCAAATTTACCCCCCCATCCCCATGTCTTCTTTTCCCCTGCTCATCCCCTCCCCTTGGCCATGGAGTTTCTTGTTTTAAGCCGAGCAACTCCCCATCTTTTGGAGCCCATTCATTTGTCACAGGACACACGGCTACACCCCCACAATCTCCACCCCCCTCTACCTTCGGCTAGGCTCCAGCCCAATGATGGGCGGAGCCGCCTGTTAGCCCACAGGTGGCACCACCAACCCATGGGTGGGTGGAGCCACCTGTTCACAAATGGGCGGCATCATCGGCCCATGGGTAGGCGGAGCTACCCGTCAACTATTAGGCGGCTATGCCCAGCTTTGAGGGCGGAGCCGCCCGTCAGCTGACGGGAGGCACCGCCCGTCCAAAGGTGGGTGAAGCCACCCATCGATTGATGGGTAGCACTGCTCTTCCCCATGGCAGGTAGAGCCATCGATGGGCAGCGTCGTGCCACCAAGTAATGGGCGGCTCCACCCCACCTATCCCTAGCAAACCTCGCCATTCACCCTCCCCAAATCTTTTCCACAAATGCAAAAAAAAATAACAATAATAAACAGAATTTTTTTAAAAATTGCTAAAATTGCAAAGAAAGGATTTATGCACTCACCGGCTCCCCCCTGTCTATTGCTCGGCGATAGACTCACACTCGCTCACCCAACTGCATCATTTCCCGTCATCCTGCCATTCTCCCTTCTCCTCTCCTCTCCTCTTTTTTCTTCTCCTTAGGGGTAAAAATGAATAAGTTTCCCCCTTTTTTCCCTTTTATAAGAGGTTCTTTTTTTCAAAATAGGTAGAGGGTCTTTTTTTTCTTTTCTTTTTCTTTTTCTTTTCCCCCCTCATTAGTCATGCAAAGTCTTTATTCCCTCCTTTTATAAAAATTGACCCAAAAATTTTATTTTTTGGTCTATTTTTCCGAGGGGGCACATCCTCCTACTGACATTTCCTCTGGGGCATCTATATTTTCTTTTCTTTGACACGATGCCATTTTTTGACACCACATCAAAGATGGGCAAAATGTAGACACCTAAATTTGTCCTTTAACATTAATTTAATTTAATTTAATTAATGACTCCAAATAACATTATAGTTAAATTTTAATTAATTATATTTTTTAAATTTATCTATTTATTTAATTAAATTTATTTAATTAAATAAATTTACTAATTATAGTATTTGAATTAAATTTAAATACTGCCTTTCATAATGTATTAAATTTAATTTCATACATGTTTCTCCATAGTCCCCTTTTAAATAAATTTTTAATTTATTTAATTCCCTCACATTCTTTATTTCTACTAAGCTATGATTAAATTTAATTTAATTTAATTTAATCATAAATCCAACTTAGATGCTATCCTACACACATCACTTTCTATTTAATAAGCCTACTCACTAATTAACTAAAGTTAATTAGGCTAATTTTTGGATTCCTACATCCATTAGTCTTAATTATTTGCTCACACATGTGTGAGCAAATTTTCAAAAATTGCTTTTTTAAAAATTGCTAAAATTTGGATAAACAAAGCTTCTTACATTTCTTATGACATTTCTTACACCTTCTAAAATGGTGAAAATAGACTTTTTCTCTTACACACACTTACACATGTACTTGAAGTACACATTGACCTCTCACATCCCAAGTTTCTCACACATGTGTGAGCAAGTGTTGGACTTTGCATGGCTTATGTGTCTCCTTGGTGGCACCTATGTGGATTCCACATAGATGCCACCTCACCTCAGCCCTCCAAAATTCTATAAATAGGACCCTTGTCTCAAGCAAAATCCATTCATTTTTGCATTAGAGTTATCATGCTAGTTTAGACTTAGAATTTTTTTCATAGAATTTTTACTAACTATTTGGTAGTTGTTAGAATGCTTTCCTTTGATGTCATTAGTAGCATTAGGCTTGAATTTCATTGAATTTGAGAGTTCCTTCCATAGAACCTTCTTGAGCTTCAATGACTTCTTATTGAATGCTTGAGGGTTGCTTCCATAGCTTCTCCTTAAGTAGTTCAATCTTGATTTTACCATTCATACATAGTGGGATTCACACTTTTGTTGGGAGAGCACACCCACAACTCTCCAAGAGCTTAAATCAAGCAAGTCTTGGGTGCACTTGCTTCATGCTCATCCGAGGTTATGGTGAAGATTAGTGTTTTTTACAAGTTTTTGAACATGTTAGAGTAGATTTGAATATGCTCTTTATCATTAACATTTTCATGTTTGAACTTGTTCTTAACAGGTTGGTTTTCATCATATACAATTGCAATAGGGCACACTCATCCTAATAATTCAAGGAATTCAATGCCTGACACCTAAAATCCTACATAAAAGATGAGCATGTACATACATGTATAAGTATATAATAGACAATGGCGGGGATCAACCGATCGTGTGGATCTCATAAGAAAGTAACTATGACTATGTCCCTTAACCACATCAAACACATCAAATAGAAAAGTAAAACATACATGCTAACCATACACATGAAAGCATGAAGTCAACAAAACCATAAATATAAATAACATCAAATCTATCTAAGGATCTAATACACACATGAAAAGTGGCCTAAAAGAGTTTGACCAATTAAATTGAAAAGTAAAGTATGGGAGGGGTATTACATCCTCCATATCAACAAAGAAGGGAAGCTCATAAAAAAGTAGGATTAATTCTTCCTCATCTTCATTGCCTTCCATGTTACATGCTTGTAGAGAGGTTCATTTTGGAACAAACTTCCTGATATCCTCTTGTAGCTCCTCATTTGCTTCTCTTTCTTTTTCTCCCTCTTCCTCTGAAGTCGTTTCTATTGGCCCATGAAAAGATGTGAACTCATAAATAGATGGATCTACCTCTTTCTATAAAGTTATCTACTTTGTCTACTCTTCTCGAGTAGAAACTTGCATTGCAAGGAACTACTCTTGTTGCATCTTTAGGACATCAACTTGTTGCTGCAACATGTAAGCTTGATAATCAAGCTTTCTTTCCAACAGTGATATTATTGGTCCTCATTAGTAGCTTTAAACTCTACCCAAAAATTTAACAAAATGTCCCTACAATCAAGCTCTTCTTGTCGATAGTGATATTCTTTCTCCTCATTAATAGCTTTCAGCTTTGTTTGATGATTTAACAAAATGTCCCTACAACTAATATTTTCTTGGTTTCCCACATTCTGGTTGTGGGTGGTAGGGTAGTCATGTTAATGGGAGTTAATCGAAACCTCCAATGGCTGGTAGGCATATGTGGGGGAAGGTATGTAGTAGGAATTAAGGTTTTTCTCATAACTAGGTGTAGCAATGGTGTATGGAGAAAAACTATCACCACTCTTGGCCTAATATTGTTGGTACAGAGGTGGAACATATGTATTTTCATGGAATGGAGGAGGAAAATATTGTCAACCATAGAACTCGACTCATACCATCAGGAATTTAGCCCAAATATGGCTACAAAGTCGATGGGTTCTTGGAATCTACCTCTTGAAGGCTGAAAGCACTAAACAAGGCACCTCTTTTGTAGTTGTGAAAGCTTCATCCTACTGGGTGTGCCATAAAAAGGATTGTTGATACCTAAAATTTCTTTAAAGGTAAATAACCTTATGGAAAGTTCAGTGAATGGGGGAGCTTATGCATTTCCATTGAGCAACCTTCGGGATTTTAGAAGCTGACTCTTCATTATTTATAAGGAAAAATGGAAAGAAGTGTTGCTAAATAAAAACATAGATGGTGATATGCCAAATATTTTAGAACACTTTAAAATGCACGAGTTATTTCACAAAATGAAATACCAAGGCAACCCTTTAGATCAAACGTGGAACAGTCATAGATGTACCAATAACTATTCAAGACTGAGACATAAAGCAAAAATGTACAATGATAACCACATACATAGAAGCTTAAAGCATAATATGCCCAAAAAAAACCAAAAATGAAAATGTTAAGTCAAGAAAAGAACATAAAACATTAATGAAAGCAATGAATCTTTGAAAGAACAAAGGGCTAAAAGTATGATTGATATATTTCATTGACCCAAATGCCCATTACAATTTTAAGGATTGCTAGAATAACCTTTCGCATAAGAGTGAAAGTCCCTCTCATGATAATCATATCTCTTACATCACAAAGATCTGCATATATAAGCTAGCCAGGAAGTGGTGGCTTGAAAACCTAACAAAAAGTGGATCAAATAGTGTGCCATGTGTTCATTTTTGCAAGGCTTAAGAAGATGAAATATTCATTGCTAGCTTAACAACTGACAGCTAGCCCTTGATTCAAAGACAAAATCAAATCCTCCATTACTCCACCCAGCTACCACTGCTTTTCAATTATGGCAGCTCAACTATTGTCTCCTTTGAAAATATAGCGGTAATTTACTAGAAATTGTACCAAAAATGAAAGAAATAATGAGCTCTCAGAGCTAAACATGTGGAAAAATACAGGTGCGACAAGAACATGTGGCACACTAGCACAAAAGCTTCCCTCGGATAAAATTTGAAGCTCCAAAAATGCCCACAAGTCACCCACATGTCATGCTTGGAAAGATATCAGGGCCCACCAGCAGAAGATTTTCCACTAATGAAAATAAGAGACATATGACACTCAAGTGGGGTTTCTACTTTCAAAGAAAGCCCACATTCCTCCAAAATCCCACAAAATGCCCATGTGTCAAGCTCAAGATGACACCCACGCCTACCATCAAACAAACTATTGATAACATTAGGAGGACACGTGGTGCTCACACGGGGACCATCCTTAAAACAAAAATAATGTCACAACCAAAACATACATCATGGCCCAACAAATGGAAAAAGCGTGTTGCTACAAAAAAAAAAATTTGAGATTGTGAATTTTGATTCACAAACACATCAAATAATAATTGTATAATTCAACATCATCAATGAAATTTTTGCAATTCCTAACTACACAACTTATCCTTTTGTTGTGCCAATTAGCATTTCAGCATTATGGACATCTCTTCCATTGGCTCTTTTGAATATTTTTTTCTTCAATAGGAGGGTAATCCCTAGGAGTAGGAGACACCAATTCTTTCTTCTTTGGTACATCATCTTCCTTAGTATCAACATCTACAAAAATAGACAACCCTTTTTACAAATAAACATTATTTTCACTGCTACAATATTGTTGCTCTTTACCACTTCCAGACACAAGACATTGATCTTTGATTTCTTCATAGAGGAGGTCTTTGTAGCCATATATGGTAAACCTCTTGGTTTCTTCCTTGACATGCTAGATATTTGACTTAACAATTTCTTCAAATGTTCCAAATCTTTTCACTCTCAATTTCCTAGGTATATTTAGAAGCACTTTTGCAATGGATACACTCATTTTTTGTTACTTCATAGGGTAACAAGGATACCCATGAAGACCTAGGTTCAACAATTTCCATGAAGAAATTATCTTTTTCCACTATAAAGGTAATTTTATTTTTGTACCATTCCACAACCCATTAGAGGTATCCAATATCTGACAGTCATTTATCTCTGGAGGTCCAAGAATTTATTTTGGACTAAATCATTTTTATTATTCAAATTTTCTAACCAACCCTTAATCTATGCTCCAATAAGCATATCATATCTCCATACAATATTTTTTTGCTATAATAAAGCATATAGAAAGAAAAATATCGTACATACAATAAGAGAACCACACTGAAAAACATACATTTCTTCCTTATACTTCTACAGGTTATCCATTATTTGTTGTCTCAATACCTCACACAGATCACACTACCTACTTTCCTTTAAAATATGTTATGCAGCAAATATAGAAGCAAAAGAAGTGGAACCCTCTTTGTTTTGATAATAAAATTTGTATGAAATTCCCATAGTTGCATATATTACTCTAGGTTCTATACTTGTATTGAAACCCTTTGGGCTCTCTTATCAGAAACAACACCAACCAGCTTGAAAATTCATCATTCTTAAGGGTTTTCAAAATGGGAATCACTCTACTCGAACACAAACTATTTACCATTTTTAGAGCATCCTTCAAAACTGGGTACAACTTATCCAACTAGAGAAATTTACTATGAATACAACTCAATGCAACCCTCAGTTTATCCTCATCAAAAAATATCCGAAAATCATTCCAAATATCTAAACCCACCTTAGATTTGTAAATGCTATCATCATCTCATGAGAATACATAGTAAGATATTTCCTTCTAAACTCAATCATTTTTCCATGGTCATATTCTTCCAATGGTACATCAATGTAGCATTACATGTCTTCCTTATGAATAACTCTATCAGAAGCCATCACAAAAGAACCAATATAGTTTCTCATTCAGGTTATGAATGGGTGTAATTTGAAGATAGGTCTATCCTCATCCAAGACACTAACCAACTTTGAACTCACCATAACAACAAGTTTTCATTATAAATACTTTCTTTTTTGTGAACACAAGGTGCACAAATTTGTTCTTAATCACCTCTTTGACAAGTAGATGTTGAAATGAACTTGACATACAATACACACACACACACACTTTACTAAACTAGGGATACATGAAAAATTTGATGTACTACACTCCAATGAGTCAACAACTATATTTTTGGACCACCAATAATCTTTTGGAAGCTTTTACAGACATCAGTTTAGCATCAATAGGGGGTTGATCAACTTCAAAATTAATTTTAAAAACTATTCTTTTTCTAACTACTTCCATTATGAAGGATGTACTTCTTATTCTCCTCCTCAATCTTATTTTGATAAGTATCCTATTTTCTCCTTAACACAAAATCTTTGAACTCCCGAGTTTTACCAAATTGATCATGTAATAAGAACTTATGACAAGGTAGGGTCTTTATGTAATGAAGTAAATGACTATAATTTTTTACACTTTTTTTGCATATTTAATAAGAACACACTCAAATTCTAAGAGGGAGGGTGAATCAACATTAACCAACACTTAATCATTTATTAATTTTTAACCATTAAATCAAATATATAGAAGTGTAGAATTGAAATAAAGCATGCATCACACAAGAATACCAAGAATTTTATGTGAAAACTAAAGGAAAGAAAAACCATGGTGGAGATCAAAACAAACTATTTGAAATAGATATTGCAATGATTATTTTAGGCATACTACTAAGGAAGCTCACTTCTCCTTGAATGGAATTGCAAACTAAAGCACATTTCCCTAGGCAAGATACAATGGACTTGCAAGCTGAAGATCACTTCTTTGGAATAAGTTACATGAAGATTACACTGAACAATATTATTTGAATGACCCTATAGAATAAATCTCTAACTTTTTCTGAAGTTGTAGTCTTCTTTGTAGCACAATTACTTTGCTATATATACAACACATTGCATACTCAATTATAATATTTTTCTCATCACATCACAATCTCTTCTCAACAAATTTCACTCTATATTCCATACCCTTTATAGATGATCTATCCTTCTTTATATATCCTTCCCAACATCCAAAGACATCAATTAGGTCAACTCAGTAGGACTTATCAAATGAAATGTGACCTAGATAGGCCAACTTCAACCATATGTATCAACCACAAATTAGGTTGTGAATCAGCCTAAAGAAAAGGTGAATCTCAAACACATATTGGCACATTATTCAAGGAATAAACATGTCCAATTTAACCTCACATGAAGGAACACATTTTATTGGCCCAAATATGAAAACCAGTTGTCAAATTGTTGAGGTATTTGAAGGGTTGTGGTTGTGAGAAATGAATAGGCTATTCAGACATCTTTATTTGTGTTTTTGGAACTCTTTCCATTCTATAAATTCAACCTTTTGGGTGTAGAATGTAATGAGAAACAATTGAATTTAGAATTTCTCTACAAGAACAAGGACATGTGAGAGACACAAGGAGTTCTTTCACATGTACATAGAGGCTTCTATGTTGGATACAAAGAGGAGAATTTAAGTGGTTGTATTGTAAGCACGTTTATTGTTGATGATGCATACTTGACCTCTCTTCTTGGTAGAATTTTTTCCCACAAGGGTTTCTCCACATAAGTCTTGTGTTATATATGGTGATCTCATGTTGTTAATTTATGCCTTATTGTTTCTATCCTATGTTGATGTTAATAATTACAAGTATTACTATTATAAGTTCACATAAGATATGTTTATTAAGAATAATATAAAGGGTAATTTTTGCATCATTAAGAAGAAGGACCTCATATTGGTTTTTCACATAAAGGCAACTTAATTTTGAAATTTGCATATGAGTTTCATATTTTCATGTCCGTTTGGTTGCTGGAATTAGAGAATGTTGGATTTGTCTAATACTGGAATTTGTCAATTCAAGAAGCTTTAAATCCAAAAAATGGTTTTTGGAATATGGTTGGAACCGTTTGGTTCACCTGGAAGATGGAACCGTCGACCCTGTCATACAAAGGTTGAATTAGCTTGAATTTGAAGAAGTTCCACCATTTTTTAGCTTGAGCATCCGAGCCTTACCTGTGCTCTTGTCGATCTTGTTCCTGCACGACCACACCCTGCACTAAACTGGTGGCTATGCATCGCTTGTGATCAGGATCTGACATGAAAAATCAATTAAATAGAAAACCCATCATTGGTTACAAAACAGTCAGGAAAAAATAGTTGATGTTTCAACAAATCTAGCTCTCCTTTGTTCCAACGGTGGCCAAAATAGAGAGTGCAAAATGTAAAATTAATAGTAGCATTACTTTCAAATGGAAAATGCGAGCAAACAGACCTGAAAACTTTATAAATTTTGATTTATAAAAAAGTGGAATTGGAATTGGTTTTCCAATTCCACCTTTTGATGTGGAAGATTCATATGCTCATTTTGGGCAAAAATTAGAATATAGAAAATCCAATTCCATTTTTTATTTTTTGGAAACAAACTGTGAATTTGGGAATTCTGATATTTGCATTTCCCAATTCCAGCAACCAAACATGCCCTTAATTATTTGATTGGATATAGATCAACCTTCACAATTTTTGGTATTGAATTTGTTTATTTCCCAACATATATATTATCTCATGAATAGAAAATACAACATACTTAAATAGTCTCCATGAATACTTCTAAAATGTTAAGTTCCCTATTTGTTGTCCATGCGAACAAACATATGATAATTATATACCACACATCCTAATTCATGTTTCCTCTTCTCACATATACAACTTGCAAGAGATGTACAATGAACCTTATTCAATAATCCAAATGTTATTATAGCCAAACTCATCAACCACTTATGTGTTTATTTTTATAGAAATTAGCTTACAGAAAACCACCATGTGGTCCATGTGCCTTACACCATGAGCTTACAAAACCATGTGCCCTTCATATATATACTTTTTTGTACTAAGTTTTCTCAAGATTGAATATTTTTCCAATACGTAACTAATATTAAATATATATCCAAATGTTACATATAATATACAAAGTGGTCCCAATAATATTTATCTCATGCGATGCAAACATCTCTAGATTCTCTAGGTGCACCACAAATAATATTAATTTTACATTATAAAATTTCCAAATGTTACATACAACATACAAAGTGGCCCCAAGAATGTTTAGCCCATGATGCATGCATCCTTGGATTCTTTAAGTGCACCATAAATAATATCAAATTTACATTATAAACTTTATACAATATTAAAACAACATACCTTTTTTTTTACCACCAATGGATATTTGGTTTAATGACAACGTCCATGTTGTAGACACCTATATGATGATGAATTCAATTCTTATACCCAAAAAAAAGAAAAAAAAATTCCTTTTTCCCAACAAAATTAAAGCATACCTTAAACCTCTAATCTAACAAGTGCACTTTTTTTTTGGTTGAAAGTTGAATGAAAGGGCATTGCCCCTTGACAACAACTTGCCTTAAACAAAGAAGCTATAACATAGAAAAAATGTTAACATTGATATTGAAATTTCTATCAAATATATTTCATAATTATAATTTTTTTTATGAGTAGGTCCATCCAATAAAACTTAAATAGAATTACACCATTCACAAAAAAAAGGATGATAAATAATATAATTACAAGTTTTGAGTTTTTGTTCCAATATATTCATTCTTACCCACTCTTCTTAATATGATACAAATACAAAATAAATATTAACCATTGCATAACACTAATTTATATATACTATAGTCGATATTGACATGGTGCAATGGTTACATTAAAGAATTGTTTTTCTCATCAAAGTTCAGATCTTATTAGGGTCTTATTGTTGAATGTTTATGTCGGATATGAGGTCTCTTGTTTGTGACCCATCAACTGAAACTCATGCCTTTGCATATGCTAGCACAAGATATAAATCTGCAAGTTCATAACTTCAAATACCCTTCACTAATACACCACTAATGAAATATTAATAACAAATTAATATATAAGTTATTCATATGAATGTTGTCGTTCTTGTCATCAAGTTCAAACATCCATAAAATTGTAGTGTTGATGTTTATATTAGAAATGTTGTCCCAAACTAAACCTTGACCCTTAACCTTTACACCATTAATGACAAAACAAAAACCCTTGACCATTAACCATTAATAGAACATTGATAAAAAAACAATTAATATATAACATAAATAGAAGCTTGTTTGTTACTTAATAATATCAGATTTCCACAATCCATATTTAATTACAATTGCCTTTCTGGATTCGATTGTGTTTGTTTTTAGCATCTGTATAACGTTTCCGATCACACTCGTTATACAGATGCTAAAAACAAACACAATCGAATCCAGAAACGCAATTGTAATTGTTTGTTGCTTGTTATTCATTTGAGGAAAATGTTTAGGTAGCATGAATTTGTACAACCGTGAGCTATAAGGCCCCGTTTGGTTGCGAGAAGATGAGGGTCAGAATAGGCATTTCTGACCCAAATCCGGGATATGCCCTCATCTTCCCTGTTTGGATCCACAAAATGACCAAGCAGAATTAGAATTTGAAATGCTCATTTTAGGGAAATGCTTGCATTCCATCTTCCACCAAAATAGGTGGAATTTGTTTTGAAAAGCTTGCTTTCTATTTAGTGGATTCTAACATTCAAATTTTGTTTTTGCCGCCTAAAAATGTTGGAAAGGATTGTCACGAAGCACGACATGAGAATATTGAGCATCGTTACCAAAGGACGTTCTGTGTTTTTCACAGGAGCCACTGGGACGGGCAAGACTTTAATGGCGGTCGCTGCTCTAAACAGAAATTGAGTAGGACGGAAAACAATGTGATAGATCTGCTAATGCCCAATGAATGTTTCCTACTTGTTCAAGTATGCTTGATACAACGCCTAATACTTGGCAACCAGGTTTGAACAGATCCACCTGTAGATCCAGAAACAAGAAACTCCAGATGAAAATGGGTATTTTTATGAATCAGATCTGAGTATTCTATGAATAGGATGTAAAATTTTACAGATTGTTTTCCGTCCTGCTCACTATTTGTAGAGAGCCTTGATATTACTCCCGCAACTGCGTACGGAGGTAGAACTTGGAAGAACAATATCTATTCTCTAGATTTCCAACGATGCACTTGTCAGACCAATCCTTCTCAGTAGGAATATCTCATATAATAATATGACTCTATAGTTTTGATGTGGGTTCTTCTGCTATGGCAGCCCTTGTGATATTGAGGAAACAACCCGATCTGGAATTTGGTGGTTTACAGTTGGTAGTTTCAAGGGATTTTTTACAGCTTTGTCCCGTAGATGTATCAAATTTCAACAAATTTTTCGCTTTCCAGGCAGATTGTTGGGAAAAAAATTTCCCCTTCCAGGCAGATTGTGGCTTAAACTGTTCTTTCCAATGGGACATACCAATCCTAATTCTAATTTTTAAAATTAGAACCAAACATGGAAGATGGATTGTCACATCCATCTTCCCGATCAACCAAACGGACCCAAAAATACAAATCTAGAATTTCAAATCCATCATATGAGATATGATGGATTTCACTCAAATCCATCTTATGACAAATTCTTGAACCAAACGGGGCCTAAGCAAAGATATCATACTATCACGTGGCGTCCTTATCTTTGTGCACGACAGTAATTGCTTAAATTAACAGCGTGTGGCGCTCTGAAATTATAGAAAGTGAAGCATACACTGAATTCTCCCATCATTCCAATAAAACGTGCAACACAAGAAAAAACTAAAACGATTCCCTACCTTACAAATGTACAACACACAGCTTTAAAACCCACCGACCTGCAAACCTCTTTCACCCAAACTAAATGAAACGATTCTGTACTTACACACTCTCCTCTTAATTACTTTCCTTCTGGTTTACCGTTGGTGAAAGACTAGCGAAGATTGATCTGCTCATGAAGTTTTGACCGGATCTCCATTTTGGAAGTCTTGTTTTGTTTGATTTGCAGCCGTTCTTGCTGTGAAGGCTTCTTGTGATTTTCTAGGAGGTTATTTGGCGGCATCGGATTTTGATAGATTGTTTCAGTGAATTTTACAGGTATTGTTCGACACAAAACTGTATTTTGCTTTCAAATTATGCTGTGAAAAGCTAAGGTGTTTTGCTTGAAAAGTCTATCTTCATTGCGAAAAGCATTGGATTTTCATACAGATCGCTTCGGCGAATTTTGCAGGTGCTGTTTGAGAAAACCGTGTTTTGCTTTCAAATAGTGCTGTGAAAAAGATAAGGTATTTTTGCCTGCAAAGCCTAGCTCGGCTGCTTAAATCTGAACGGCGGGGTGTTTTTCCTTCTCTGCTCGTTCGTCAAATATGAAAGGCAGAGTTGGAAATCGAGCGGGGACTTGATTCTGGACGGATCGAACATAGCTTTATTAGGTGTACCTAGGGATTAAGAAATTCCGCCGTCCAATGGCGGACCAAAGGAAATTGTCTGCGGTTGTTCACGTGAGAAGACAAATATTTTTATAATCAAGCGCGCTGCCTAGCTAGGTACGTGTCTTGAGCTTCAAAACTAGACTTCACATTGTCCGGTTATTTGAAGCCTCTTTGGTATTTCTATCATTTTGTCCTAGAAACCTTTGGTTAGATTTTTAGGAGTAGTTCTTGAAAGACTCGAAATAAAAGCAACATCTGCCAGATTCATTGAACCTTTGCAGGAATGATGTGAGATGACAACTGTTTCATCACTCTGCAGGTCTTTTACGCGTGGTACGCGTTTTGGAAGCTTTCTTGGCTGAGACTCGTTCTTGAGAGAATGATGTATGTTAAATTATTTTGTGATTTTTATTTTTCCTCTACAGCAAAGCAACGAATTCTATTATGCAAATTAGTGTAGCGGAATTTTTTTGACATGATTTTATGAAAATTCACAAATTTCAGTCAGATGATGAAAATTTTATCGGGTTTTTGGCTGTTTTAGCTTTCCGGATGTGGATGCCAGCAGTATTTTAAGCGCAGTAATGAGTGGTTCTCGCAATGGTCCATTGGTGGAGGTGCCCTACAGAAGAGGGGAAGCAGGGCTAAAGAATCATAGATACATTTATGACTATTTTACTGTTGAATCTGCATTGCTACTGTTCTGGCTGACTGCTTCTGTATTATTTCTTCCTCTGATTTTGCCTCCCCTGCCGCCTCCTCCTTTCATACTTTTGCTGCTTCCTATTGCCATACTACTTGTGCTCATGGTATTGGCTTTCATGCCTTGTAATGTTATCTCTTCATTTTGACAGGCATAGTCTATGGGAAAGAAAATGCAGGGACTCCTAAATGCTGATTGTACCCTGCATTTTTATCATAAGGTGCAATCCTTTTGGTAAATATTAGATCAAGTAATTGTCGACTTGATTCTTTGTTTCCTGTATAACCGTTCTGGTTGCCCTATGTAAAGCAAAATTTATAAGCTGCGGCACTTTTTAATAATTTAGTTATTTTAAAAAGGTTTCGACAGATTCAGTTCAAGGTTCGTGTTCTGGTATGGGAAGCTGAAAGGATCTTGTGGATAATATAAAATTTATCTCGCTTAGAGATTGAAATGTTACAGAATTGACATTAGAAAAAGACGTTCCTTCTTACCTGCACAACAAGTAAAATTATAAAATTATATATACAGTAAGGGAAATTGTAACAGAATTTTAAAAACCGTTCTATTACCAGCGATTTTTAATCAGTGGCTGGATCTGTTTTACAGGGAGAGGAACATGTAAATTAAGAACTGCATAAACCTTACTATGAAGACAAATCGAGGTAGTGTATAGATTAGTAGACTTGCATTTATGTAAGTTTTGTTCTTTTATCAGTGATTTAACTGATAGGGTCTGACTCCACAACGGGTAGGTCACATTCCTTAACAGTCTTTAAATTTTCTTATTTTTAAAGGATTCAAAAGATTGTTTTTAGGAAATTTTTAAAGGATTCAAAAGATTGTTTTTAGTAAATCTGTAAGTTTTGAATTGTTGTTCCAGATCTTGATTGTTTTTAGTAAATCTGTAGGTTTTGAATTGTTGTTCCAGATCTCTGTTTGATCCAAAACATTAATTTAAAAAATATACACAGTTTTGTTCTTTTATCTGTTAATTGATAGGGTCTGACCCTACAAATTAGGGAGGTCACATTCCTTAGAGGTTTGATCTCTCAACAGTTCAGTCTTAGAAATTTTGTTAGTTTTTTTATTGATTCAAAGTTTTGAACATTTGTAGTTTTTTAAGGATTTGTAAGATAGTTTTTAGGTACAATGCTTTTGGATTTGATTGATATATATAGTTTTTGTATTAGATAATTGATAGGGTCTGACCCCACAACGGGTAGGTCACATTCCTTAACAGTCTTTAAATTTCCTTATTTTTAAAGGATTCAAAAGATTGTTTTTAATAAATCTGTAGGTTTTGAATTGTTGTTCCAGATCTCTGTTTGATCCAAAACATTAATTTAAAAAATATACACAGTTTTGTTCTTTTATCTGTTAATTGATAGGGTCTGACCCTACAAATTAGGGAGGTCACATTCCTTAGGGGTTTGATCTCTCGACAGTTCAGTCTTAGAAATTTTGTTAGTTTTTTTAATGATTCGAAGTTTTGAAAATTTGTAGTTTTTTAAGGATTTATAAGATAGTTTTTAGTTACAATGCTTTTGGATTTGATTGATATATATAGTTTTTGTATTAGATCGCAATCCGTGATCTAGTATAAGATGATAGAGAGCAAAAAGAGATGAATGCCATTAGATTTCTATAATTCATGATATTTTAGTTTTTAGTAGATGTGTGTTTTTGAATTAATGTCATAATTGTCCCTTATTTTTAAATATCTGATA
The DNA here is from genome assembly GCA_027943335.1 of Chamaecyparis obtusa. NCBI lineage: Eukaryota > Viridiplantae > Streptophyta > Pinopsida > Cupressales > Cupressaceae > Chamaecyparis > Chamaecyparis obtusa. The sequence goes on along the minus strand of BSBK01004923.1, from coordinate 800,192 downwards.
AAAAATATTTTCTATAAAATTTATATAATATTGATATATTAATCTATATGAAATTGATATCTATTATAGATCTGAGCCAAAGATTTATAAAAGGAGTGTAGTAATCAAAAGAACAAACAGCAATAAACATGTTTGGAAGAATCAAGCAATCATACCTTTTTACTTAAGAAATGAGATTATCATATGACCTAAAGATTGTATCCTGGGAGCAACTTTTTTTTGCTGGTGAATGGTGTCTAGTTCATTGTATCACTTTCTTTCCATAATTAAATAAAACTGTAATAGAAGATGCTAACTAAAATTGATTTTTCCTGTCGAACAGAGGATTCGCAATATTTCAGTCATGATCCATTGCTCATCTTGAGACAGAGTTACAGGCTATGTGGAAACATCTTCCCTAACGGGGGAAGGAGGAGAGGCCGAGGGAAGTTAGACTTTAGGCAGTATGATCCAAAAGATTTACGAGTCTGACCACCTATTGTTGAGGAATATTGGACTACATTGGCATAGCGTTTGAAGAACGGTCCTAGTTACATGAACTGCATTCTTAGAAATTTTTAATTTTTGGTATTTTAATGAGTAATTTATGTGTTTTAATAAATTTTTGATAAGATAAATGGTTTTCAAAGAGTCTTTAGTGTACAATAAATTGTAACTCACAAGCATAGGAATGAGTATCATGAAATGTAGAGTAAACAAAAGAATTCAAGAAAATACAACAGAGAGAGACTAGTACAGTTAATAATTTAAGAAAATACAACAGAGAGAAACCCCGCTGTTAAGGTAATAAACAATATATTTCATTTGAGAGACCTTTGAAAATGCCCAAACTCCTCATAAATCTTTGCTAATGTTGAATGAATCAAATCATTAGTTTTTGGAATTGAAATTAAAAATAGTATCAAAATATTCCCAATTCTCTGTGATAAGAATCAACGTAGAATTCAAGCAACAGAGTATAATTCAGGAGGAAACAGATGATTTTGTCATTAGGAAACCGTGGCTTTACCAATAAGACATTTTTATACTATTGTCTAATAAGACATTATTATACCTGAAAGAAGGTTGTAGTCCAACTAAGTAGGAACAAAATCCAAAAAATGATTTTAAAGATAGGAAATGATGGCTTAACCAACAAGACATATTTTGTTCTTAAAAAGTGAACTCATTCTCTAATGTTACAGGCCAAGTCCTACCTTTGAGTGATTGGAAATTTTTTGATGAGTCAAATAAAGTTGGAATATCATATTTGAGATATGTAAGCATGTAAGCACGTAAGTCTGAAAGACTCAACACAAAAAGTATTAAAAGTCTACTTATTAGATCTAATTAAGAGTATTTGAATATCATATTTGAGATATTTAAGCATACAAGTCTCCAAGACTCAACACAAAAAGTATTAAAAGTCTACATATTAGATCTAATCCAAGAGTATTTGGTCTTTTCTTATGAAGATCCTTAGCTAAAGATAAAACATGATTGTTGTCCAAATTAAAATTAGGTCAAAGCAACACATTTAAAGTTCCAATGCTATAAAAGGATTCCCAAGGGTAGATTTAGGATTTTTAGGTTTTTCATTAAAAACTTGAGGGACAAGTCCCATATGGTAGCAACACTATTGATTGTTGGGTATAATTTATAGAGTAAAAAGTGCATTGAGATCAACATCAACATGTAATATAGGGCCTAGAACATCTAGATCTCAAGTCTCAAATCTCAAATGACATATTTTTAGGGTTTGAATCAATTTGTAAATCTATGTTATCTTATCTATATTATTTGTGGATGACATGAAATTGCCAAACAAATTTTCTGGTTTTGAATTAGAGTAGAGTTTGTTTGCAATTTGATGCATGACTTTTTAAAGTCATTTAAACCATAACCTTTTTCTTAGCATATGGTTCTTTAAGGGGTTTGGCCTAGAATTTTTCATAAGTTCATGCAAATATGACATGCAATCAAAGAAATTTTCTTCAATGTTTGAAAATACATGAATCGACTTTTTTGTGAGTTTCTATTATGATTCACTTCTATACATTTGAAGTCAATGATTTGTTCTAATTCTCATTTGCAAATCCATCCAAGAAAGTTTTTTTGTGCTGCTAAATGATTGCGATAATGTTTATTGCATTGTTGCTCACTAATGATGCTGTTGCTAACAAATGCTTTGAGCTCCTTTTGATGCTAAGAATTGTCAACTAATTGAGATAATCATAAATTATGATTATGAATTGCTTCATGTTAGATTTATTGCTCTCAATGCTTAAACTTGTTACTTTGTCAATTCATATAAATAACTTGTCTATAATATTACTACTATAAACTTTTGCCTGACCTAAACTTCAAAGCATAATTCTACTTTATTGAATTTCTATTAAACTACAATAATATTATATCTTTTTAAAAAAATATAATATATTTTTATTTATTTGAAACAAAATTATAATATATATAGATAATATGTAGATATTACTATTTAAAAAATAATAATATAGACATTGAAAGAACAAAAAAGAAACACAGAAAAAGTCACATCTGAAAAAATCCGCACACAGCACTAATACGAAACAAAGCAGGATTACATTGGATTTACTTTAATTAATTGATTATACAACTACCAGCATTTTATTTTGTTCTTTCCATCCATCCTATCGAAATCAGTCAGAGATTAAAATTCGTCCTTACCCTTTGTTGGAAAATATGTACATCTATGGCCTGACACACAACCTAAATTTCAAAATGGGTGTATGTGGACAAAAATCAAACGATAAAGACAATGAAAAATCAGGTACCCTTAAAAAGCACTGGCCAACATAATAAAATGACATCATTTCATGTTTGAAGCATTGAACTGAATGTATGGGTCCATGGAAAAAGAATTCAATGAATACTGATCCGATGTAAAATGGCCCACCCACAATTGATATTTTGCATATATTCAAGTTTCACTGTCATTCTGTGACCTTTGGGAGGGTTGTAGAGGCGGACAAAATCTGTGACAATAGCAGATGCTTTTAAGTGGGAATTGATTCCCATGACTGCGATTGTTAACAAGGACTGCAACTTGATATCGGCAGGCTTTAAAGATACGTACACAGCAGGGGAGACCCACTTTTCTGTCCCCCCAGCACCATATCAAAGGTATGGGCATAGATGTTTGTTGGAGTTCATAGACTTAATGGAATTCTCTCTTTTTAATCACTGAAAAGGCAAAAGGCTGCCTCATTATAGTAATGAATGGGAAAACAAACAAAAAAGAATTGTCTTAGGATTGAGCAACAAGTGCTTGCTTTATTTTGGATGACCAGACTAGTTTGTTTTCTCTTGTGAAGTAAAAAGGTCATAATCCTAGTATTGTTATGGTGAAAATCACACAATTATGTTTTTCCTTTTTTGTTTTGGGTCACTTTGAAATTATGTAATGTAAGGAAGGAATATTCATACTAGGTAACTAGAGTATTATCATAAAATTAAATTCATCAGTTTGCATCATCAGTATATTTATTCATTATTTTTTATATACATTTGTTCTTGTTTTAAATCTGGAAGTTTAAATTAAGGAAACAAATTCTTGTTTGATAAGTTTTTAATGGTATTTCTTAACACTATTGGACTTTATATAGGTACAACAAATTGATACACATCGACAATAGTGATCAATTTTTTCACAATTCACTTTTGTTGTCAAAGGTCACTTGGTTTAATGGCAAAGTCCTTGTTGTAGGCATCTAAAAGATGTTGAGTTCAAATCTTCTGCAATACCAAAAAATAGTTGCATTATTTGGTCAAGTTCTCTTAAGTGTCAAGTTTGATTTTTGTAATTGTAAGTCTAAACTAGAGATACAACTAGTATGCATACTCTAAAGCATTCATCTTATAAGGTATTATCTTTAGCACATTGACAAATCAATCCCCCACATCATCATAAAGACATATTCCTCCATCTAAATTTTGAGTGTCATATTTGATTTACTTATACAAATTTAATTATACATTTATTATTTTAGTCTCAACTCTAAATTGTTTGGTTATTTGTTCCAAGATACTTGTATAAGAAGGTTTTATTTATTTGCATTAAATTAATGAACGTGTACATTCCTACATGACCTATACTTTTAGCCTTAGGGTTTGGTCCTTCTGCTTCTCCTTCTCCTTCTCCTCCTCCTCCTCCTCCTCTTGAATCGAACAAAAATTATCAATCTCCTTGTTTGAATTGTCTATTTACAATGTGCTTGTAGTGCCAATATTTTCTCAATTTATGAATCACCTCTATATGATGAAAATATTCTATTCTTATCTCATCAAGCTGATTCAACTGTTGAATTTTCATCTTCTCAACTTCTAAAAGATCAATGCCCACCTCTAATATTGTTCTTAAAGTTCCTAGTTTAAATTTAATGGGCATTACTCATGTCTTTCCATACACTAGATCCTAAGGAGAAAACCTAGTAGTTGTCTTCCAAGTTATATTATATTCCCAAACTTCTTCATTTAGTCTATCTTCCCAAAACAATTTCCTCAATTAAATAGTCTTTATAAGAATATTTTCCAACTCTTTATTGGTGACTTCAACTTGGCCATTGACTTGTGGATGATATGTTGAAGATTTTCTATGTGTCATCTAATATCTTTTCATGAATGCTTCTATCATTATAGACATAAAATGAGGTCCCTAGTTAGAAACAACTTCTCTGGGCACTCTAAATCTTTGAAGAATATATTTTTACAAAAATTCAGCTACTTTGTCCTCTCATGTTATTGGCAAGGCTTTGACCTCTACCACTTTGTAACATAATATAATGTTTTCCTTATGATGGTGGATCTATGGGTCCTATTAAATCAATTCATCATTTATCAAATGACTCAAAATCTACTTGAGGCTACAATGACATCTCCATTTTTTGTGTAGGTCTTCCCCTGCACTAGAATTCATCACAATGTTTCACATAGAATGAAATATCTTTGGACATTGATGGCTTGAAATATCCCACTCCAAGGATCTTATGTATAGTGAAAATTGTTGAATAATGACCTTCATTAGGTGCACTAAGACATGAATGTATAATGTCATATGCATCTATTTCCTACATACACCTGCAAAGAACATGATTAGGACAATTTTTAAATAAGAGAACATCAATCGATTGAAATATTGAACTTTCTCTAATTAATCTCTTCTTTTTCTTTGGACTAAAATAACTTGGACACTTCCCTATTACATGATAGTTTTCTAGATCAACAAGCCATGGTGATTGAATTGATATAGAAAAAATATTCTCATCTGTAAATGTATCGTCCACTGGTTCATTTTACCCTACATCACCATTCTCAAAAGGAAAATTAGAAAAAAACATTATCCTTTCCTAGTTTATCTATAATTATTGTATCAAATTATTGGAATAAGAGTAACCATCTAATTATACATCCTCCCACAACAAATTTTTTCATTAAGTATCTAATGAAAACATGGTCTGTATGAACAAACACCTTATAACCAGTAATATAATGTCAGAATTTATTGATTGCATAAACCAAAACTTTTTTTTTTTCTATTTTTGTGTAACTCCTCTCTATAGGGCTCAAGTTTTTGCTAATGTAATAAATAGCATGCATTGCTCCACTCTCATGTTTCTATCCTAAAACTACTCCAACAGTTGAATTGGAGACATCAATCTATATATGAAATGGTTCTACCCATATAGGTCCTTTAATAAGTGGAGAAGTTATCAAAAAAAAATTAATTGTTTGAAATGATTTTTGACACTCTTCTGTCCACGTGAAATGAATATCCTTTTTTAGAAAGGTGAATAAGGGTTCAAATTTTTTATTGAATCCTTCTATGAATCTTCTGTAATACCTGCATGCCCATGAAAACTTGTAACATCAATTTGAGTTTTTGGAATAGTTATTTGTTGAATAATCTCCACCTTTTTGGGATCAACTTTTATCCCATCCTTTGAGATGTGATGTCCTAACACAATTCCTTCCTTCATCATTAAAGAGCATTTTTCATGATTTGGAGATAGTCTATGATCTTTACATCTTTGAAGAACTTTATCTAGACTCCCTAATGCTTCTTCAAATGTTTTCCCATGTATACTTCAACACAAGAAGTACTTAGATCTACAAAAATAGCAAGTACTACTCTTTGGAAAGTAGTAGGTGCATTAAAATGTTCAAAAGGTAAGAATCTATATGAATAAGTGCCCCAAGGATAGGTAAATTTGGTCTTATCTTAGCCTTAAGAAGCCACTTGGATCTAATTGTACTCACTAAACCCATTAAGAAAGGAAAAATAACTACTACCATCAAGATTATCTAGCAACCGACCTCTAAATGGTAAAGGAAAATAGTCTCTTTTGGTGGCTTTCTCCAATTCTCTATAATAAAATAATACGCACCACTTACCATTTTTCTTGGGTAATATGACTAGTGGATAAACCCACTAACTGTCAGAAATTGGATAGATAAATCCTAGCTACAACAATTTTTCTATTTCTTGCTTCACAAAATCTCTTAGGGCAGGATTAATTCATCTCTGTCCTTGTCTCACAAGTTTAACATCTTCAATGTATATGTGATGAGTACACAACCATAGATGAATACCTCCCATATCCTTGTACTCCCAAGTAAATGATTTTGTATGTTTTTCCATTACTTGTTTCAATTCCTCTTATTGATTAGGTGACAAAGATGAACTAATGAAGATATGTTTATCTTCTTTTGCTGAGATTTCCTTAGTTTCATTACAATCATCAAATGGTTCACCTATAATTTTGTTTAGAAGACAAGGACATGGTACCAAAGTGTGCATATTTGTTTCATCATTATTTTATTTTTTTTAGACAAAAGTGGACAGGCCACCAATAATATATTTATAATAACTGATTCAAGGACTTGTCCGTGGAAGAACCAGGAAGAAACCTTGGAGTCATTGTCGAATAAAAAAGTAAAATTGAGAGTGGATTTTACAATTTTCAAACAAAAGTCCTCTTTCAGGGGAGATAGAGGGATGAGATTCAGAAACCCGAATCCACCCAACCTAAATCTATGAAGCATTACATTATTTTCTCCTTAGCTGCAAATCGGGAGAAGGAACCAAAATTTCTTTACATGATGAAGAATTAACTAACAACTGTACATCAGTAAGATATTACATTATCAGCACCATAGTTGCAATCGAGTCGACCAAAATTTCCAAAATATCATAACAGGATAAAAAATTTAACATCAACTAGTCATCATTCAACCATGTCACAAACTTTAGAGAATCCATATTGACGAAGACCCTGTGAGAAAAACCAAGAATTTTCCCAACCTTTGGGTGGAGTAGTTGGCGCATGAGAGATCCAGCCATCCTCATTCTCACACCAGCAGAAGTAATCAAGGGCCACAGACGGAGAGCTTGCAGGTAGTGTGGGAAAATTGAGATCAAGAACAGGGGACACACACAGGGGATATGATGAGGCTGAAGCAGGAGTCATTTTCAACAGAGTAGACCGTGAAGGCTTATTGGGGGTATCTAGCAAATCAAAGAATGCATTAACCAATCTTTTAATGTTAGTCTCAACCTCTCTGTCTATAACATGAGAAACCACCTGCAAGGTTGATTTTAGCATCCTAAAATTATGACGCTCCATGGCCCGCTTAATGCATTCATAAACCATCAAATATTCATGCTTCTTTAGAAGTAAATGACGAGGAAACAAACCCCCTACAAGAGCATTCCCATGCCATAAATCATATTTATGGACCACAAGCATTCATTTGTTGTCTGCGATAAATTCAAGCTGAACCACCTTATTTGCTATTAAAAAGAGGAGCTCCACTGATTGCAGCAAATCAAGGATATTTGACAGAAAAATGGATAGCATTTTCAAAGGGAATAAAATTTGTTTCAACATGGGTAAGAGAACATGCTCACCAATCATTCTCTGAATAGCCCTACGAATAACTGGAGAGTGGCAAATGAAGACTCTGTCAAAGGAAGCATCATTGACATGGGCTGGCAACGAGTGCTCTGTCTCCCCAGGAAGTAAATGAATTCTAAAATTACGTGGCATCAAATCCTCATGAAAAGCCTTGTAGGAATCACAACGCAAAATTCCAGGAGAGAGATCCATACTGAAGTCTCCACACAATGCAACAAGATTGAAGACGACAAAAGAGTTTAAGACCAGCAGAACAGAGGAAAACCCAAATGTGCAAAAATCTTCAATTCATCTCAAATATAATGAATGGCTTCCTGGTGGATGTATACAATGCACTCAAATATCAAAAGGCTAGCGTACTTTGCACATTTTGTTGGAAAACTTCATAATAAGCCCGCACGTGAGAAAGGAATTGGCAGCCACCAAAAAGGAGAACATATCCATGTCATTACACCAGGCATCATGTAATGAACTATTGATAAACATCATGTGGCAACCTCAGCATGCCGCAAATTATCTGTCAAATCAACCTGCAGATTTAAAAGCTTTTTTTATCTAAATTGATAACTTTAAGAAATTCATCATCAATGGTACTATTGCCAATTGATAGAATTTTTTCTTGGTGAATACCATCACAACCTCGATTGGCTAAAAAATCTGCTAGACTATTCCCTTCGCGAAGTGTATGCGAGATCAGGACATCATCAAATGAATCTAATAGGTTCCATATTTGTTGAAGAATATAGGCCATTTTCCAATTATGTGAAACTCTTTTTATGTAGGCAGTAATTATAACCATGGAATCACCTTCTATCAAAATGCTGTGAAAGCCAGCTTGCTTTGCCAAAATCAGCCCGAGAAATAATGCTTGTGCCTCAGCCATATTATTCGAGCCATGTGGAAGGGGGGATGATTTGAAGGCTAATACATCACCCTGATGATCTCGAATACAAATGCCAGCACCAGATTGTCCAGGATTACCTTGGGATGCTCCATCAAAGTTCAATTTTACTTGTCCAATTGAAAGTGGAACCCAATGGATTTTATGTCTATCTAGAGAGGGGACTACATTTGTTTGCTGACACCAACCAATAGGTATATGGATAACTTTCCACTGATGTGTAACACCACTATCCGAAGAAGACAAAATTGGATTGCATTTGACTTTTGAGTGACTATTGTTTTTGAATAAGGTAAAAACAAGTTTTGAATGGGCCTCGAAACCATTTACAAATAGTTTTTGGAGGGAACTAAAACCCTAAAATTAAAGATAGGAAGCATTTGCTCAATCCAAAGAGAAACAACTGGGGAAATAGATAAACCTTACAACACCCCCCAACACACTATGCCAGTAGAAACACCAGCAGAACACACCCAGCAAAACAACAACAGCTAGATAGAAAGAATTCAAGAAGGCTCAAGCTGCTGAGTCCAAATGTGTAAAGCAAACGCCTTACAGCATCACCAAATAATTTGGATTTTCAAGCTCCTTGAACCTGACATAAGGGTTTTGATGGCTCCCATGACTGGTCTTAATGAAACAACAACTTAAGTAATTGTGCAAAAGTATAGTTTTAGCTGCACCAAACCTTCAAGATTTTGAAAGGTTCCCCCAACCTTGAACCTGGGTATGAGGAAAACTCCCCAAACTACCAACTCACAACCAAATAGGAAACAACAGCTTAAAAAAAAGGAAGTCTTAAGCTTCAGCTGCACCTGACCATCAAGGTTTTGAAAGGCTCCCCCAACCTTAAATGAAGAAATGGGTTTGAGGCAAGCTCCCCAAACCACCAAATTACAACCAAAAAGAAAATAGCAGCTTAGATAATAGAACATGTTATGCTTTAGTTGCACCTTTACACCAGGGTTTTGAAAGGCTCCCCTAACCTTAAACAAAGACATGGGAAAGAGAAAGACCCCCCAATCCCCCATATCACTCCCTGCCAGAAATAAGGTAAGGCTATTTATAGTCTCTGGCAAAAATAGATCCCTCCAGCAGTAGCTGAGCACACCACCAGAAACAACAACTACACAAGAGCAGTTAGGGTTTTGAATGGCTCCCGCAACCATAAGCACTAAACTGGGAATGAGGGATACTCCCCATACCTCCAAATCACCATCAGCCAGAAGAAAGAAAAGTCTATCAGAGATTTCTGGCAAAAATAGGACTCTCCCACAAAGGTCGAGCACAGAAGGGTTTTGAAAGGCTCCCCCAACCTTAAACAAAGAGCTTGGAATGTGGGAAATTCCCCACTCCATCTGAACAAAACCTACCAAGAAAAAGATAATACCTTCAATGATCACTAGCATAAACGGAGCCCTCCAGCTTTGGCCAATCTCACCACCAGAACTCCTCCCCACCTCTTCCATCCAGCCACTAAGCCCCTCAATGGGCATAGCCACCACCTCAAAAGGAACATCCCCCTCAATAGAATGTGGGAAAGAGGAGTAAATAGGGAAGAGAACCTTCACCTCAACACTAGCATCCACCTCAATAGGAAGCAAAGAAGAGGAGTCCAGGGGAAAAGAAGCCTCAGACTTCCAAAGAACCTTAGTATGCAACCCCACCTCCATAGGGATTCCACACAAAACCACTCCAAGTGAACCTTCATCACACTCCCATGCAAGAGTGTGGTGACCCTCGAAACAAGTCGAGACAACACAGTCCCAAAGGAGGACCCAATGTTGCCACACAACATCGCAGGCCTTTTGAGACAAACCAAGATGACACCTCTCAAAAAAATAGGGGAAAAGGAACCCCCCCAAACCATTCCCAATACTACAAAGATCCCAAACCCTGATCTTAGAAGGCGCCAAAGGAAGAAGGCCCCGGGCACAACCGCAGTCCCCCCACACAATGACCCCCAAACCCCCACCTAGATCTTTATCTGCATCGTCTGCATCTCCCTCGTCTGCATCAGAACTAGGGACCCCACCTTCACAACATTCACCCGCGCTGCTATTGCAGCTGCTCCTGCTCCCGCCCAACATTTCAAATTTTGAGTGACTATTGTTTACCACTTCTGAAATGGACTTTTCAAGAGAACTGAGAACATTGTCAATTGGAGAGATTTGTTGATGGAAGATTCTCTTGTTTCCTCTCCCACCATAAGGCCCAAACCACTAGAGCCAGGATACAGGTCCACAATTCAGAAAAGAGGGAGTTGGTATAGAGTACATGCCAAGATTAAAAGAGATCCCATAACTTATTTGGAAGGGGCATCTAGAACTGGAGTTTGGCAAGAACATGTAACCAACATTGTTGAGCAAATGAACAATTAAGGAAGAGGTGATCCTCGGTTTCAATATCTTGATTACATAGAAGACAATTAAAAGGCTGCGAAATGTTGAATTTAGACAGCCTATCACTTGTGAGAGCTCTTTTTTTCAATGCAATCCATGCAAAGCATCCTGCCTTAGGTAGAGTGACATTGTTCCAACAAAAAGAGAAGGCCCAATTCAGAGTATTACAAGTTACTTGCTATTGAATAATTCTATAGCCTTCTCTGATAGTATATTTCCCATCTTTCCCTGGAGCCCAAATAATTTGATCACCCTTTCCTAAGAGGTAGACTTCCTTACTTGCTAATAGTTTCGATAATCTTTCTTGCTCTTGCACTATAATAGGGAGATCCTCTGGATTTTTCCAAATTACTTTCCTAGAAAATAAATAGATTGCTGAAACAAAATCAATTAGATAGCAACCCCAATCTGATTCAGTTGATGCAATCACACCCTCCATCTGGTCCAAATTAATTAAAGGGGGGGATCCATTCCACGAGTCTCTCCAAAATTTAACTTGATCCCCATTATTCACTTCCCAGGAGATGTAATTAGTTATTGTGTCTCTTGACGACATCATAAAATCCCATAGCGCTGAGCCCCTTGGAGGATCAAGAATTGAGAGCACTCTAGATGGGCTGTTGTTGTCTAGGTATTTATACTGCATGATTTGGCACTATATACACTTAAAAAAGGCTTCATTAATTGATTAAATATTTATTATTTAATTAATATTGACTTGATAAATTAATTAAATATTTATTATTTAATTAATAATTATTCCTCTATTTGTTAAATAAATTATTCAATTTATTTAGTAAATTCACTATAGTCTATTCCTCTATCCTAAGTCTTCTAGTTAGTCTTATTAAATTGATTTAATTAAATATACAATCACCTAAATATGACTAAGTTGCCTAGTCCACCTCACCTACCTAGTCACCTGACACATCACTTTGGCTAAAATAAATAATTATTATTAATTATTTATTAGTAATTATCCTCACCCACACATGTCCTATTCTTAAGGGCTATGTGGCCTCATAGGACTTGGTCTCATGACCACATGTCCTCTCTTAAACCAAGTCAAGAGACATGCCCTATTCCTAAGGGTCTTCTCAAGCCACCTCTATGTTATGTATGTGGAGCCTAATCAGACTTTTCCATGGGGTCAAGGGCAGAGCCCCTTGCGGGGTCCTGGGGCAGCGCCCCAGGCGGGGTCAAGGGGTAGAGCCCCTGATGGGGTCAAGGGGCAACGCCCCTTGCGGGGACTTTAATAATATTGTAAAGTGTCGGCCATCTATTTTTCTATTAGTCGGAGTATTTTTGCCCTAATTTCGTTATGTCAAAAATACTTGTAAAAGGGCTTAGGGTTTGAGATTCATTGGATAAGGGATAATTGTAGCTTCCTATGGCAGTATTGAGTTGTAGGTTTTAGATTGTAATCGTTGGATAATAATAAAGATATTGGACTCGCTATTGGTGGACGTAGCCCAGGGATTGGGTGAACCATGTTAAATTCTGTGTTATTATGTTCTCTCTTGTTTGTTAATATTTGCATTTTCTACTTATTATCCTAACAAGTGGTATCAGAGCGAGGTTGTTTCATTCATTCTTTCATCTATTCTTTGAAACAGGTCTCACGAGTTAGTGGGAGAGTCTCTTAATTAAGTGGGAGAAATGGCAGACAAGGGTAGACTAAAGGTTGAAAAAGTTTAATGGGTAGAACTTCCAGTTATGGAAGATGCAAATGGAGGACTATCTCTATCAGAAGGGTCTATGGCAGCCATTAGAGAGAATAGCCAAGAAAGAGGCAGCAATGTCTCAGGAAGATTGGGATATTTTGGTTAGGAAGGCACTGGGGAGTATTCGTTTATGCCTAGCACAATCGGTGGCATTCAATATTACTGGAGCAACGAAAGCTAAAGATCTGATGGACACCCTGGTGAAGTTGTATGAAAAGCCTTCAGCTTCAAACAAGGTATTTCTTATGAAGAATTTATTTAATATGAAAATGGTAGAAGGTGGATCAGTCACTGATCATTTGAATGAGTTTAATACAGTTACAAGTAAGTTATCCTTAGTTAAAATTACTTTTGATGATGAGGTTAGGGCTCTCTTAATTTTGTGTTCTTTGCCAGAAAGCTGGAATGGCTTGGTAATGGCTGTTAGTAATTCTATTTCTGGTTCAAATACCTTAAATTTTGATGATGTTATTGGTGTTATATTGAGTGAGGAAATTCATAGGAAAAGCTCAGGGGCATCCACATCAGGTAGTGTATTGATCACAGAAAGTAGAGGTAGAACAAGAGATAGAGGAAACAACTCTGGAAATCATGGGAAATCAAGAGGCAAATCAAAGGGAAAGAGGTTTGAATCCAAAGGGCCAAATGATTGCTGGTACTATGGAAAACCAGGTCATAAGAAGAAAGATTGTTGGTCTCGGAAGAAAGATCAAGGAGACAAAAATGATGGAAACAAGGAGGCAAATGTGGTAAGTAACAAATCTGAAGAGGATGCTTTGCTTTTGTCTTTAGAAAATGTTGATGATTCATGGGTGTTAGATACGGGGGCTTCATTTCATGCTACACCCCATTGAGGTTATTTTTTTGATTATGTCCAAGGGGATTTTGGGCTAGTTTATTTGGGAGATAATGAACCCTGTCAAATTTTTGGAAAAGGGAAAATCAAGATTAAGTTGCACAATGGGAATCATTGGCTACTACAAGAGGTAAGACATGTTCCAAGGCTGAGTAGAAATTTAATTTCAGTAGGACAATTCGTTGATGAGGGTTGCACAGTTACTTTTAATGATAAAAATTGGAAGGTTTCAAAAGGTTCCTCAGTAGTAGGAAAAGGTGTGAAAGTATGCACCTTATATCTTTGTACAGGTCATACTGTTCCCTCTACTTTAATTGTTTTAGAGAAAAATGAATGTTTAGGAATAGTTGCTACAGTTGAGCAGGTAGAACAAGAGACAGTAGCTGGAGATTCTGAAACAATGTTGTGGCATAAAAAACTTGGGCACATGAGTGAAAAAGGTATGAAATTACTTCATTCAAAGAAAGCTCTACTAGGTCTGAAATGTGTTAATATGGATTTTTGTGAAACGTGTGTATGGAAAGCAAAAGAGAGTCAGTTTTGTAAAGAGTGGGAGGGAAAAGAAAGATGAAAAATTAGAGCTTGTGCATACAAATGTATGGGGTCCAGCTCAAGTAACTTCCCTTGGTGGCTCTTAGTATTATGTTACATTCATTGATGATGCAACTAGGAAAGTATGGATATATTTCATTAGACAAAAATTTGATGTATTTGAAACTTTTAAGAAATGGAAAAGCTTGGTTGAAAATGAGACTGGAAAAAGATTAAAATGTCTCAGATCTGATAATGGCGGTGAGTATTGTAGCAAAGAATTTGACGATTATTGTGCCTCTACTGGTATTCATAGACAGAAAACTATACCAAGGACTCCACAAGAAAATGGAGTGGCTGAACGCATGAACAGGATAATAATGGAGCGTGCAAGGAGTATGAGGTTGCATGCTAGGCTACCCAAAAATATGTGGGAAGAGGCTATGAACACTGTTGTTTATTTAATCAATAGAGGCCCCTCTACTCCTTTGGACTGTGGTATTCCAAAGGAAGCATGGAGTGGTAATAAGGTGAGTTATTCTTTTCTCAAAACCTTTGGTTGTGAAGCTTTTGCACTTATAGATTCTGAAAACAGAACCAAGCTGGAAGCTAAGTCAAAGAAATGTATATTTTTTGGATATGGCATTGATGAATTTGGTTATAGGCTTTGGGATTTTGAAAATTATAAAATTTTAAGAAGTAGGGATGTCATATTCAATGAGAAAGTATTGTACAAAGATCTGTTGCAGCAGCATGAGAAGAAAGAAAATGATTATGTAGTGCTGGATGATATTCCAAATGACAATGTTCTAGTAGTTCCTTATGCTCCGCAACAACAGAAACAACAAATACCACACACCCCAGTGAATGTTAGATGATCAACAAGGCTAAGTAGACCTCAGATAGATTTTCACCTTCTTTGTATTCTATCTTATTAACTGATGCTGGTGAATCTGAATGTTATAATGAAGCTATGTAGGTGGATACAAAACTTCAGTGGGAGTTTACAATGACAGATGAAATGGACTCTTTGTTGAAAAATCAAACATGGGATTAATGTCAGTTACCTGCAAGAAAATGGGCTTTGCATAATAAATGGGTTTACAGGTTGAAAAAAGAAGATGGAGGTAAGAAAAGATTTAAAGCCAGATTATTTGTAAAAGGATTTGCACAGAAACATGGTATTGATTTTGATGAGATTTTTTCTCTAGTTGTTAAAATGACTTCTATTCATACTATTTTAAGTATTGTGGCTACTAAAGATTTGCATTTAGAGCAGCTTGATGTTAAAATAGCCTTTCTTTATGGTGATTTGAATGAAAATATATATATGGTACAGCCATAGGGATATGAGGTCAAGGGTAAGGAGAGTTTAGTGTGCAAATTGCAGAAAAGTTTATATGGCCTGAAGCAAGCACCTCGACAATGGTATATTAAATTTGATACTTTTATGCATGAGAATGGATACACTCAATGTAATTTTGACCATTGTGCTTATTTCAAGAGGTTAAATAATGACAACTACATTATTCTATGTTTATATGTTAATGATATGCTTGTAGCTGGATCTAACATGGATCATATTAAGGGGTTGAAACAACAGTTAGCAAAATCTTTTGCTATGAAGGATTTGGGGGCAGCAAAACAAATCCTTGGCATGAAAATTTGCAGAGATAGGAAGAACAGAAAATTAACTCTATCTCAGGTTGATTATGTTGAGAAGGTGTTGCAGAGATTCTACATGAAGGATGCCAAAGCTGTCACTACACCTTTGCCTGGTCATTTGAAATTGACTAAAGAAATGTGTCCAAAGACACCAGAAGAAGAGGCAAGAATGTCCAAGATACCTTATGCTTCAGCTGTAGGGAGCTTAATGTATGCTATGGTATGTACTAGGCCAGATATTGCACATGCAGTGGGAGTAGTTAGCTAGTATATGAGTCACCTTGGGATTGAGCATTGGAATGCAGTCAAATGGATTCTCAGATATTTGAGAGGCACATCCAATAAGTGTTTACACTTTGGGGGCTCTTCTACTACCGTTCATGGCTATGTTGACTCAGATTTGGCAGGAGATATTGATACCAGATGAAGTACTACAAGTTATGTATTTACTGTTGGTGGGACAACAGTGAGTTGGATTTCTCAGTTACAAAAGGTGAATGCTTTATCCACTACAGAGGCAGAGTATGTTGCTACTACAGAGGTAGCCAAGGAGATGATATGGCTTCAATTCTTCATGGAAGAATTGGGACATCCATAGGCAGATAATTATTTGTATTCAGATAGTCAGAGTGTCATTCATCTTGCAAAGAATTCTTCTTTGCACTAAAAAACAAAGCACATACAATTGCGATATCATTTCATTCAGTCAGTATTGGATGATGGACAGTTAAGATTGGAGAAGATACATACAGATGATAATCCAGTAGATATGTTTACAAAGGCAGTGACAAGGGAGAAGCTAAATTCCTATTTAGCTTCGGTTGGTCTTCTAGACTGAACAGAATAAAAGAACAGTTGAGTCCAGGATGGTTTCATTATTCCAGTGGGAGCTACAGGTTTTGGTCGATCAGTCTCCAAATGGGAGGATATTGTTGTGGAGTCTGATCAGTCTCCAAGTGGGAGATTGTTATGTATGTCGAGCCTAATTAGACTTTTCCACGGGGTCAAGGGGCAAAGCCCCTTGTGGGGTCCTGGGGCAGCGCCCCAGGTGGGGTCAAGGGGCAGAGCCCCTGATGGGGTCAAGGGGAAGCACCCCTTGCGGGGACTTTAATAATATTGTAAAGTGTTGGCCATCTATTTTTCTATTAGTCGGAGTATTTTTGCCCTAATTGCGTTATGTCAAAAATACTTGTAAAAGGGCTTAGGGTTTGAGATTCATTAGATAAGGGATTATTGTAGCTTCTTGCAGTGGTATTGAGTTGCAGGTTTCAGATTGTAATCACTGGATAATAATAAAGATATTAGACTTGCTGTTGGTGGACGTAACCTAGGGATTGGGTGAACCATGTTGAATTCTGTGTTATTTTGTTCTCTCTTGTTTGTTAATATTTGCATTTTCTGCTTATTATCCTAACACTCTAAGGGTCAAAGGTGACTCATGGGACACTTGTACAAAGAGTCCTCATGAGGAAAAGGTCTCTCCCTCTTTCTCTCTTGGGTCTTTGAGAGACACTTGACATGTGTCTTTCCCTTCCACCTTGTTCTCCTCCATGTCAATGTGAGAGGAACATCATCCCTATTCTCCCTCTCAAATTCCAACTACATCCCCCTTTCTCTCAACTCCTTCAACCAAGTCAATCCTAGCCCTAGGATCTTCCACCTTTCATTCTCAACCGTAGGATTGTGCCGCCTAGGCCTAGATCCTCCAAAAATCTATAAAAGGAGCCTCATTTCCCCTTTGTGAGCTAATAGGTATTTTTGTAATAGGCATTCAAGAAATCAAGCATCCAAGCATTTTAAAAGCATTCAAGCATCCATATTATCATCAAATCCATCTTACATTTCATCCATTAGTTGCATAATCAAGCTTTAAGCTTCCTTGCATTCATCATCAAATCTCCACACTTTGGTAGCATCTTGGGAAAAGGCTTCATTTGGAAATCTAAGAACTCAACATCTTCAAGAAATCAAGGCTAGGAGAGAAATGGAGACAAGCTACATGGTAGATGAAGGTAAAATGTTATTTTAGCTTCATTTTGATTGTATTCTTCATTATAGTTTGCTAATTAGTTAGATTTATTAATCTTTAAATAGTTAATTTATCATTTAGAATAGTATTCACCTAATTTTTCATACAGGCACCATTTATTTTGTGGGTTGGAGTGCATTTTCCATACTAGCTTTGCACCAAAGGCCTTGTATTCCTGCCCCACGATGAGTCTTAACTTGTGTCATATCTTTCAATGAAATAAGGGGAATTTTCTTTGCTCCATCTATGTTTGCAGACCATAAATTTTTTTTTAACAACTTATGAATAGTCTGAATAATTGAAGGAGGAGCTTTTAGTGCTGAAAGATAATAATTTGGAATCGTTGCCAGCACTATTTTAATGAGTAGGATCTTGCCAGCAAGAGAGAGCCATCTAGCTTTCTACGCTACCACTCTTGCTTTAATTCTATCAATGATTAGCAGCTAGTAGTTTGTTTTGTTAGGGCCCATGAAGCAGAGGATCAGTTGTAAATCCAAGAATGATGACAATTCTGTTAGCAATAATTTGATTCATATTGAAGATGTAAATCTTTGATTTATTCACATTAATATTTTGCCCAGAAGCAACAATATAAAGATCAAGAATAGATTTAATTTGCCTGGCCTCGTGGGCATTTGATGATCCAAAGAGTAGGGTGTCATCAGCAAAGAATGAGTGTGTGACCGAAATAGGAGAGTCCCCAATCTTTATTCCTTTCCAAAGACCAAGAGCATGCGTGTGGTGAATGATTCTACTAAAAGCTTCTGCCATAAGTATAAACAAAACTAGAGACAAAGGATCTCCCTACCTTACCCCTTGAGAAGATGGAAAAAACCTGTTAATATGATTTAGAACAACAGAGAGGGGGGGTGAACTAGTTATTCTCATGTCCTAATGTATAAAACAATCTCAAAAACTTTTCTTTAAATTAGATCCAATAACCAAAACAAACTCAGTCATCACTAATTCAATAATAGAAACATATAACAATGCAGTCCACTACCCAGCTATAACTTAACTTGTAAAACATAGAAATGTTCAAACCAAAACATTGACACAAGTATTAACACCAGGATTTATAGTGGAAACCCAATTTGGGAAAAACCACTTTGTAACATGCTACTATTATTTTCACTATTCTGAAGTGAGCTCGGTAAAAATCCAACCCTGTCAACGGTTACAATACACACTGTCAGGTGTGACCTGGTTAAAGGATTTCAATCACCCTGTCAAAAGTGAGCCTTGTCATAGGACTTACATACACTCCATTGGAATGCAACCTTGTTCAAAGGATTTAACATATGACTGTTAGGTCAACCTCTATTAAAATGATTTTGACTGTTACAATGATTAGAAAGTAGCAACAATATTTATCTGAAAAATATACAACTCATTTTGCAAATATCAGATCGGATTCCGTACACTAATGCTGGTTTACTAACTTTGAAACTTTTCCATCTCCATCTCTGATCTACTCGGAACTTTTCTTCAAGCAACCACCACAATTGTCCTTCAGCCTTTTCTGGTTAAACAGTCAGTAAAAATTTTCTGATCTTCCAGCATTCTCTGTTCACCCATGCACTTGCATATCCAAATGCTCAGGTTCCCTTTATACTTTCCTCAATTAGGTTAACTCATCTTATGCCTCTCAATCTCATTCGTAGATCTTAGGGTTAGGTCAGATTCATTGAATCTACCCGCTTTATGTTCTTCAGCTCCTTTTCTAGAATCATCTCAAATCTCTTAAAGATTTACAATAAAATATTTTACAGTGCATTTAATGCTTTCAAACAATCAATAAATAAAGTCAACACGTTTTACATAATCAAGGAATTCAACAATATCGGCTCCAAAATTAAATTCTCTTCAAATATAAAATTGCTGATGCTCGGTCAATATTGTGATCAACTACTCGGTCTTCATGTAGAAAGCTCGGTCATTACTAAAAATATTTCCTCGGCTTACACTGTCTTCCTCGGCAATTAACTATTGTTTGGTCGACAATAAAATTTTGCTCGACATACATTGACTCGGTCGACACTAACATTACTCAGCTTAAATATGATTTTTTCATTATTTTCTCGGTCAAGCCTACCAGTTTAGTCTTCAATCTTACTAAGATAAACAATACATTGTCTCATCATTGTGCAACATAGTCTATGTAAACTTCTTCTTCTAGTATACCATTCAAAAATGCAGACTTGACATCCATTTGATATACCTTGAAATCTTTATAAGCAGCATATGCAAGCATAGTTCTTACTCCTTCCAATCTAGCTATAGGGGAAAATGTCTCCCCATAATCTATTCCTTCTTCTTGTGTGTAGCCTTTGCATACCAGCCTAGCGTTGTTCCTAGTGATTTCACCATTTTCAATCATCTTATTTCGAAACACCCACTTTGTTCCTATAACATTTTTATTTTTAGGTCTCGGCACCAGAGTCCAAGTATCATTCTTCTCAATCTGGTCAATCTCTTCATTCATTGCTTGTATCCAGTCTTCATTCTCCAATGCCTCTCTAGTTGACTTGGGTTCAAATTCACACAGTAGGCATGTTGGATCCTTAGTCTTACTTTTGGTTTGAATTCTAGTATTTTTGTCTCCAATTATCTGTTCAGGCTTGTGATGTCTTCATACATATTTTGCCAAAATAGGTTCAGCTCCTCTCTCCTCTATTTCATCATGTTCCACAACACGATTGTCAGATTCAACTTCTGAATGCTTGGAAACCTCTTCCTGATACTCAGCAGTATTTTCTTGTAGTTCGACATGTTCTTGTTCTCTTTCGACACTGTTTTCCTGATGCTCGGCAGCATCTCTCTATTGCTCAACATTGCTTACCTGAGACTCAACATCAGGTGCAAGTTTGTTATTTGCCTCTTCTTCTTCCTCAATGTACACAAAAGATCTATAATCTTCTAGTTCTCTTTTACTATCAACTTCATTTATTTCTGCATACTCATGAATTTTGACATTCACACTTTCCACAATTTTGTTAGTGTTAGATTTCAAACACTTATAAGCTTTAATTTTTGTGGAATACCCTAGGAATATGCCCTCTTCACTCCTAGCATCAAACTTTCCATTCCTAGTGTCTTTTAATATATAGCACTTACTTCCAAAGATTCTAAAGTATTTAACACTCGGTGCATGCCCATGCCATAATTCATAGGGTGTCAGATTTGTAGCTTTGTTGATCTGTACCTGGTTAAGAGTGTAGAGAACAGTGCTTATAGCTTCTTTCTAGTATTTCTGTGCCACATTCTTTTCAATCAAAAATGTCCTTGCACAAACCAAGATAGATCTATTTCTCCTTTCTGCTATACCATTCTGTGGAGGTGTTCTAGGTGCAGACATCTATCTTTTAATTCCTCTATCATTGCAAAATAGATTAAATTCATTTGATGTAAATTCTCCACCTCGGTCAGATCTGAGACATTTTAGGTTCCTACCTGTCTCCTTGTCAACCTTAGCCAAACACCACTTAAAGAATTGAAAAGCTTCAGATTTTTCTTTTAGAAACATTACATGCATCATCCTAGTATGATCATCAACAAATAAGATAAATTATCTAGCACCGTAGTAACTTTGTACACCCATAGGTCCACAAAGGTCAGTATGAACCAAATCTAAAATGTTTTCAGAAGTAAAGGATTTTCTCTTAAAGCTTGAATTTGTCATTTTTCCTAATTGGCATTTTTTGCACATCACATTCTTAGGTTTCTTCAATCTAGGTAGACCTCTTACCTTTTTCTTCTTACTTATCTCTACCAGATTGTCAAAGTTAACATGACACAGCCTTTTATGCCATAACCAAATATCATCAAGTTGTGCAATTAAACATGTTTCTTCAGATAGGTCAAGAGAGAAAAAATTACCTCTAGTCTGATCTCCATGTCCGATTAGTTCTCTAGTAGCATTAAATATTTTAGCTTGCTTGTGATGAAATTCCACTCAGTAACCAATTTTGTTAAGCTGAGCAACACTTAACAAATTATAATTAAGACCTTCAACCCAATATGCATTTTCACAAGATATCTTATTAGCCAGTTTAATCAAACCTTTTCCTCTAACAGGACATGGTGCATCATTACCAAATTTTACACTTTTACCTCTGTAATGATGTAAGGTCTCAAAATTATTTTGTCACCAGTCATGTAATGTGAACAACCACTGTCGATAATCCATTTATCATTCTTGTTCACATAGGATATCAATGCAATTTTCTCATCCTCATCAAATTCATCTTTCATTGCAATGTAGACTACCTCAATTTCAAAATCATCACTATCAATGTCAGTTTCTTTTTTAGCAATGTAACAAGATTTCTTACCTTTTCCTTTGTAGTCTTTATTCCATCGGTACCTTCTGTCATTTATTCTATCTTTGTGTTTGCTTTTTCTTTCATCATCTTTATCCTTCCTATCAAGACATCTAGCATCTATATGACCAACCTTATTACATGCAAAACATATAATAGGGAGTTTACCTTTATACTTTGCTTTTCCCCTTCTCAGTCTTCTAGCCATAAGAGCTTCTAGATCTTCTAGTTCTTCATCAGGAGTGTCATTGTCACTTTCACTTTCACTTTCACTTTCACTGATGCAACTTTCTTTTTCTTTCTTTGGCTTGTTCAGAACTAGTTGTGACTTGAAAGAAGATTCAACATTTCCAATGCTTCCAATAGTGAAATTATCATAGTTAGAGAGTTCAAAAGCAGTCAGCTTACCAACCAAAATTTTCAAAGTAAGCACATTAGCAGAGTTGCATCTAGATTCCTGAATAGCTAAGATCTTAATAGCATATATAGGACACAGGGTTCGTAGTACTTTCCAAATTATAGTTTCATCATCAATAGCCCCATTTGCTCCTCTAATAGCATTCACAACTTCTTTTATTCTACCACAATATTGTGCAATGTTTTCACCTTCTTGTATTCTCATTTCATCAAACTTACCTCTAAGACTCTCGGCCTTTACTTTCAATACATTTAAGTCACCACCATAAATCCTTGCAAGAGTGTCCCACATATCCTTAGTAGTTGTGCAATCCTTAACGTCCTCAAATTTTGGATAGCTTAGGGTAGATGCAATTTCTAGCATTGTCTGATTATGTTCTTTCTTAGCTCTCATTTCTTCAGCAGTCAAAGGTGCGACAGGTTAGACATAGGTATTCTCAATGTAGTACTTTGCAGAGTCACGAATACCAACTAGATGCAGCTTCATGAAGCTTTGCCATGCAGGAATTTTTCCTTGTTTAGCTTCGGTACCTCCTTATACATTCTGATCATTTGCTTCAAGCCCCTTTAAACTTGATTTCTGTCAACACTAATAATAAGAAACAAAGCTCTGATACCAATTGTTAATATGATTTAGAACAATAGAGAGGGGTGGGTGAATTAGTTATTCTTAGGTCCTGATGTATAAAATAATCTCAAAACTTTTCTTTAAATCAGATCCAATAACCAAAACAAACTCGATCATCACTGATTCAATAATAGAAACATACAACAATGTAGTCCACTACCCAGCTATAACTTAACTTGTTAAACACAGAAATGTTCAAACCAAAACATTCACACAAGTATTAACACCAGGATTTATAGTAGAAACCCAATTTGTGAAAAACCACATTGTAACATGCTACTATTATCTTCACTCTTCTGAAGTGAGCTCAGTAAAAAGCTAACCCTGTCAAAGGTTACAATACACGCTGTCAGGTGTGACCCGGTTAAAGGATTTCAATCACCCTATCAAAAGTGAGCCTTGTGATATGACTTACATACACTCGATTAGAATACAACCTTGTTCAAAGGATTTAATATATGACTATCAGGTCAACCTTTGTTAAAAGGATTTTGACTGTTACAATGATTAGAAAGTAGCAGCAATATTTATCTGAAAAATATACAACTCACTTTGCAAATATCAGATCCGATTCCGTACACTAATGCTGGTTTACTGACTTTGAAACTTTTCCATCTCTATCTCTGATCTGCTCGAAACTTTTCTTCAAGCAACCACCACAATTCTCCTTCAACCTATTCTGCTTAAACAATCAGTAAAACTTTTTTGAACTTCTAGCATTCTCTGTTCACCCATGCACTTGCATATCCAAATGTTCAAGTTCCCTTTATACTTTCTTGAATTAGGTTAACTCATCTTATGCCGCTCAATCTCATTCGTAGATCTTAGGGTTAGGTCAGATTCATTGTATTTACCTGCTTCATGTTCTTCGGCTCCTTTTCTAGAATCATCTCAAATCTCTTAAAGATTTATAATAAAACATTTTACAGTGCATTTAAAGCTTTCAAACAATCAATAAATAAAGTCAACACATTTTACATAATCCAAGAATTCAACAATGTCAGCTCCAAAATTAAATTCTCTTCAAATATAAAATTGCTGATGCTCGGTCAATACTATGATCACTTACTCGGTCTTCATGTAGAAAGCTCGATCATTACTAAAAATATTTCCTTGGCTTACATTGTCTTCTTCGACAATTAACTGTTGTTTGGTCAACACTAGAATTTTTCTCAGCATACATTGACTCAGTCGACAGTAACATTACTCAGCTTAAACATGATTTTTCCATTCTTTGCTCGGTCAAGCCTACTAGTTTAGTCTTCAGTCTTACTAAGATAAACAATACATTATCTCATCATTGTGCAACATAGTTAAGTACACTTTGTAGTATCAAGATAAATCAACCTTTCCTTAGGTGCTATTGTTACCAACCTTTCCTAGCCCCTTAGCAACACTCAAATAGATATAGTACTTTCCTAAGTAGCAATAGTCTTACCGGTTAATGTTTGACATCAATGACAATACAACAATTGTTTCAATTGCAGTTTCCAACAATCTCCCTCTTTGGCATTGATGGCAACACCATATGATATCACCTGAATAACACATGGATTACCAACCAATCCAAAAGCTTATCTATTCATCAGAGAATTATTATAATATCCTTAGCTTCATTCTGATTCAGAATCTTATAAGCCTCAATAAGCCTCACTTTTGTGACCGTCAGAAGTATTCAGATCTCCCTCTATCCTGATCCTTAATTTTAGTTCATCATCCTTAGCTTCAGTCTCATGTGTTATCATATCAGTTCATCTCCCTCTTTGACGAAAATGCCAAAGAAGCAACTAAAACATACATCCATCAGATGTAGATAATATCTGTGCAGCTTCGTGTTTCTCCCTCTATCATCTTTCTTATGACTGATTCCTTGTCTTTGCTTCTTTTCACAACTCTAGGCTAGCCGTAAAGTGTGACAATCTTCTACATCAATTTGTCAAATTTTTTGCTGTAGCACATTTGATGTAGTGCTCCTAGCTTGTCTAGGCAGCCTTAGTTAGGGGAAGGACCCCTAATTGACTTCTCAAATACTCATGAGCTTCACTAGGTAAAGCTTTAATGAATATGTCTCCTAATTGTTCTTTTGTATTCACATATTCCATTCGGACTTATTTATCTTGTACTAATTCTCTCAAGTAGTGATACTTGATTGCAATGTGTTTGGTCTTAGTGTGCATCACTGGATTCTTAGAAATATTGATAGCACTTGTGTTGTCAAAGAAAATAACAACATGTTCAGTGATTTCTTCTTTCATGCTTATCAACAATTATTTTATCCATACCAAATTTGAACAGTTTACTACAGCAGCAACATACTCAACCTCGATAGTAGATTGGGAAATGCAATTTTGTTTCTTGCTTGTCCAGGAGACTAATCTTTGTCTAAGAAAGAAAGCTCCACCACTAGTACTCTTTCTGTCATCTACATTTCCTGCTCAATCAACATCTGTATAAACTCTGAGTTCAAATTTGTCATCCTTCTTATGATATAGACCATAGTTAGCAGTTCCTATCAAATATCTCATAATTCTTTCCACAACCATCATGTGTGTTTCCTTAGGATTGGCAAAGAATCTTGCCACAATCCCAACAACTAGTGCAATATCTGGTCTACTATGTACAACATACTGCAATTTTCCAATCATGGATCTGTACAAAGTTTGATTCACTTTTGGAGCACCATCATTCTTAGATAACTTTTGTCCAGTAACCATAGGAGTACCCACTGGTTTAGCATCTTCCATCCCAAAAGTTTTCAGTATTTCATTAACATACTTAGACTGTGTAATGAAAATTCCATTCTTCCTCTGATATACTTGTAAACCAAAAAAGAATTTGATCTCACCAAACATACTCATTTCAAATTCATTTTGCATTTCATTTGAAAATCTTTTACATAATTCATCTTGTCCACCAAAAATAATGTCATCCACAAAATTTTTTGCCAACAGGATACCTTTACCTTCTTCATCTTTCATGTACAGATTGCTTGTGTCATTTGTTCTTGAAAATCCAATCTATATCAAGTAGTTGTGCAACCTCTCATACCATGCTCTGGGAGCTTGCTTCAATCCATATAGTGCTTTGTTCAGTTTGCACACCATGTGTCTTTTGTTTGGATCAATAAAACCTTTTGGTTGTTCTATGTAAACTTCTTCTTCTAGTATACCATTAAAAAATGTAGACTTGACATCCATTTGATATACCTCGAAATCTTTATAAGTAGCATATGCAAGCAGAGTTCTTACTCCTTCCAATCTAGCTACAGGGTAAAATGTCTCCCCATAATCTATTCCTTCTTCTTGTGCATAGCCTTTTCATACCAGCCTAGATTTGTTCCTAGTGATTTCACCATTTTCATTCACCTTATTCCGAAACACTCACTTTGTTCCTATAACATTTTTGTTTTAAAGTCTCGGTACTAGAGTCCAAGTATCATTCTTCTCAATCTGGTCAATCTCTTCATTCATTTCTTGTATCCAGTCTTAATTCTCCAATGCCTCTCTAGTTGACTTGGGTTCAAATTCACACAGTAGGCATGTTGGATCCTTAGTCTTACTTTTGGTCTGAATTCCATTATTTTTGTCTCCAATTATCTCTTCAGGCTTGTGATGTCTTCGTACATATTTTGGCAAAATAGGTTCAGCTCCTCTCTCCTCTATTTCATCATGTTCCTCAACAAGATTGTCAGATTCAACTTCTGAATGCTTGGCAGCCTCTTCCTGATACTCAGTAGCATTTTCTTGTAGTTTCGCATGTTCTTGTTCTCTTTCGACACTATTTTCCTAATGCTCAGCAACATCTGTCTGTTGCTAAACATTTCTTACTCGAGACTCGACATCAGGTGCAAGTCTATTACTTGCCTCTTCTTCTTCCTCAATGTACACAAAAGATCTATAATCTTCTGGTTCTCTTTTGCTATCAGCTTCATTTCTTTCTGCATACTCATCAAATTTGACATTCACACTTTCCACAATTTTGTTAGTGTTAGAGTTCAAACACTTATAAGCTTTACTTTTTGTGGAATACCCTAGGAATATGCCTTCATCACTCTTAGCATCAAACTTCCCATTCCTAGCATCTTTTAATATATAGCACTTACTTCCAAAGGTTCTAAAGTATTTAACACTCGGTGCATGCCCATGCCATAATTCATAGGGTGTTAGATTTTTACCTTTCTTGATCTATACCCAGTTAAGCGTGTAGATAGCAGTGCTTATAGCTTCTTTCCAGTATTTCTGTGCCACATTCTTTTCAATAAAAAATGTCCTTGCACAATCCAAGATAGATATGTTTCTCCTTTCTGCTATACCATTCTGTGGAGGTGTTCTAGGTGTAGACATCTATCTTTTAATTCCTCTATCATTGCAAAATAGATTAAATTCACTTGATGTAAATTCTCCACCTCGGTCAAATCTAAAACATTTTAGTTTCCTACCTGTCTCCTTCTCAACCTTAGCCAAATACCATGTAAACAATTGAAAAGCTTCAGATTTTTCTTTTAGAAACATTACATGCATCATCCTAGTATGATCATCAACAAATAAGATAAAGTATCTAGCACCACAGTAACTTTGTACACCCATAGGTCCACAAAGGTCAGTATGAACCAAATCTAAAATGTTTTCAAAATTAAAAGATTTTCCCTTAAAACTTGACTTTGTCATTTTTCCTAACTGGCATTCTTTGCACATCACATTCTCAGGTTTCTTCAGTCTAGGTAGACCTCTTACCTTTTTCTTCTTACTTATCTCTACCAGATTGTCAAAGTTAACATGACACAACCTTTTATGCCATAACCAAATATCATGAAGTTGTGTAATTAACCATGTTTTTTCAAATAGGTCAAGACGGAACAAATTACCTCTAGTATGATCTCCACTTCCAATTAGTTCTCTAGTAGCATTAAATATTTTAGCTTGCTTGTGATGAAATTCCACTCGGTAACCAGTTTTGTTAAGCTGAGCAACAATTAACAAATTATAATTAAGACCTTCAACCCAATATGCATTTTCACAAGATATCTTATCAGTCAGTTTAATCAATCTTTTCCTCTAATAGGACATGGTGCATCATTACCAAATTTTACACTTTTACCTCTATAATGATGTAAGGTCTCAAACTTATTTTTGTCACCAGTCATGTGATGTGAACAACCGCTGTCAATAATCCATTTATCATTCTTGTTCACATAGGATATCAATGCAATTTTCTCATCCTCATCAGATTCATCTTTCATTGCAACGTAGACTACCTCAATTTCAAAATCATCACTATCAGTGTCAATTTCTTTTTCAGCAATGTAACAAGATTTCTTACCTTTTTCTTTGTAGTCTTTATTCCATCGGTACCTTCTATCATTTCTTCTATCTTTGTGTTTGCTTTTTCTTTCATCATCTTTATCCTTCCTATTAGGACATCTAGTAGCTATATGACCAACTTTATTACATGCAAAACATATAATAGAGAGTTTACCTTTATACTTTGCTTTTCCCCTTCTCAGTCTTCTAGCCATAAGAGCTTCTAGATCTTCTAGTTCTTCATCAGGAGTGTCACTGTCACTTTCACTTTCACTTTCATTGATGCATCTTTCTTTTTCTTTCTTTGGCTTGTTCAGAACTAGTTGTGACTTGAAAGCAGATTCAACATTTCCAATGCTTCCAACAATGAAATTATCATAGTTAGAGAGTTCAAAAGCAGTCAGCTTACCAACCAAAATTTCCAAAGTAAGCACATTAGCAGAGTTGCATCTAGATTCCTGAATAGCTGAGATCTTAATAGCATATATAGGACATAGGGTTCTTAGTACTTTCCAAATTATAGTTTCATCATCAATAGCCTCATTTGCTCCTTTAATAGCATTCACAACTTCTTTTATTCTACCATAATATTGTGCAATGTTTTCACCTTCTTGCATTCTCATTTCATCAAACTTACCTCTAAGACTCTCGACCTTTTCTTTTAGTACATTTAAGTCACCACCATAAATCCTTGCAAGAGTGTCCCACATATCCTTAGTAGTTGTGCAATCCTTAATGTCCTCAAATTTTGGATAGCTTAGGGTAGATGCAATTTTCAGCATTACCTGATTATGTTCTTGCTTAGCTCTCATTTTTTCGGTAGTGAAAGGTGCGATAGGTGAGACATAGCTATTCTCAATGTAGTACTTTGTAGAGTCACCAATATCAGCCAGATGCAACTTCATCAAGCTTTGCCATGCAGGGAAGTTTTCCTTGTTCAGCTTCGGTACCTCCTTCTTATACATTCTGATCATTTGCTTCAAGCCCCTTTAAACTTGATTTCTTTCAACACTAATAATAATCAACAAAGCTCTGATACCAATTGTTAATATGATTTAGAACAACAGAGAGGGGGGGGGGGGGTGATTCAGTTGTTCTCAGGTCCTGATGTATAAAAAAATCTTAATTTTTTTTCTTTAAATTAGATCCAATAACCAAAACAAACTCGGTCATCACTGATTCAATAATAGAAACATACAACAATGCAGTCCACTACCTAGCTGTAACTTAACTTTGAAAACATAGAAATGTTCAAACCAAAACATTCACACAAGTATTAACACCAGGATTTATAGTGGAAACCCAATTTGTGAAAAATCACATTGTAACATGCTACTATTATCTTCACTCTTCTAAAGTGAGCTCGGTAAAAATCCAACCCTGTCAAAGGTTACAATACACGCTATCAGGTGTGACCCGGTTAAAGGATTTCAATCACCCTGTCAAAAGTGAGCCTTGTCATATGACTTACATACACTCCATTAGAATGCAACCTTGTTCAAAGGATTTAACATATGACTGTTAGGTCAATCTCTGTTAAAAAGATTTTGTCTGTTACAATGATTAGAAAGTAGCAACAATATTTATCTAAACAATATACAACTCACTTTGCAAATATTAGATCCGATTCCGTACACTAATGCTGGTTTAACTACTTTGAAACTTTGTGATCTCCATCTCTGATTTGCTCGAAACTTTTCTTCAAGCAACCACCACAATTCTCCTTTAGCCTTTTCTGCTTAAATAGTCATCAAAACTTTTCTAATCTTCTAGCATTCTCTGTTCACCCATGCACTTGCATATCCAAATGCTCAGGTTCCCTTTATACTTTCCTCAATTAGGTTAACTCATCTTATGTCGCTCAATCTCATTCGTAGATCTTAGGGTTAGGTCAGATTCATTGTATTTACCCGCTTCATGTTCTTCAACTCCTTTTCTAGAATCATCTCAAATCTCTTAAAGATTTATAATAAAATGTTTTATAGTGCATTTAATGCTTTCAAACAATCAATAAATAAAGTCAACACATTTTACATAATCTAAGAATTCAACAATGTCGGCTCCAAAATTAAATTCTCTTCAAATATAAAATTGTTGATGCTCGGTCAATGCTATGATCAACTACTCAGTCTTCATGTAGAAAGCTCAGACATTACTAAAAATATTTCCTCATCTTACACTGTCTTCCTTGGCAATTAACTATTGTTCGGTCGACACTAGAATTTTTCTCGGCATACATTGACTCAGTCGACAGTAACATTACTCGGCTTAAACATGATTTTTCCATTCTTTGCTCGGTCAAGCCTACCAGTTTAGTCTTCAGTCTTACTAAGATAAACAATACATTATCTCATCATTATGCAACATAGTCAAGTACACTTTGTAGTATCAAGATAACTCAACCTTTCCTTAGGTTCTATTGTTACCAACCTTTCCTAGCCCCTTAGCAACACTCAAATAGATATAGTACTTTCCTAAGTAGCAACAGTCTTACTAGTTAAGGTTTTACATGAATGACAATACAATAATTATTTCAATTGTAGTTTCCAACAAAACCCTGCTGGCACCCCATTGATGATGATAGAAAACCAAGCTCCAGACACACAAGCTCTGATCCAACTGCACCAAGATTTTGAGAATCCAAATTTTTGTAATACATTGAACAAGAAATCCTAGCAGACTCTGTCATAGGCCTTCATCGTATCCAGTTTAATAATAAATGTGGAGGACTTGGAAGAGTTAATTGAATGAAGAACCTCATGAGCTACTAGTGCCCCTTCCATAGTTTCTCTCCCAGGGACAAGGCCACCTTGCTCTTGAGACACAATTTTTGGTATCAGATATTCATTTCTTAAAGAACCTTCTTTTGGAACTAAAGATTCACACTCTTGAGAAGATTCATTAAAACCTTCCTCCTTTTCAAAAAATTCTTTAAATTTAGAAAAATGTTCCACCAAAGTGACCATAGATAACTCTACCACTCCATCCCCTTTTGTATCCATTTCTTCATCTTCCCAATATTGAGTATAAGATTTTAATGTGGGTCTTGCTAGAGGATATAAATAGAGTTATTTTTGTTTAACTCCATTGGATATGGTCATGATCCTTGATCTACAATCTATCAATACTTGATGTTTCTAACCAAGGTCTTCCCAAAATAATTGGGTATCCTGATCCCCTTTTCCTTCCCTTAAGAACTAGGAAATCTATAGGATAATCCCAGATGTCTATCATAATTGTTACACCTTTAGGTTGTTAGGAATGAATGCTGAAGCCTTTGGCAGTCATTCTATAGTAGTGGTTGTTGCATTCATGGCTATGATTGTCATTGATGTCAACACAGTGATATTTTAGAGTTTAGCAGTGAAGTAGGCACAGTTTTGTTTTTCACACATGTTATATTGTAGATTGAGTTATGTGTAGTTGATGGTATGTTCTTTGGTGTGTTACTAGCCTATGGGTAAGGGCGCAAAAGGAAATTCATTTATTCATGAAAGTTATAAGCATTTTGGTGGAAGCAGTATTCTGACAATATTCCTGAGTAGTGGTTTTTGGTAATAGGAGGATATCTCCTAACCGGGATGGAATCTGATTCTACGCAGTTAAAGGAAAGTTTGAGACTCATTGGTGGTGATATAGTTCATAGTGCCAATTTTGAGGTCACACGATTATAAAGTTATTGTATCTGGAAGCCGATAGTTTTATGTAATTTTGATGTAGCGTGTTGAAATTATTATTTTGTATTTGCATGCCGACTCATTTGTAATTATTTGAGTGCGGTATAAAGGAAGGAATGTTTTCCTTGTTGTAACAAGATTGTAATAGTTGTGATATGAAATTGTGAAAGTTGTGATGCGAATGTATGCATGAAGTGAAGAAAAAAGCTAATTCAGTAATGAAGGAAGACTTGTGAAGTGCAGAGATCTGGATTTTTGATCTTGTGTATTAGAGAGTGCGGTTTTGGCACAGTGTGAAGGAGGTAACATATTTCATATTATTCTGTTGAATAATCTTAAGATCTATTCGACGGTGAGTTCAAAGATCTTGCCTTGAAGCTGTTTGGGCAGTGGGTCCTTCTGTCTTCCATAACTCCTAACAGGGTTAAAATATTTTAACAGGGATTCAAAATCTCCTAACAGAGATTCATATGTACTGAATGTATTTCATAAGACTCCTAATAGGGTCCATCCTTTCACAAGGAACTTTCATATTAGTGCATCATTTTGTGGGCATCATTCCCACCGGGGTTTACTCTTTGATCAAGAGGTTCTCTAATTAACATATCTTGTGTTATTGTGTCATTGTGTATGATTATTTTTCTATGGTTGGCTACTACATTGATTATATGGTTTAAAGCTATTGAAGTTGATATTGAAGTTGATAAATGGTTTAATTATCAGATAACTAATTCACCCCCCCCCCCCCCCCTCTCAGTTATCTTGGTGGTCTTTACTTTCTAACAATTGGTATCAAAGCGGTAGGTCCTTGAAAGAGAAGTTTAACAACTTAAGGAGATCGATGGCGAATTTCAGGAAAGAAGGCCCTAAATTTGATGGAGCAAATTTTGACAGCTGGAAAGAAAATATGAAGACACATCTCTTGTGTTTAGGACCAGGTTATTGGTTGATTACAAAGAATGAAAGGACTATAATTGAACAAGATAATCTTGAAACAAGCACTAAAGATTAGGTAGATCTATTCATGTGTAACATACTTGCAAGAGAAGCACTCTTATCAGCACTTCCAGAGAATGAATACAGTTAGGTAAAAGGTTTAACTAGATCTTATGATATTTGGAAAGCTTTACATTCGAATTTTGAAGGTGATGAACATGCAAAGAAAGCTAGGTTACATAATTGGATTTGTGCATTTGAAGACATAAGAATGATGGAAGATGAATTTGTTAGAAGCTATATTGGTAGGATGTCAAAAATTGTTACAAGAATAAATTCTTGTGGAGTTGAAAAGACAGAGAATGAAGTAATATGGAAGATTTTGAGAACTTTGACATCGATATTCAGGTAGACTACACAAATGATTGAATAAGTGATACCTTGTACACCAAAATTTTCAAGAGAGACTCTTCTTCGAAGATTGGAAGCAATAGAGATGAATTTGAGATTATCAGAAGAACTACCTAGAGTGGAGATAGCATTTAGTGCTCTTAGCATCAGACCTACTTTGTCTAGAAGTACAAGTGTGAATGGAGAATATGCCACCAGTAGTAGATCCAAATATGATGAAGATAAGAAGATTGAAGGAGGTATTTCCTTGCTTGTGAAAAGAGAACTAGATGGTAAGAAAATCTTTAAATGTTGGACATGTCAAGAATTTGGTCATTTTGCATCTAAGTGTCTTAAGAGAGTTAAGAAGTATAGAAACAATTTTAAGCCTAGAAGATCTAAAGAATGTTATTATGCAAATGATGAAGAAATTGAACCAGAAATTGAAAGACATTTAAGTGATAGTGATAACGATGACATAGGATTTGTAGCAATTAAGGAAAATAATTTTGAATTTGATATTAAAGAAGAAAAAGCTTTAGTTTCCCAAGTTGAAAAGAAAGTTTATTGGATTATAGACAGTGGTTGTTCACATCATATGACTGGTGAT
Organism: Chamaecyparis obtusa; assembly: GCA_027943335.1. Lineage (NCBI taxonomy): Eukaryota > Viridiplantae > Streptophyta > Pinopsida > Cupressales > Cupressaceae > Chamaecyparis > Chamaecyparis obtusa. The sequence continues at coordinate 765,873 of BSBK01004923.1, read as the reverse complement.
AAAGGAAAGCTCATAAAGTTTAACAATTATGATGGAGGAGTTGTTAGAGTTGGTAACAATTTACCTTGTTTGATTAAAGGTATAGGATCTATTACTCTTGATGGAAAGACTAATACTGATGATGTTTACTTTGTTGATGGATTGAAACATAATCTTTTGAGTGTTGGACAGTTAGTGGATAAAGGATATCAAGTTTGGTTTACTGAGAAAACTCATGTGATTAACGATAAAGATGGAAATCTAATTGGAACAGGATCTAGAACCAAAAGTAATGTATTTTAGTTGAACCCTACTGAGATGACATGTTTGATGACTAAGATTGATGACAGTTGGTTATGGCATAGAAGGTTCAATCATATAAACTTTGATAATATTGTGAAAGTAAGTTCTACACTTGCAGTAAGAGATTTACCTAAGATTATGAAGCCTACTAACATGATTTGCAAGGAATGTGTGATGGCTAAGTAGAAAAGGAGTTCATTTCCTAGCAAGAAGTTCACATCTACAAAGAAGTTGGAGATTGTTCATACAGACTTGAGCGGTCCTACTAGGACTAGAGGATTCTATGGAGAAAGGTATTTTGATGCAGGAGCATCCTGGGTGTAAGAGAAATCTTGCATAACCCAAAAAAAAAAATTTCTATTTTTGTATTCAATAAGGGCTATCTTGTATAGAGCTGCTATTTATGGAAACTTGATGTTTTTAGTAAGTTGGTCATAAATCTCAGAATGTTATAATTTTACATGTGGAGATTCATCTCAATCATATTAGCCTGCCAATAAAGTTTCATGGCTAGATCAGGTCTAGTTTGAAGATATTGAAGATTTTCGGTATTGGCAGCAGGGTACAGAAACTTTGAACTCAGTTTTGAAGGCTTTAGAGGTCCCAGATGAGGTCAAAAATTTGGGTGACAAGCACTTGTGCAAGTCAAGCTTGTAGAGCACTTCGTGGCCTTTTCGAAATGGGGTTATAATAGTCCATCGGGTTAACTGGTGATGACTTATGGTCTCTAGAAGTCGGGTCACCTGAAGTGGCAGAAAATAATTTTACTTCAAAATTTCTGTTCGGGTTTCAAAATTTATTTTGAGCCGACTTTGATGTAATAAATTAAAAAATAAAATAACTCTAAGTTTGGTCGGCCCTGAGGGCTAAATTTCTAGAACCTTCTCGGGCGATGGAAAATGCCTATATAAAGAAGGCCCGTAGTGTTGTCTAGGGCAGTTCTGGGTGGTAGATCTGGGTAATAATTCGAGGCTTTGTCCTACAAAATATTGTAAGGGAATGCCCATGTGGCTTTGCATATTGTAATTCTAAAAGTTTGTAATTCCACATTTGTGGAGATAATAAGAAGCCAATTTTCTATTCTTACATATTGTTGTTGTTTCTCTGTTTCTGTTATGTGTTTGTGGTATTAAGGGGAGAACCCTTCATCAAGTGGTATCAAAGCAAGAGTTCCCGAGTGTGTAAATAGATCACCGATTGTGAGACAGTTTGCACCAGGATCGTGGGTTAGGGTTTCTATGTAAACAGATCACCGACTATGAGGCAGTTTGCACCAGGGCCGTGGTTAGGGTTTCAACACACATCGTGAAAATGCCTCCATGAAGAGAATGTGGTGGAAGAGCTGGTGTTGTAACACCTAAGGTTAGAGCACTCCAGAGACAAGGGCGAGAATTGCAAGAAGAGAGTTGCAGAGGAATGAATCTTAATGTCAAAGATGAAAGTGAGGATGAAGCCGAAGAAGGAAATGATGATCAAGAAGAAGAAGGCAAAATTTTGAATCGAGAAGAAGAAAGGCTTTTCTGGGCCATTTCCAAGATCGAAAAAAGACCTAAGATCGAGGTTCTGACATTTTCTGGAAATCTTAACCCAGAAGAATTGATCGACTAGATCAATGAATGTGAAGAATATTTTGAGTATGAAGATATTGAAGATCCTGATAGGGTCAAATTTGCGAAGGCCAGACTGAGAGGTCATGCAAAGATCTGGTGGCAAGAGATTCAATTGGAGTGAAATAGAAGAGGGAAAGATAAAATCACAAGATGGGATCAGATGGTGGATAAATTGAAGTGACAGTTCATCCTTGTAGATTATGAGCTTGACCTACTGAAGAAAATGCAAAGTTTGAAGAAAGTGGGACGATCTATTCAGGAGTATATAGAAGAGTTCTATCGAATCCTCATCAAAACAAGCCATGCAAAAACTGATAAGGAGAAAGTTTCTCGTTACCTTAATGGGTTGAGGCCAAGCATTCACGAGGAGCTGAATTTGGTTCGAATGAATAGTATTGAAGAGGCATACTATTTTGCCCTTAAATTAGAGGAAAAGCTGAACAAGAAGTTCGAGAGAAGACAAAATGGAAGAGGTCGTGGTGGAAAATCTGGGGGACGAACATATGGATGCTGAAATGAAGATCCGAAAAAGAAGGATGAGGCTAGTAGCAGTCAAAATCAGAGAGGAAACAATTTCAATCATTTCCAAGATCAGAACAATAGAGATCAGAGAGGAGGAGGAAGAGGACAAGGTTCAGGAAGAGGAGGCTTCCGTGGAACATGTTTTCACTATGGAGAAGAAGGTCATAGGGCATTTGAATGTCCTCAACACCAAGGAAGGAAACATAGGAGGAATGAAGGCCAGGCCAGAGTGGCACATGTAGATGAAGATGCCAGATCCTCAAATTATGAAGACACTGAAAGAGGAGAAATGTTGATCAACATAAGAGTCTTGCTGAGTGGTGAGAATGAACCTGAACAAAGGAGAATCCTGTTTCGCACTAGATGCAAGTGTGAGGGTAAATGCTGTGATGTGATTATTGATAGTGGAAGCACTGACAATTTGATGTCAGAATAGATGGTGACAAAGTTGAAGCTCAAGAGAAAGAAACACCCACATCCATATTGGATTGCCTGGGTGCAGGATGACCACAAGGTCATGGTCAGTGAACAGTGCCTGGTAAAGTTCAAGATCGGCGGGTACCAAGATGAGGTACTATGTGATATCATATCTATGGATGCATGTCATATGTTGTTGCGTAGACCATGGCAGTTTGACAGATGTGTTGTACACGATGGTCGTATGAATGCCTATTCCCTGACAAAGGATGAAGTGTGACATAAGCTAAAGCCATTGAAGGAGACTGAAGAAAAGGTATGTGGTAATGCAAGAATAACATTTGTTGATGAAAAAAAATTCTTAGATGGTATGAGGCATGAGCATGTGTGTTTTTCTTTAATTCTAAAAGCTGGTAAAGATGAAGTAGAGGATGTACCTGTAGAGGTTGCAAATTTGTTGAATGAGTTTTAAGATATTGTATCTGATAATGTACCTAATGGATTACCACTAGTAAGGAAGATCAGTCATCAAATGGATTTGATTCTAGGAGCCAATTTTCCAAACAAGGCAGCACATAGAATGACACCAACAGAAAGTGAACAATTGAATAGATAAGTACATGAGTTATTGCAGAAGGGGTTGATTCGGGAAAGCCTAAGTCCATGTGTTGTACCAGGAGTATTAGCACCAAAGAAGAATAGAGAATGAAGGATGTGTATAGATTCTAGAGAAATAAATAAGATCACAATCAAGTATAGGTTTCCATTGCCATGAATGGATGATATTATGGATTGTTTAAGTGGAGCTGTGTATTTCTCAAAGATAGATCTGAAGAGTGGATATCACCAGATTCAGATCAGAGAAGGAGATGAATGGAAGACTACCTTCAAGACAAAGGAAGGACTATATGAGTGGTTAGTCATGCCTTTTGGGCTAACCAATACACCAAGCACTTTCATGCGGCTCATGAACGAGGTTCTGAAAGAATTTTTGGGTAAGTTTGTCATTGTGTACCTAGATGATATTTTGATCTTTAGTAAGACATTGGAAGAGCATATGATGCATATTCGTATGATGTTTGAGAAGCTGAGAGATGAGAAATTGTTGATTAATTTGAAGAAGTGCAGTTTTGTGAAGAAAGAGTTAGTGTATTTGGGATTTGTAGTTTCAGCAGAAGGTCTAAAAATGGACCTAGAGAAAGTATAGGCTATCCTTGAATGGCCTACTCCAAGGAGTGCTACTGAGGTAAGATCTTTTCATGGTTTGGCTAGCTTTTACAGAAAGTTTATCAGAAATTTTAGCAGTATTTGTGGACCCTTGACTGAAACAATGAGAGGGGATAGAAAATAGTTCAACTGGACTAATGGGGCATATAAGAGTTTTAAACTGTTAAAATAGAAAGTTACAAAACAACTTGTTTTAGCACTTCCAGATTTTAATAAGGTGTTTCAAGTAGACTGTGATGCTAGTGTTACTGCAATAGGAGCTGTTATGAGCCAAGAAGGTAAACCTATTGCTTATTTTAGTGAGAAGTTAAATGATGCCAAGAAGAAATATTATGTTTATGATCAGGAATTTTATGCTATAGTTCAAGCATTGAACAAGTGGAGACATTATCTACTTCCTAAGGAGTTTGTTTTGTATACTGATCATCAAGCTTTGCAATATTTGAATAGTCAAGGAAAGTTGAATCAAAGGCATTTGAAATGGGTTGAGTTTTTACAGAGTTATACATTTGTTTTGAAACATAGAAGTGGAAAGTCTAATAGGGTTGCAGATGTGCTTAGCAGAAGGAAACTATTGCTGACAGAGATGTAGATTGAAGTGGTTGGGTTCAAGGAACTCAAGAATTTATATACAGAGGATCCTGATTTTGGTGAAGCTTGGAAAGCTTGTAAAGAACCTGTTACTCTAGACAGAATGAAGTGGCTAGATTTCATCATTCAGGATGATATACTATTCAGAGGAAGTCAATTGTGCATTCCAAGAATTTCTATGAGGGAGAATCTCATCAAGGAGAAGCATAGCGGTGGATTGGCTAGACATTTTATTCGTGATAAAACCCTTGCTTTGGTTAGTGAGAATTATTATTGGCCGCAGTTGCAGCAAGATGTGAAGAAGTTTGTACAGAGTTGCGGAGTATGTCAGATGGCGAAAGGAGTGAAGTAGAATATAGGGTTGTATCGGCCATTACTTGTACCAGAGAAGCCTTGGGAGGATATCAGTATGGACTTTTTTCTTGGTTTACCAAGGACATAGTGGGGACATGATTCAATTTTTGTAGTAGTTGATAGATTTTCAAAGATGGCACATTTTATTCCTTGCAAAAAGACTAATGATGTTGTTCATGTAGTAGAATTGTTTTTCAGAGAAGTAGTGAGACTACATGGTTTGCCAAAAAGTATAGTTTTAGATAGGGACACTAAGTTCATTAGATATTTTTGGCGTACATTGTGGAAGAAGTTGAAGATAGATTTGAAGTTCAGTTCATCACATCATCAACAGACCGATGGATAGATAGAGGTGTTGAATAGGAGTTTGGAAAATTTTTTGAGATGTTTGGTTGGAGATAAGCCAATAGGATGGGATTTGATTTTACCATAGGTAGAATTTGCATACAATAATTCTGTCAACAGGAACACTAGTAAATCAACATTCCAGATTGTATATGGGAGTAGTCCCAGAAATGTATCTAAGTTGAGAAAGATAGATAAAGGAGAAATAAGTAGTGCTGAAGCTGAGGATTTTGTAGAACATTTGAAGAACATCCATTAGGAGGTGAGAAATTACCAAGATGAATGTGCAGTATAAGGCTAAGGTAGATGTGAAAAGGAGGCATAAGGAATTTTAGGTTGGAGATGAAGTCATGGTTCATTTGTGGAAGGAGCGATTTCTAGTTGGTACATATAACAAATTGAAAATGAAGAAGTTTGGTCCATGTAAAATACTGAAGAAGCATGATTCAGGAAATGCATATGAAGTAGAATTGCCTACTGAGCTGAATATTTCAGCAGTGTTTAACATTCAGATCTGACAGAGTATCATGAAGGAGGTGTTGAAAATGAGGTTACAACAGCACAGTGGAGCATTCCAGCAACCAGTTCAGATATCAAGGAGATTGAAGACGTACTGGATAGCCATGTTAGTAGAAGCACAAGGAACATGACATATGAAGAGTATTTGGTCAAATGGAAAGGATGACCTGTTGAAGATTCATCATGGCTAACAAAGGAGGAGGTTAACCATCTTGGTTTTTCTCTACACACCTGAGTCATGATGGGGTCACTTCTCAAATTACCCTGGGTGTCTGATGTAGGAGCATCCTAGGTGTAAGAGCAATCTTGCATCACCCAAAAAAAAATATTTCTATTTTTGTATTCAATAAGGGCTATCTTGTGCAGAGTTGTTATTTATGGAAACTTGATCTTTTTATTAAGTCGGTCATAAATCTTGGAATGTTCTGATATTACATGTGGAGGTTCATCTCAGTCATATTAGCCTGCTAGTAAAGTTTCATGGCTAGATCAAGTCTAGTTTTGAAGATATTGAAGATTTTCGATATTGGCAGCAAGGTACAGAAACTTTGAACTTAGTTTTGAAGGCTTTAGAGGTCCCAAATGAGGTCAAAAATTTGGGTTACACGTGCTTGTGCAAGTCAAGCCTGTAGAGCGCTTCGTGGCCTTTCTGAAATGGGGTTATAATAGTCCATCGGGTCAACTGGTGATGACTTGTGGTCTCCGGAAGTTGGGTCACCTGAAGTGGTGGAAAATAATTTTCCTTCAAAATTTCTGTTCAGGTTTCAAAAGTTATTTTGAACCAACTTTGATGTAATAAATTGAAAAATAAAATAACTCTAAGTTTGGTCAGCGCTAAGGGCTAAATTTCTAGAACCTTCTTGGGCGGTGGAAAATGCCTATATAAAGAAGGCCCATAGTGTTGTCTAGGGAAGTTATGGGTGGTAGATCTGGGTAATAATTCGAGGCTTTGTCCTACAAAATATTGTAAGGGAATGCCCATGTGGCTTTGCATATTATAATTCTGAAAGTTTGTAATTCCACTTTTGTGGAGATAATAACAAGCCAATTTTCTATTCTTGCATATTGTTGTTGTTTCTATGTTTTTGTTATGTGTTTGTGGTATTAAGGGGAGCACCCTTCAACATATTTTATGATTCTTGTTGATGATTTTAAAAGAATGATGTGGATTGCATTTTTGAAAGAAAAATCTAAAGCATTTGATAAGTTTAAGGTCATGAAGAATAAAGTTGAGAATGAATCAGGAATGAGGATTAAATGTTTGAGATCTGATAGAGGTGGAGAATTTACATCTAAAAAGTTTAACACCTTTTGTGAATTAAATGGTATTAAGAGATAGTTATCAGCCCCTAGAACCTCTGAACAAAATGGTATTGCAGAAAGAAGGAATAGATCAGTCACTGAAGCAGCTAGAGCTATGTTGTTTGAAGGTGATTTGGCAAAGACATTTTGGAGAGAAGCAGTGAATACAACAATATATACAATGAACAGAGTACAAATAAGAGCAGACATAGACAAGACACCTTATGAATTGTGGTTTGGGCATGCACCCTCAGTTAAGTATTTTAGAATTTTTGGAAGCAAATGTTATATTAAGAGAGATGATGATATAGGAAAGTTTGATCTTAGAAGTGATGAAGGAATTTTTCTTAGATATTCTTTGAAAAGAAAAGCATATAGATGTTACAATAAGAGAACTAAGACTATTGTTGAAAGTGCAAATGTAAAAGTTGATGAGAAGTTTAAAATTCAGGAAAGAATGCTTGATTATGAATCTGATGAAGGAACTTGTTGGTGTTTAAAATGGACGCTTATGCTCTTAGGCTGCTAATATACCCTCAGATAGATTTTAGGAGTGGTTATTTCCAAAATGTATAGGGATCTTAGGGTAACTGGACCAACTATAGGGACAAGACTACCCTCTTCACTTCTGGCTCTGCAGAACCAAGGCGGGTGCACCTATCCCAGTGAAAACTACACTTCACACACCAAAGACTGGGTCTGAACAACAAATTTATAGTAAGAAAGTACTAAATGCTAACCTCACATTCATTGACTCTCCATTACTATAGGGTAACAAAACCATACAACCAACTACTTAAAGCTTAAAAAGGTTATTGATTTCAATATTTTTGGGATGCAATAACTTCAACTAGTGTATGCTAACAAAAGAGATACTCATTTAGGCCAGTGCCTCATCCATTAGGCAAGAGTCCTTAGACACAAAGACACACAAACTTGAAAATATCTGAGAATTCATGGCCATAAATACATTTATCCTAATCTTTACTTCTTACAAGACATCCTTACATAGACAGAACTCAAGAATGAAGATACATACATACAAACAATATGTAATGAGCCAAAAAACTCAAAGCTTACTTGACTTGACACAAAGGAGAGATAAGAACTAGATAATTGTATTAAGTATGATGAATTCCTTTTGTGTATACAATGAACTACAAAGAACCTTGCTTTCAAACTATAGCTTAGACCTACAACTTTCTTCTTTCATTAACAAACACTAAGTCAAAAACTATTACAAAAACCCTTGGGACTAGAAACTTAGGACTGATTTTGAACTTTGCAACTGGAACCCCTACAAAATCACAAAATCAACACTATATACCACTGGTTACCTTAGAATCCTAAATAGGTTAGGATGCAACAAGCTATGGATAACTAGGGTAAGGGTTAGGTTTTCCACCCACCATACAATTCAAACAGATCAGAAATTAATACACTGGAAGGGAAAACCAAGCAACCCTGAGCAATTAGATCTAAAATCCATTCTTCACTTATGGTAAATCCTCTGGAAATGTACTAAAGATCAAGAAATTCTTGCAAATTCATCTGATTTGACCCCTACAACATGCCTCAAGCACCGTTATTCATTCTCCCCATGACATAAAACTCCCTGTAATCAATCATCATACTCGCTGGACCACACCACAATAATCGGCACCACCAAACTAGTCAAATCTGACCGTGAAAGCATTAAAAACCAGTCCTTTTTGTCACTGAGAAACCTTCAAAAATTTGAATTTGAATTGCAACGATTACTTTATGGTTCAAGCAGCAAATTGACGGTCGACATTCAAACTGAGATCAACTTTATATCGTGACCGTCTGATCCTGATATTTCGCGGGCCTTATGATTTACCTTTTATAGGAATCCTGGTTTACATTTAGCAACCATGTGACAAAGCTATCTCATTTGTGAAATGAAACCCCTAACTCATGTTTAACTTCAGTGAATTAGTGAACAAAGGAAAATACTTAACCTCAGTTCATAATTGGCGAATGGGCGACTAAAGGAATTTTGCCAGTTCGCTGAACATTTTTCCCCTCTGCCGGTTTATTTAGCTACTATGCAAATGTTTGTTCGCCAAATTGCCAGACCATTAAGAGCACTGCCATTTTATTGTACGAAAGAGCGAAACCTATGGATTTTGTCGGTCCCACTAACCCTTTATCAAATCCATCAAAAAGACTGAGAGATTTACCAGGCCTACATCAAGAAGATCAATGGTTGTTTGAAGTTTGCATAGAGCCAAAAGATTCCTTTAGATTATAAGACAACCGTCAGATGGAGAATCTCTCCCTGCATTGACAACCCTTTGACAGGATATGAAATCAACAACCGTGTTAAGTTTGCAAGTGTCAGAGAAAACCCTTAAGATCATACACTGGCCATCGATGCTCTGACATCATCAGAACCCACTGAACTTGGAAATGTTGGCCCCATTAACATGTTTGCATACCTGTAATCCACAGCCAATCAAAACCTGACACCTCGGCAACACATGGAAATCGGTCCCACCGTTCTCGGCAAGCAACTAACCCTTTGACCACTCGGCGAATACATGACTACAGGTAAATGTCAAGTTGTAGAAAACATTACTTAACCCATGTTAGATCAAACGATTCAGCAAACATAGGTTTTTTCTGAATTGCGAAGTCCCTACTTAACCTCAAGTTACTCTTCATGAACTGGCAAATACATGAAAATTTTGAGGGCCCACTGAAGATCAAGTGAATTAGCGACCAAAGACATTTTTCCAACTCGCTATAAAACTTGAAACACTGCTACATTATCTAGAGATTCAGCGAATACACCTATTCACCCATTCGCTGGAAGTTTAGAACTCTGCCAAATAATTACAAGAAAGCGTGAACACCAAAGATTTTTATCAGGACTGCCAAAGATTTAACCGCCCTGCCAAACCCTTAGACCAGAAATTGGGCCCACCTGAAGAGAGATCAATGGTCATCTCATCTTCGCATACCTCTAATGGATTCTATTAGATCTTACGAAAACCATTGGATCAACCTTTATATTGCTCTGCAGACTTTCTGACATAGGATCCTCTGACAAAAGTTGACTCAGCACCCTGTGGACCAATCAGATACCACCAAATCAGCACACCTGGCATGTGGACCCCCTTGAAAGGAAAAGCTACGTCACAACAAGAAATCAATGGCGGGCACAAGATCTAATGAGCTAGAAAGATTCTATCCACTTATAAGACAACCGTCGATTTAGAATCTTACTACAGGGCATCTCCATTTCATGAATGAAAGACTAAGGGAAAAAGATATCAGTGTTCGCCAAGTCATTGGATAAAAAGATAAGACCACTAGGCACTTAGAGAATATGCGAACACTATTCACTGAACCGCTGAAAAGTTTATAAGGCATGAAAAAGTATTAACAATTCAGCGAACATCGAGAGAGAAAATAACCACGTGCACTAAGGGATTCTTAAGTGGTGCAAAAAAGGTAACACAAAATTAGAACAGGGCGAGACAAAACAAGGGTTTTTATGGCAACGGGTAGATTTTTTGAATTTTTGCCTATGGTTTAGACCAAAAACAAGGAAAAAGGATGCAGAGGCCAGGAAAAAGGGGATGTGGCCATGAAAATTTTTACCAGTGCTAACAGTGGCTCATACTCGGGGACGTGTATCTCCTGCAGATACAACGAGCAAGCTAGAATCTCCTGGAAGAGCAGACCAACTCAAAACTTCAACCCAAAAAGCAAAAACAAACGACTGTACAGGGGAAAACCTAAACTACTGTTCATGGAAAAGATACTTCAGGAGAAGTAAAACTTTAGGAATTGTCCATGAATAGGCAATTCCAAAGTACCACCAGTTAAATCTTTCAGGACATAAGAGTATGTCCCCTATTTGCTTTCAATAAGATAAGGGCCCAATCAAATTGGATCAAATTTTCCATGCTTCCCCTTATCTTCAAACCTTGCATTCCACATCAAGACAAGGTCATCAACTTCAAAACTCCTTTGAGTAGCCCTCCTATCAAACAAATTCTTACATTGTCTCTACAATGTCTCATTTCTTTCATGTGCATCTTTCCTCACCTCCTCCAATTGGATCAGTTCATCCATTCTTACTCTCATCTCATCATTAAAATCTTCATCATATGTCTAGATGAACTTATACATCTGCAATAAATTATTTTGAGGCAATCTAGCACTTATTCCATACACCAAATCAAATGGAGCACAACCTATGACCCTCTTAATACTTACCCTATCAACCCATAGTGCCCACCATAACTTTGAGTCCCAGGCCTTCTTATTCTTGTCTAACACTCTCTTGAGAAACTTAATCAGACTTTTGTTACTAGACTCAGCCTAGCCATTTCCTTGAGGATGATATGGGGAAGAAAATGAAATGTGTATCCCATATTGCTGACAAAAATCACTAAATTCCTGTGATCTAAAACACATTGCATTATCAACCACAATAACCTTTGGGCAACCAAACCTGGTGAGGATGTTCTACATCATAAAGTTTGTCACAAATTTCCTAGTAGCCTTTCTAGTAGGGATAGCTTCAACCCACTTGGTAAAATAGTCTATTTCCACAGTATGTAAGAATTTCCACCACTAGACTTATTTGGAATCTCCCCAATAAAATCAATACCCAATTTCTGGAAAGGAGCCTAAACTGCAACAGGTCGGAGTGGTAAACTCCCATTAAATTTTAGCTTTCCAGAAAATCTCTGACATGCATCACACCTTCTTACAAACTGATGGGAATCTTTAAAAACTATAGGCCACCAAAATCCAGACCTAAGGATCTTGTGAGCTATGGTCTTTTCCATATAGTGTTCTCCACAGACACCTTGGTGCATTTCCTTTAACAAAATGTCAGATCTCTCATGGTCTATGCACTTTAGCAATACTCCTTCATTGCTTCTCCACCATAACTTACCATGTATAATGGCATATCTTTCTGATTGTAACTTGACAGTTATCCTTCTATTTTCATCCATCTCAGGGGGAAGAACCAATTTCTGCAAGTAACCAATAACATCTTTGTACCGATCACAACAATCCATATCACAAATATATGGCCTTTGTTCTTCTTCTAACATATTCACATGATTTGCAATTAAATTGCTTTGTGCCATTAATTTTGCAAGACCTATGTCTCTTACCAACTTTGTAATCTGGATATCAATATTGAATTCTTGGATCCTATTGATCCATCTACATCTTTTCCCTGAAACTTCTTGTTGCACCAATATATCCTTAACTATAGCACTAGGAACATAAGCAACCACCTTGGCTCCCACAAGATAACATCTAAAAGCCTTGATTGCTTTGACTAAGGCATAAGCTTGTTTCTCAGTAATATCATATTTCAATTCTTCTACTTGTAGGGATTTACTAAAAAATGATATGGTCCATCTGAATTCTTTTGCAATAAAACTGCTGCAACTGTATGACAAGAAGTAAAAGAAAATATTTGCATGGGCTTACCATAATCTGGTGTCCTTAAAACTGGAGCATCCTTGATGGCCTTTTTGATATTTCTAAAAGATTCATCTGCTTCTTCATTCCATTCAATCTTTACTTCCTTTTTCAACATCCTAGAGATAGGGAGACTAATTTCTGCAAAATTTGTAACAAATCTCCTTAGAAAATTTACCTGCCCAAAGAAAGACTATATTCCTTTAACATTTCTAGGTGGTGAAAGCTTATCTATAGCCATAACCCTTTCAGGGTCAATACCTACTCCATCCTTGGACACAATATGTCCTAAGAGCTTGCCTTCCACAACACCAAAAGAACACTTCTTTGGATTCAAGGAAATCCCATACTCCAAAGCCCTAATAAAAATCTTTTCAAGATGTTCACAATGTTGATCTTCCTTTTCTGAATATGCTATGAGATCATCATGATATACCACTAGAAATTTGTTTATGAAATTTGCAAAGGCCACATCCATAGCTCTCTGAAAAGTAGCTCCTACATTTTTCAGGCCAAAGGGCATTCTAACATAAACATATGTTCCCCAAGGGGTAGTGAATGCAGTCTTGAACTGTTCTGACTCCTTGACCATGACCTGATTATATCTAGAGAAACCATCTATCATGGACATTAACTCTGATCCAGTAACCTTCTGCAGCATATTCTCCATATTAGGCAAACCATAATTGTCCTTCAAAGAATTGACATTCGAATTCCTAAAATCAACACATAACCTAATGTCACCATTCTTCTTTTTGACTGGAACCAAGTTTGACACCCAAGTAGAATGTCTGACAGGCTTGATGATGCTAGCATCCATCATCTTTTTGAGTTCATCTTGCATTTTTGGTGCCAAGGTAGGGTTCACAGGCCTTAATTTTTGCCTAAAAGGTTTAGTACCTTCCTTTAATGGTGTCTCATGTTGGAATAGATCTTCTCTATAGGCTTTCAAATCCTCATAAGACCATGCAAAGACATGTCTAAATTTTTAGAGAAGATCAATCAGATTGTTCCTATTTTTTTGAGACAAACATTTACCTATGTAAATATTTTTGGGTACTTGACTTGTTCCTAAATTTACTTCCTCCAAATCATTTATCTTGTCAACAACTTTATGAAAACAAGTCCTTTCTTTATCATCAAATGCTCTCTCAATAGCAACCAATCCCCTTGGGATCCTATTTGACTTTAGTTGCAAAACTTCTTTCCCAAGAACATTTTATTTTCCATTTCTAATGTCAACATAGGTGCTAAAATCCATCTCCTAACCATCAAAATGAGATTCACACTGCAAAAACCTTAATATATCCTGATCATCAAAAAATACTTGCCAATTCTCAACATTGTCTAGGATAGAAGGCCTAGACTTACACTCAATCCTGGATATCCCTACAAAAGTAATATCCTCTTTCCTTAATGCTATGTTTGCTAGTAATTCAGCCATCCTGTTTTGGCTTCTATCCACCCAATCAATACCAAAGGCACTGAAACCTTCAATTTCATCCCAAACAACATTTCTATATTATTTCAGCCTTTGATTCTTTGATGCATACTTTGATCTAATCTGAGAAACTATTAACTCAGAATCACCAATCACCCTAATATGTTTGATTCCATGTTTTGATGCTTATCTCAAACCAATTAGTAGGGCCTCATATTTAGCAACATTATTTGTGCAAAGGAACAAGAGAGTAAAAGAAAACTTAAAAGTCTTACCACTTGGGGATATCAACAGCACTCCTGCTCTGGAGCCTTCCTTTGAACTTGCTCCATCAAAATACAGAGTCCATAAGACATTACCTTCTACCATGTTATCTTCATCATTAACCAGAAGGACAGGCTTGGCCTTTTCTTGCACCTCTCTCTTCTGAATTTGGAAAGAACCAATGTCAGTGTCAACAAAGCAATTCATGTTGTCCTCTTCATCCTCCTCAATCATATGTGGTGTTCTAGCTTCCCTTGAAACCTTCACACTTTCTCCCTCAATGCTAAAAGTAAAAAAAGACAAGTCACATTGAATACTTCCTCCCATAGAGGCACTCCATTTTCTAGATAATAGCATTCCATATTGAGGAGGAATATCAACTACAAGAACACTCATAGTTAACTGTTTGTTAGGAAATGCTGCTAATTTATAAGGCAAAGCCTTAATGGTACCAATAACTGGCACTTCTCTTGAGTCCATAGCTTGGCATCTCCCATGAGGTGTATCTACCTTTAGTCCTAATGACTTCATGATCTCTGCAGGCATGACAATGTTTGATGCTCCTAAATCAATCATGCAATTCTTCAACAATTTTCCATTTATCATAAGGGACAAGAAGAAAGGATCCACTGTCCCTGATGCAGTATTTACAACTTTTGCATCCAAATACCTCTAAGGAATCTCAGAGACAATTTCCTCATTTTTATTGTCAAGTGTGTCATCTAGAGAAGCCACATGCTTATCGCCTCTGTTCATTTCTTGGACCTTTATAGAAGAGGCACCATTTACCCAATCCAAAGCTTTGACCTTGTGCTCTTCTATCCTCATCATTTCTAACAATGGAACCTTGATAGTTATTTGTGAAAGAAATTTAGTCATATCAATGGGAACATATGTATGGCTACCCATGTCATCCTTAATCATAGTGACATCTTTATCCTCTACTTTGATAGTCAAGTTAGATTTACCTTTGTGTAGAAACTCATCCTCCTTTTGAGGTATGGGAACAACTATCTCTGGTGTCTTTGCTTTACCTTGAGGCATTGTAGCAGGCCCCATCTTCTTTTTTACTTTAACCCTATTGACAACACCAACATCTTTCTCCTTTTCCTCATACTGTTGTGTACTCTTTTCTGATTTCTTGATAAACATGCTACCAGGTTTACCATTTGTGCTTCCAACTATCTTTCTCAAATTATAATTGCTCTTGGCTTGAGTGACCATGTCTGCAATGATTTGAGCAATTTCTTCATCAGAGGGTCTCCTTAAGGAAACATGTTCCTCACACTTCACTGTACCACATCCAACATCATCAAACTCTTCTTCCTCATCATTAGTAGAGTCAACCTCATCCCATGCAAGTGAAGAAGTCATTGCACAACCACTCTGATCATATTGTTCATCCTATTCTTGATTCTCAAATAAGTTCAGAGCAATAACACAATGCTCTAGACTATGAGGGGACTGACAAGCAACACACCATGGGACATCATCATTCATATTGATTGAATTTCTCTGCAAAGGATCAAGAATCCTATCATCAGGCCTATCCATTTTAATTGGAAAAATGGGCTTTCCATCCTTCCACTGAGTATTGTATTGGTAATTCTGCATTCTTGTTTGCCTACTAAAATTACTTGAAATAGGCTGGTCATTTGTTACAACCCTATTGTTTCTTTTTTCATTAGGCTTTAGATCCTCTAAAGCACTTAGAATTTGCTTTAGATTATCCTCCTCCTTTGGCTTAAAGTTAGTAGACCTTCCCATCTCTTTCTTATTTTGCACTTGAGGCCTATACTCATCTCTTCTCCCTAATTTTCCTGATATTCTTCTATTACTTTCTATGTTGATAGCCAACTTGTAAGCCTCCCCAAGACTTCTAAGATTCTTATCCCTTAAGAGGTAACCCATCTTTGCATCAAAAGCATTTAATTATGTCACAAGACACACTCTGTCATCTAACCTGATAACTTGTAGGAGCCTATGCATGGCCTTTTGGAATCTTATATTAAATTCAAGAACCTCCTCATTCTGATTTTTCTTTATGTTATTGAATTCATTCAAAATAAAACCCTCATTTGTTTTATCTCCATAATGCTCCTTGAAACAATTCTTAAATTCATTCCAAGATCCTATACTAGCATGGGGCAATCCTCTAAACCAATCCCTAGCATCTTCGGTCAGAGATTGCACAAATAACTTCATTACAACATCATCAGGCTCAACATTATAATCATCTATTACATCCATAAATTTTTTTAGATGTTCTTCACATGTGATGACATTATTTCCAACAAACTTAGGGAGTTTCTCTCTAATTTCATCAGGAATTACATTAGGATAACCAGGAATACCAAAAAAGATAAGTTGTTTGTACCTTTCATGAACAGGAACTCCATGTGGTGGGTCCATTCCTTGAGATGTAGATGTCCTTGTGTTTGAACCATCAGGAATTTTAGCAGCACCTAGAATGCCATTTTTCTGATTTGCAAGGTTAACATGATTTCCACCTTGTCCCAAAAAGGAAGTAGTAACATTTGAAGGTCCTGAGGTGTGCTTGAGAAAATCAATCTTCTTCCTCATTTCTGTAGCAGTAGCCTCCAACTATGCTTTCTCTAGCTCTTTATCCCACATTTCCTTTTCCTTTCTAGCCTTCTCAAGGTCTGCATCTAATCTCAACCCTTTCTCTAATGGGTCTCCCACATGAACTTGTTCATTGATCTAAACTCCAACAGCTTTCTGTTTGCCCTCATCTCTAGGCCTAGTTAGCTCATGTGCTTTATACACAATAGGCTATTCCTCTGCTCTTTCAGGGTCTGGGACAAAATTAATTGCCTCCAAATCTAACAACTACCTCTTTAGCTGATTAGCCCTTATCATTTCTTGTCTTACTCTATCTTCTTTGTCCTTTTCTCTTTGCTATCTGATAGCAACTTGTTCTTGGACTCTTCTTTCCAATTCATAGACCTCCTTAAAGATCTCCTCTGATTCTGGGAGAGTAGTCTCGGACTCATCATCTCCCACTTGAAATTCATCCTCATACTGGTTTAGTCCCAAATCAACAGCCTCTTCATATTCTAAAATATTTTCTTCTTGACTAGGCTTGGTTTGAGCTTCTTGTCTTGTATCTTTTTTATTTCTCCAAGTATGAGAAACATTTCTTTTCTTCTTTCCTCCCCTTGTCTGACTATCTCTTTAAGTTCTTGGAATACATTCTTCCATTATGTTTTTAGGATGCTCCTTTCTCTAGGACCTAGTACCTCTGTAACTCATTCTATAACAATCTATTGACTAGCACTACTATAGAGATGTTTGAGTCACCACCCAAGTATATTGGGAATCTTACAATACAACTTCCTCACTTAACAAATATTCAAATGAGATAGACAAGACAAGGGACAAGGATAACCCTATTTTTTCCAATGATGACCTACTGGTTATTATAAACTTGTGTAACATATCCCCAGCAGAGTCACCATCTTGTTAGTGTTCAAAATGGACGCTTGTGCTCTTAGGTTGCCAATATACCCTCAGATAGATTTTAGGAGTGGTTAGTTCTAAAATGTATAGGGATCTTAGGGTAACTGGACCGACTATAGGGACAAGAATACCCTCTTCACTTCTGGCTCTACAGAACCAAGGCAGGTGCACCTAACCCAGTGAAAACTACACTTCACACACCAAAGACTGGGTCTAAACAATAGATTTATAGTAAGAAAGTACTAAATGCTAACCTCACATTCATTGACTCTCCATTACTATAGGGTAACAAAACCATACAACCAACTACTTAAAGCTTAAAAAGGTTATTGATTTCAATATTTTTGGGATGCAATAACTTCAACTAGTGTATGCTAACAAAAGGGATACTCATTTAGGTTAGTGCCTCATCCATTGGGCAAGAGTCCTTAGACACAAAGACACACAAACTTGAAAATATCTGAGAATTCATGGCCATAAATACATTTATCCTAATCTTTACTACTTACAAGACATCCTTACATAGACAAGGGCAAACCCATATCCCACCTAGAGCATAATTTAATCCAATCCTAGATCAAAACTCAAGATTGAAGATACATACATACAAAAAATATGTAATGAGCCAAAAAAATCAAAGCTTACTTGACTTGACACAAAGGAGAGATAAGAACCAGATAATTGTATTAAGTATGATGAATTCCTTCTATGTATACAATGAACTACAAAGCACCTTGCTTGCAAACTACAACTTAGACTTGCAACTTTCTTCTTTCATTAACAAACACTGATTCAAAAACCATTACAAAAACCCTTGGGACCAGAAACTCGAGATTGATTTTGAACTTTGCAACTGGAACCCCTACAAAATCACAAAATCAACACTATATACCACTGGTTACCTTGGAATCCTAAATAGGTTAGGATGCAACAAGCTACGGATAACCAGGGTAAGGGTTAGGTTTTCCACCCACCATACAATTCAGACATATCAGAAATTAATACACTGGGAGGGAAAACCAAGCAACCCTGAGCAATTAGATCTAAAATCCAATCTTCACTTATGGTAAATCCTCTGGAAATGTACTGAAGATCAAGAAATTCTTGCAAATTCATCTGATTTGACCCATGCAACACACCTTGAGCACCGTTATTCATTCTCCCCAGGGCATGAAACTCCCTGCAATCAATCATCATACTCGTTGGACCACACCACAACAATCGACACCACCAAACTAATCAAATTTGGCCGTGAAAGCATTAAAAACTAGTCCTTTTTGTCACTGAGAAACCTTAAAAAATTTGAATTTGAATTGCAACGGTTACTTTATGGTTCAAGAAGCAAATCGGCGATCGACATTCAAACTGAGATCAACTTTATATCATGACCGTCCGATCCTGATATTTCACGGGCCTTATGATTTACCTTTAATAGGAATCCTGGTTTACATTTAGTGACCACATGACAAAGCTATCTCATTCGCGAAATGAAACCCCTAACTCATGTTTAACTTCAGGGAATCAGCAAAGAAAGGAAAATACTTAACCTTGGTTCATAATTGGTGAACGGGGGACTGAAGGAATTTCATGAGTTCGCTGAACATTTTTCCCCTCTGCCAGTTTATTTAGCTACTATGCAAACACTTGTTCACCAAATCACCAGACCATTAAGAGCACTGCCATTTTATTGCATGAAAGAGTGAAACCTATGGATTTTGTCTGGCCTGCTAACCCTTTATCAGATCCACCAAAAAGACTAAGAGATTTACCAGGCCCGCATCAAGAAGATTGACAGTTGTCTGAAGTTCGCATAGAGCCAAAAGATTCCTTTAGATTATAAGACAACCGTCGGATGGAGAATCTATCCCTGCCCTGACAACCATCAGACAGGATATGAAATCAATGGCCATCTTAAGTTCGCAAGTGTCAAAGAAAACCCTTAAGATCATACACTGGCCGTCGATGCTTTGACATCGTCAGAACCCACTGAATTTGGAAATCCTGGCCCCACTGACATGTCTGCATACCTGTAATCCATAGCCAATCAAAACCTGACACCTCAGCAACACATGGCAATCGGTCCCACCATTCTCGGCAAGCACCTAACCCTTTGACCACTTGGTGAATACGCGACTGCAGGGAAACTCTAAGTCATGGAAAACATTACTTAACCCATGTTAGATCAAATGATTCAGCAAACAAAGGTTTTCGCTGAATCACGAAGTCCCTACTTAACCTTAGGTTACTCTTTGTGAATTGGCGAATACATAAAAATTTTGAGGGCCCACTGAAGATCAAGCGAATTAGCGACCAAAGACATTTCACCAACTTGCTGAAAAACTTGAAACACTACTACATTATCTAGAGATTCAATGAATACACCTATTTGCCCACTCGCTGAAAGTTTAAAACTCTGCCAAATAATTACGAGAATGCATGAACACCAAAGATTTTTATCAGGACCGCCAAAGATTTAACCACTCGGCCAAAGCCTTAGAGAAAAAATTGGGCCCACCTGAAGAGAGATCAATGGTCATCTCATCTTCGCATACCTCTGACATATTCTATCAGATCTTACGACAATCCTTGGATCAGCCTTTATACTGCTCTGCAGACTTTCTGACATAGGATCCTCTGATAAAAGTCAACTCAGCACCCCGTGGACCAATCAGATACCACCAAATCAGTACACCTGGCATGTTGACCCACTTGAAAGGAAAAGCTACGTCACAACAAGAAATCAATGGCGGGCACAAGATTTGATGAGCCAGAAAGATTCTATCCGCTTATAAGAAAACCGTCGATTTAGAATCTCACTATAGGGCATCTGCATTTCACAAATGAGCGACTAAGGGAAAAAGATATCGGTGTTCGCCAAGTCATTGGATAAAAAAATAAGACCACCAGGCACTTAGAGAATATGTGAACACTGTTCGCTGAACCGTTGAAAAGTTTATAAGGCATGAAAAAGTATTAACGATTCAGTGAACACCGGGAGAGAAAATAACGACGTGCACTAAGGGATTCTTAAGTGGCACAAAAAATGTAACACAAAATTAGAATAGGGCGAGACAAAACAAGGGTTTTTATGGCAACGGCTATATTTTTTAAATTTTTGCCTAGTGTTTAGACCAGAAACAAGGAAAAAGGATGCAGAGGCAAGGAAAAAGGGGATGCAGCCATGAAATTTTTTACCAATGCTAACAGAACTAAGCCTCAGCCTAACATTGAAACTACTGAACAATTTTTTGAGACTGACAGTGAATTCTTGAATGAAAGTCATGCTGAAGAAAATAGAGAAGAATCTAGAGAAGAATCTACAGTTGAAGAAAGATCAGTGACTATGACACCTAACAGGTATATATCAAGACATCATCTTGTTGAACAAGTTATTGGAAGTTTGGACAGAGGAGTTATGACTATAAAGAAGGTACATTTATGTCTAATTTCTCAAATTGAACCTAAGTCTACTAATGAAGCTTGTGAAGATGAACATTGGATTAAAGCTATGAAAGAAGAATTGGATTATATTGAAAAGAAAAAGACATGGGAATTGGTCCCTAGACCTAAAGACAAAAATGTGAGTGGAACTAAATGGGTATTCAGGAACAAGATGAATGAACAAGGAGAAGTAATTAGAAACAAAGCTAGATTGGTATGTAAGGGATACTCACAGCAAGAAGGAATTGACTATGAAGAGACTTTTGCCCCTGTGGCAAGACTTGAAGCAGTAAGAATATTTTTGGCTTATGCAGCATTTAAGAAATTCAAAGTGTATTAGATGGATGTGAAGTCAGCATTTCTATGGTGCATTAGAAGAAGAAGTCTACATTGAGTAGCTTGAATGTTTTCCTTTGACTCAAGAAGGAGACATGGTATGTAAACTAAAGAAAGTATTGTATGGACTAAAGCAAGCACCTAGAACTTGGTATGCTAGATTAGATAAGTATTTGTTAAAATTGGGATTTACAAAAGGAACGGTTGATAGTAACTTATATACAAAAGAAATTGAGAATGGATTGTTAGTTTTGGTTATTTTTGTTGATGATATTATTTTTGGAGGAGAGGATGAAGCTAGTGACAAATTTGCTGATGAAATGAAGACAGAATTTGAAATGAGTATGATTGGAGAAATGAAATACTTTTTGAGATTACAAATAACACAAAACAAAGATGGTATCTTTGTAAGTCAGACAAAGTTTTTGAATGATTTGTTGAAAAGATTTGGTATGGAGAATTGTAAACCAGTTGGAACACCTATGGTTACAAGACAAACTATCTAGTAAAGATGAGACACCAGCAGTTGAGAAAAATAAATATAGATCCATGATTGGTGGATTGTAGTACTTGACACACACTAGATCGGATATAAAACATTCAGTTGGAATGGTAGCAAGTGTTGGATACAATCGTCTGAAGGACATTGTTGGATTAGCTATGTGTTGTCTTTGATGTCACACAAATGTCATATCAATTATCGCTCTCAGTATCTACCGAGTTCAGTCAGTCAGCTAAACGGTTCTCAGTATCTACCAAGTTCAGTCGGTCAGCTAAGCGGTTCTCAGTATCTACCGAGTTCAGTCGGTCAGCTAAGTGATTCTCAGTATCTACCGAGCTCAGTCGGTCAGCTAGGTAGTTTTTAGTGTCTACCGAGTTCTCTCAGGTTTCTAAAGGAAACATGACAGGATAACAGTGTTAACCGAGCCTCCTTGGTTATCGAAGGAAAATTAGTGGTTACCGAGCTCTCTCGGTCTCCAAAGGATGTTGCAGAATTCACTATGGTTACCGAGTTCTCTCGGTCACCGAAGGAAATCTTTTCAGGATTAATGTTTACCGAGCAAGGTTGAGCCTTTCAAAGAATTTTTTTATTACAGTTTGTTTATCCCAGCCGACTGTTATAATAATTATTAGTGCCGACTTGACAATCTAAATGATTATGAAATGGCATATATATATAGAAGGTCAAATGGTGAATAAAATATACAACATGCAGAAATCATTTTGAAGAAAGGTGTGTGCAAATTTTGAAGGATGGTCAGATATCCTTGAGGAGTAGCAAAGATTTAATTGATCATTAAGGATCTAGTGAAACAAAACAGAGATCTATATTCAGCAATTCAGTTACAGGTTATTTCATTGTTACTCTCTAGCAATTGTAGTAGTTATATCAAAATCTCTTAACCGAGTTGGTTTAACAACCATTTTGTAAATCCTCTAACAAGGTAACAGTTCTAT
Source organism: Chamaecyparis obtusa (assembly GCA_027943335.1). Lineage (NCBI taxonomy): Eukaryota > Viridiplantae > Streptophyta > Pinopsida > Cupressales > Cupressaceae > Chamaecyparis > Chamaecyparis obtusa. The sequence continues at coordinate 742,803 of BSBK01004923.1, read as the reverse complement.
TGAATTGTTTCAAGACCTCTTACAAGGCCACTCCTAGCAGGGTGATTAAATCCTCTAACAAGGTCACACCTAACAGTGTGTTTTGTAACCTTTTACCGGGTTGGCTTCTAAATGGGCATCACTTCAGAAGAGTGAAAAATAGTAACTAGTTACATTGGTGGTTTTTCCCATATTGAGTTTCCACGGTAAATCTGGTGTCTCTTATGTTCATGTTATTTTCTTTATTCATGTAAGTTAATCAGTGATGAATGCTTAAGAACAGTTTAATTATTACACACTTCAAGGATCAATTTTTTAGCATTTTTTTGTATATTTATCGAGTGGCACAGTAAATAATTTGTTAAGATATTTAAGGGATCAATGGTAATATTTTTGTGGTTAACTGATTCACCCCCCGCTCTCAGTTACTGCATCTATATTTCCAAAAATTGGTATCAGAGCTTTTGGTGCATACAGGAAGGGTTTCAAGGACCTAAGCTAAAGATTAGGATGTCTTACAAAAGAGAAATTCCAAGGCTTAACAGAAATAACTTTTCAGCATGGCAAGGTCTCATGAGACTACATCTAGCTTCCATTGGTGATTCAGAATGCAAATATATTGATCAAGAATATACAATTCCTACTGGCACATTAACTGTTGAAGACATTGCAGAGAAAAAGAACCATAACACTATGATGATAGACATTGCATCAACTCTTAGCTATGAAGAATTTGATGAAATCAAAGACTGCACAACTGCTCATGAAATGTGGAACAAGCTAAAGAAAATCTATGGCGGTGATGAAAATGTGAAGAGAGCCAAAGTAGAGAGCCTAAGAGGACAATTTGATCAAATGAAAATGAGAGAAAAAGAAAACATTGTAAAATATGTTGAAAGAATCAAGACAAGTGTTAGTGCAATCAGAGCTTCTGAAGGAAAAATTGATGATGAAATGGTTATAAGTAAGGTTCTTAGAACATTACTCCCTATTTATGCAATAAGAGTTTCTGCTATTCAAGAAAGAAGATGTGAAGAAAATCACAATATAACTTTGGATGCCTTAGTTGGAAGATTGATAGCCTTTGAACTGAATAACTATGACAACTATGTTCCAACTTCTAAAAATATTGAATCAGCTTTTGAGGCCAAACTTTCACTCAAGAAAGGGAAGAAAATCCAATCAGAAAGTGAAGAAGAATTAGAGGAAAGTTCTGATAGCGATCTTGAAGTTATTGAAGCATTACTTGCAAAGAAGTATTCAAGAGGCAGAGGAAAATATAGAGGTAAAACTTCCTTAATCTATTTTTCATGTGAAGAAATTGGTCATATTGCAGCTAGGTGTCCAAACAAGCAAAGCAAAGATGAGAAGAAAAATTACAAGTACAATGGCAAGAAAAATTTTAAATCATTCAAGGATAAAGGTAAGAAAACATGTTTCTTAGCTAAAGATTCGGATGATAGTGAAGAAGAAATTGTTTTCATTGCTGTAAAAGATGAATCTGATATGATGAAGATGAGATGGCACTTATCTCTCATATAAGCAAGAATGATACATGGATTATAAATAGTGGATGTTCACATCATATGATTGGTGACAGGACCAAGTTTGAACACTTTGAAAACTTTGATGGTGGTAATGTAAGGTTTGGAAACAATGAACCCTGTTGTATAAAAGGAAAGGGATGAATTTCATTAACCAAAGAACTTATATGTGATAATGCATATTGGGTCGAAGGACTAAAGCATAATCTTCTAAGTGTAGCACAGCTAATCAACATTGGATTCAAGGTTGAATTCATGAATGGCAAAGCAAGACTGCTGGATGACAAAGGAAAACTGATAGGATCAGGCAAATAAACCAAAGGTAACCTATTTTATCTTGATCTTGGTGATTACTCATGTTTTATTGCTCAAATTGAAGAAAGTTGGTTATGGCACAAAAGGTTATGTCATGTAAATTTTGACAACATGATGAAAATAAGCAAATTCAAGAAAGTAAGAGGTATTCCTACTTTGAAGAAACCTGATGTTGGTCTATGCAAGAATTGTCAAATTGGTAAAATGGGAAAGTCTAGTTTCAAAAGTAAAAACTATTAGTCTAAAGATATTTTGGAAATTGTGCATACTGATTTATGTGGACCTATTGGAATTGAGAGCTATACCAGAGAAAAATTCTTTATTCTCTTTGTTGATGATTATTCTAGAATGATGACTGTTATGTATTTAAGAGAAAAGTCTGAAGCATTTGAGAAATTCAAATGGTATTTAGCAAGAGTAGAAAAGGAAACAGGAAAAAGAATAAAATGCTTGAGATCAGACAGAGGTAGTGAATTCATCTCCCATGAATTCAATAATTTTTGCATTGAAAGAGGAATCAAAAGACAGGTATCAGCCCCGAGAACTCCTGAGCAAAATGGAATATCTGAAAGAAGGAACAGATCTATCATGGACTGTGCAAGGACTCTAATGATTGAAAATAACATTGCTATGAAATACTAGAAGGAAGCTATCAGCACTGTAGTTCATAGCTTGAACTGAGTACAGCTGAGAAAAGACACATTCAAGACTCCATATGAGCTATGGTATGGCTACAAACCAAATGTAAGTTACCTAAAAGTATTTGGTAGTAAATGTTACATCTTAAAAGAATCTAGAAAAGGAAAATTTAATGTAAAAAGTGATGAAGGAATATTTTTTGGATATTCTTGCAAAAGTAAGGCATATAAATGTCTAAATTTGTCTACTCACAAAATCATAGAAAGTGCACATGTGAGAATTGATGAGTTTGCATAAAAGATTGAAGAAGAAAGCAAAAAGGAACCAGAGGACTACAGAAAATTTGTTTACATCGAACCTGATACATTTTCAGACACATGTAAAGAGACTACATCTACCAAGCCCAGTACAGTAACCGAGTCACAAGAAGAGGTTCAAACCGAGTCACAAAGTACCGAGTCTCAGTTTGAAGCTACCGAGCAAGTATCTACCGAGCCTGAGCAATCTGAACCTAAAGATGAAGAAGATGACAATGTAACTCATTCAGGAAACAAGGAACCTATATTAGCCAAGTACGTTAGAAAGCATCATAAACCAGATCAGATTATTGGAAACAAATCAGATGGTACTATGACAAGAAGTAAACTAAAAGGTACATGTTTATTTGCTGATTTTGAACCTGAAAATGTCAAAGATGCATTAGAAAATGAAAGTTGGATTGAGGCTATGATTGAAGAAATAGAGCAAATAGAGAAAAATAAGACATGGACTCTCGTACCTAGGCCTAAAGATAAAAATGTAATTGGGACAAAATGGGTATTCAGAAATAAATTGAATGAAGATGGTCAAGTATCAAGAAACAAAGCAAGATTGGTATGTAAAGGATATTCTCAAGAAGAAGGAATAGATTATGGAGAGACTTTTTCTCCTGTTGCAAGATTAGAAGGTGTGAGGACTGTACTTGCATATGTAGCACATAAAGGATTTAATGTATATCAGATGGATATCAAATCTACTTTTCTTAGTGGTATTCTTGAGGAAGAAGTCTATATTGAGCAACCTGAAGGTTTTATTGATCCAAACAAAAGGGATATGGTCTGCAAATTACACAAAGCATTGTATGGTCTAAAACAAGCTCATAGAGCATGGTATGAAAAATTACATAACTATCTTACTCAAATTGATTACAAAAGGGCTAATGACAATAACAATTTATACATCAAAGAAGGATCAGATAACAAAATTGTTTTGGCAGAAATATTTGTGGATGATACTGTGTTTATAGGAAATGATGATCAGTGCAAAGAATTTTTAGAGCTTATGAACAAAGAATTTGAAATGTCTATGTTTGGTTAGATAAAATTCTTTGTTGGACTTCAGATTCAGCAGAACAAAAATGGTACCTACATTACTCAGTCTAAATATATCAGGGAAATACTTAAGAAATTTGGTATGGAAGATTCAAAACCAGTTGGTACACCCATGTGTACTGGACTGAAGCTTACCAAAGATGATGATTCAAAAGAAGTAGATCAGACCTTATACAGATCAATGATTGGAAAATTACAGTATGTAGTACACACAAGGCCTGATATTGCCTTAGCAGTTGGAATAGTCGCAAGATTCTTGGCTAAACCTAGAGAAAATCACATGATGTCAATCAAAATAATCTTGAGGTATTTAAGGGGAACTGAAGATTATGGCTTGTGGTATAAATTTGGAGGCAATCTGGATTTAAAAGTGTTTACTGATGCTGATTGGGTAGGAAACATTGATAATAGAAAGAGTACAAGCAGTGGAGCATTCTTTCTTGGCAAGAGGTTAGTATCTTGGACTAGTAAAAAGAAAAATTGCACATCCCAATCCACAGCAGAAGTAGAATATGTTGCTGCAGCAGTAAACTGCTCTAATATTATATGGTTTAAACAGCTTTTGGAAGGCATGAAGGTTGAGATCAAAGAACCAGTTGTTATGTTTTGTGATAATACAAGTGCAATAAATATTTCAAAAAATCCAGTAATGCATTCCAAAACCAAGCACATTGCAATTAAATATCACTTTGTCAGAGAATTGGTGCAGGACAAGGAAATCAGATTGGAATATATTCATACAAAAGAACAAATTGCAGATATCTTCACCAAACCACTACCTAAGGATGCATTCTTGTATCTAAGAGGCAAGTTAGGGGTCACTCCCCTATCCGAGGTTCACTAAATAAAGTTTTAGTGATTCATCAACCAGAACATGTTGAAGATCAATCAGTTGATGCAGCATAGTCACGGAATCATTGCATATGAATCAGTACATAAGGTACATTGATATTTACCAAAACTGTGTAAGTTGTCTTTGGCATGTGTTGTCAAAGAGGGAGAGTTTGCTGTCATTTCAAGAAATTTCTAAGAAGAATAATTTGAGAAGTTAAGAGGGAGAGTTCTCAGTCAGAGAAAGAAGTTTGAAGATGATGGGAATCAGAATGAAGCTAAGGATATGTTTCTTACTCTTGGTTTATCTATGAAATTTCATTATGCTATGACATGTTGTGTTGCCATCAATGCCAAAGAGGGAGATTGTTGGATACAATTGTCTGAAGGACATTGTTGGATTAGCTATGTGTTGTCTTTGATGTCACACAAATATCATATCAATTATCGCTCTTAGTATCTACCGAGTTCAGTCAGTTAGCTAAGCGGTTCTCAATATCTATCGAGTTCAGTTGGTCAGCTAAGTGGTTCTCAGTATCTACCAAGTTCAGTCAGTCAGCTAAGCAGTTCTCAGTATCTATCGAGCTCAGTCGGTCAGCTAGGCAGTTTTTAGTGTCTACCGAGTTCTCTTGGGTGTCTAAAGGAAACATGACAGGATAACAGTGTTAACCGAGCCTCCTCGATTATAGAAGGAAAATTAGTGGTTATCAAGCTCTCTCAGTCTCCAAAGGATGTTGCAGAATTTGTTGTGGTTACCGAGTTCTCTCGGTCACCGAAGAAAATCTTTTCAGGATTAATGTTTACCGAGCAAGGTCGACCCTTTCAAAGAATTTTTTTATTACAGTTTGTTTATCCCAGCCGATTGTTATAATAATTATTAGTGTCGACTTGACAATCTAAATGATTATGAAATGGCATATATATATAGAAGGTCAAATGGTGAATAAAATATACAGCATGCAAAAATTATTTTGAAGAAAGGTGTGTGCAAATTTTGAAGGATGGCCAAATATCCTTGAAGAGCAGCAAAGATTTAATTGATCATTAAGGATCTAGTGAAACAGAACAAAGATCTATATTCAACAATTCAGTTACAGGTTATTTCATTGTTACTCTCTAGCAATTGTAGCAGTGATATCAAAATCTCTTAACTGAGTTCATTTAACAACCATTTTGTAAATCCTCTAACAAGGTAACAATTCCATTGAATTATTTCAAGACCTATTACAGGACCACTCCTAGCAGGGTGATTAAATACTCTAACAAGGTCACACCTAACAGTGTGTTTTGTAACCTTTTATCGGGTTGGCTTCTAAACGGGCATCACTTCAGAAAAGTGAAAAATAGTAATTAGTTACATTGGTGGTTTTTCCATATTGGGTTTCCATGGTAAATCCAGTGTCTCTTGTGTTCATGTTATTTTCTTTATTCATGTAAGTTAATCAGTGATGAATGCTTAAGAACAATTTAATTATTACACACTTCAAGGATGAAGTTTTCAGCATTTTTCTATATATTTACCGAGTGGCACAGTAAATAATTTGTTAAGATATTTAAGGGATCAGTGGTAATATTTTTTTGGTTAACTGATTCACCCCCCCCTCTTAGTTACTGCATCTATATTTCCAACAACAAGATTTCAAGTTGAACCTAGAGAATCACATTATGTAATAGTAAAGAGGATATTGAGATATCTTCAAGGCACAATGGACTATGGATTGTGGTATGAAACTTCTGATGATTTTACCCTATGTGCATATACTGATGTTGATTGGGGAGGCAACGTTGATGATAAAAAAAGCATCAATGCTAGAGCCTTTTTTCTTGGAGGAAGATTAGTTTCTTGGTTGAGCAAAAAGTAGAATTGTATCTCACAGAGTATAGCAGAAGCAGAATATGTAGTAGCAACAAACAATTTTAATCAGATAATTTGGATGAAGCAGATGTTGATGGACATTGGAATCAAGTTTGATGAGCCTATTGTCATACATTATGACAATACAAGTACAGTTAGTATGTCTAAGAATCCTATTTTACATTCTAAAACAAAGCATATAGAGATCAAGTATCATGTTGTAAGAGAGAAAGTTGCAGATAAAGAAGTCAGATTGGAGTACATAAGCACAAAGGAGTAGATAGCAGATATATTTACTAAGCCTTTGCCTAAGGATACATTTGAGTATCTGAGAGGTATGCTTGCGGTTATGCCCTAGCCTACTTTTGAGTAATGATGTAGTTGGTTGCATCTGTCCAATGGAATATTGCCCTATCTATTTTCTAGATTGGATGTTGGTACTTCCTCTATGGGGGAGTATGTCTATCTGAGCTGAGTCATTGAGGACTCTAGTGAATATTTTTTTTAAGAGTGTCTTTTAACATTGAGCTATTGTTGACATTGTGATAGAATTTTTGTCATTGATGTCAATGGGGGAGAAAATCATGAAAAACATTGAGGAACTACATTTGTTGGAGAGATTGAATAGGATAACGAAGCAAGATTTGATTGATGAAGAGTAGCAGAGCAGTTGAGCAGCAGTGATTGGATTTTTAGAACACTGGATTTTTTCATCTATGTTGTCATCAATGCCAATGGGGGAGATTGTTAGGAATGAATGTTAAAGGCTTTGGCAGTCATTCTGGAGCAGTGGTTGTTGCATTCATGGCTATGATTGTCATTGATGTCAACACAGTGATATTTTGGAGTTTAGCAGTGAAGCAGGCATAGTTTTGTTTTGTGCACATGTTATATTGCAGATTGAGTTAGGCGCAGTTGATGGTATGTTCTTTGGTGTGTTATTAGCCTATGGTTAAGAGTGCAAAAGGAAATTCATTTATTCATGAAATTTATAAGCATTTTGGTGGAAGCAGTATTTTGGCAGTATTCCTGAGTAGCGATTTTTGGTTATTCGGAGGATATCTCCTAACCGGAATGGAATCTGATTCTGTGTAGTTAAAGGGAAGTTTGAGACTCATTGGTGGTGATGTGGTTTATAGTGCAAACTTTGAGGTCACACGATTGGAAAGTTACTGTATCTGGAAGCTAACAGTTTTATGTAATTTTGATGTAGCGTGTTGAAATTATTATTTTGTATTTGCATGCCGACTCATTTGTAATTATTTGAGTGTGGTATAAAGGAAGGAATTTTTTCCTTGTTGTAACAAGATTGTAATAGTTGTGATATGAAATTTTGAAAGATGTGATGTGAATGTATGCATGAAGTGAAGAAAAAAGCTAATTCAGTAATGAAGGAAGACTTGTGAAGTACAGAGATCTAGATTTGTGATCTTGTGTAGCAGAGAGTGCGGTTTTGGCATAGTGTGAAGGAGGTAACATATTTCATATTATTCTGTTGAATAATCTTAAGATCTGTTGGACAGTGAGTTTAGAGATCTTGCCTTGAAGTTGTTTGGGCAGTGGGTCCTTCTGTCTTCCATAACTCCTAACAGGGATTCAAAATATCCTAATAGAGATTCATATGTACTAAATGTATTTCATAAGAATCCTAACAGGGTCCATCCTTTCACAAGGAACTTTCAGATTAGTGCATCATTTTTTGGGCATCATTCCCCCTGGGGTTTACTCTTTGATCAAGAGGTTCCCTAGTTAACATATCTTGTGTTATTGTGTCATTGTGTATGATTATCTTTCTATGGTTGGTTACTACATTGATTATATGGTTTAAAGCTGTTGAAGTTGATATTGAAGTTGATAAATGGTTTAATTATCAGATAACTGATTCACCCCCCCACTCTCAGTTATCTTGGTGGTCTTTACTTTCTAACATTGGTTTGGAAATAGACTGATCTGACAATTGAAGTGCAATAGTAGTGGGTTGAACACTTCACATTCCTAATTTCTCAATAGTGTTAGCAGTGATAACATTTATAACTACTCTCAAATATATTGACACATTAGGTATATGAACTCCTCATATACTTAAAGTAATCACATGATTTACAGGGTTTCTATATTTTTTTGGAAGTAATTTCCCCAATAAACCATCAGTGAGATTGGTTCCTACATGAATTTTTTGAGGCATTTTATTTTTTCTCCCGGTGTTTTAATACATAGTGACTTGATTAGTTGATTAATCTACAAAATATTCTTGATATCTTGAAGAAAAGGGATCTCAATGTTAATTTTAAATTGACTCATGAAGGAGCTATGAGTTTTCCATATTCATATGGCCTGACTAAGAGGTATCAAGAGCTACTTAATCTCTCTTAAATCAGCTAGGAAATAGTGCTTTAACATGCATAGATTCAATTTGATCATAAATGTGATATTCATCTTTTGATTTTTCTATCCTCTCCCCTTCTTGGTCTATAATATCATGTTTAAAAGGAACATTTCAATTCCTTAACTGAATATCATTGACCTCTATGACATTTAAACCAATAGGGTTAGAGTCAACATTGGAAGTTTTTTGAGGATGATTATTCTTTGGATTTGGAACTGGTTGGGCATGTATTTGAGGATTATTAATTTTTTCATTGGTTTGATTAGGCCTGGTAAGAAGAGGTGGGGGTTGTCCCCAAGGTCTCTTTTCTCCCTAATTCTTCCAAAGTTGGAGTTAAGATTGAATTTTTTAGATGCGGGAGCATCGTGGGTTAATGGCAATCCTGGATCAACCAAAAAAATAAATATGTTAGTGCTTGTCTGGTTGCTTGGTAGCTTGTTTAGTTTTCTCGGTAGCTACTTTGGATTTCTCAGTGGAGTGTTCCTGTTGTTCCCCTCTGAGCTTAGTTACCTATTTTTTGTTCTTTACCGAGTTGGTTTGGTGTGTTCGATGTTGCTCGATTCTTGAGTTCACCGACTGGTGTAGTTAATTGTTTGATGTTGGCTGACATGTGTATTTAATTTTGGTTGTGATATTAATGTTGGGATCACTCATTGGGAAATGTGTAGACCTAAATTTGGTTTGTTTCTTTCTCCAATCCTAGATCTAAAGGATCCTTGAGCTGACCTGTTTGGTGGCCTCTTGTATAAATAAGTAGAGATGTTCTAGGGTTGAGTAGTTGATTAAGAAGGTAGAATCTAAAGTTTGGATCCTTGCATGTATGAGGAATTATTTGTAATTGAATTTCACTATATTGACCGTAACTAGGAAGACCTTACAGCCTGACATGTATGAAGTTTGATGAATTAATGAAAGATATCTGCATTCCTTCTCTCCTTCCCTATGTCATGGCTTACGAGTTGTTAATCTGCAAGTAGGTTTGGTATTTGGGAGTGCCCTAGGCCCATGTATTAAAACCTCCTTGCGTCAGGTGGTATCAGAGTGAAGGTTATATCTAGAGGTTCCTTCTTGTAAGCCCTAGTTGGTGATATTGTTGTGGGGTGGAAAATTGCGATCTAACCTACAATTGCAGAGGGTTTCAAGATGGTTTGAGGTAGGTGAGATGGAGATCCAAACTTAGATGATGTGCTAAGGAAAATTGCTACTAGATTAGAAACTGTTGAGACAACCCAACACCAAGAAAGACACCTTGATGATGTTGGTAATGATGAAGCCAAATAAATACAGGAGGAAGCCACACCTATACCTATAATGGATCAAGGAGAGGAAAGATTCCTGAAGGCATTGACTAGTTTGAAGGCTACACTGTAGCTTAACCCTCCTGAGTATAGTGGGAAACTAGATTCAGATGAATTGATGGATTGGATAACCGAGATGCAAAAATAGTTTGAATATGAGAACATATCAGAGGAGAAGAAAGTGAAAATTGCAAGCAAAAAATTAAAAGGTCATGCATCCTTGTGGTGGGAGCATCTACAGTTAGACCGAAAGAAGAAAGGTAAAGAAAAAATTAGGGTATGGAATAAGATGGTAAATAAGTTGAAAGACAAGTTTCTACCTTGTGATTATCAGATTAACCTAGTTAGGAGAATGAAAATTTTGAGGTAGAAAGATAGCTCAGTAAAGGATTACACCAAGGAATTTTATAGGCTAGATATCAGATCTGGACATATTAAAGATGAGGTGGAAAGAATTGCAAGATATTTGAATGGGTTAAGGACTTCTATTCAAGAATAGATCAGTTTGGTGAAAATGGAGAGTATTGAGGAGGCTTATCAGTTTTCCCTGAAAGATGAGGAGAAATTGAACAAAAGGCATGAATAAAGATAAAGAGGAAGATGTGGTAGATTCCCTAGAGGAAGAGGTAGATCCTATGGTGAAGGTTCATTCTGAGGAAAAGGTAACTACTCCCAAGGTGGCTATGGCAGAGGATGATTCTAAGGAAGCTGTTACAGTTGTAGTGAAGAAGGACATAGATCATTTGAGAGTACACATGAAAGTAAGAAGGTCGGTAGCATTAGAAATCCTTTGGTGCATGAGGGTTCACCAAATGAACCTGAGGAGGATGAAAACATGATGGTCAAAAGAGAATTATGGAGTGAAAAGACTAAGGAAGATCCGGTAAGAAAGAGTTTGTTCAAGACCAGATGCAGAGTTGCATAAAAAGTTTGGAAAGTGATCATTGACAATGCAAGCTTAGAGAATTTAGCATCAGAAGAAATGGTTACAAAGTTTCAGGTTGAAATATTGAAGTATCCAAAGCCCTATCAGATTTCATGGATCAAGGATGAGCATACACTTATGGTAAGTGAACAATGTTTTGTGAATCTAAAAATTGGAAAGTATTATGATAAGGTGTTGTGTGATATTATGCCTATGGCTTGTTGTCATATTTTGTTAGGTAGACCTTGGCAATATAATAGACATGCTATATATGATGGGAGATTACACAAATATACTATTTGGGCTAATGGAAAGAAATAAATCTTGTTACCTTTGATTCAAAAATCTATTGGTCAGATATGTACATTTGTGAAAGTTTGTTTGATGGATGATAGACATTTTGTTAAGGATTTGAAGAAAAATAATGTTTATTATTCTATAATTCCTAAAAAACCGAGCGAGAAAATAGAAGATAAAGTTTCGGTAGAGGTTGAGAAGTTACTCACCAAGTACAAGGAAATCATTTCAGATAATGTACCTGATGGTTTTCCATTGATGAGAAGTATAAGTCATTGTGTGGATCTAATTCCTAGAGCTAGTTTTCTGAATAAGACACCACACTGACTAACACCAACCGAGAATGAGGAACTCAACTGACAAATTTAAGAGTTGTTGCACAAAGGTTTGATCATAGAAAGTTTGATTCCATGTGTAGTACTAGTTGTGTTGGGATCGATGAAGAATGGAGAATGGTGAATGTTTACTGATTCTAGAGAAATAAAAAAGATAGCAGTTAAGTATTGGTTTCCTATAGAGGATGGATGATATAATGGATTGTTTGAGTGGACCAAAATATTTTACCAAAATTGATTCGAAGAGTGGATATCATCAGATCAGAATCAGAGAAGGTGATGAATGGAAGACTGTTGTCAAGAAAAAAGAAGGTTTGTATTAGTGGTTGGTTATGCCCTTTGGTTTAACTAATGCACCGAGTACTTTTATGATGTTAATGAATGAGGTTATGAAGAACTTATTGGGTAAATTTTTGATTGTGTACTTGGATGACATTTTGATATTTAGTAAAACTAGAGAAGGTCATGTGGTGCACATTAGACAAGTATTACAGAGATTGAAAAAGGAAAAGTTGTTGATTAATTTGAAAAAGCATTCCTTCATGAAAGAGGAGATTGTCTATTTGGGATTTGTGATTCCAGATAATGGTTTGAAGATGGATTGTTGGTTCTTCCCTTTGATCTTCAAAACTTGTAGATTTATACTTTGATGGATAACTATAATAAAACTTTGACTCTATCACCACTCCAAAGTCTACAAGGAAGAGGGCCAATTGACAAGGGTCAAAGAGATCCTCCTACACTTTGAGCCTCAATGCTCAGACAGGTGTACCCTTGACTCACTTCTTCAAAGGGGTCTCTAAACAATATATAACTATACCCTTTACTATCTGATTGAAATGTTTATCATTTAATTGTGTGTGTGTGATTGCTAATGATGGACTGCTTCCAGAGAATGGATCAGTGCCTTATCCCAGGGTAGAGAGTCACTTAACAACCTGTATCACCCTAAAACCTTAATTCAAACATATATAGACTTAGAGTAAGTGCTTTGCCTATTACTCCCCTCACTCACATATCAGGACATCAAATCCTTATCTTGCCATGAACTCACTGAACTTACCTTAAAGACTTTAATCCTAACTTTGTTAGGAACTCCAAGATAACCCCAAAATACTCTTTGTTTACCATATGCTAACCCACTTTGTGCAATCAACATATATGAGCTCAAGAGAAAAACAAAAAGACATACACCAATATGAGATTGGAATCCAAAATATTCTCACTAAGACTTGCAGAATCAATACATTACCAAATAACAAAATGCACAAAGGAAACAAACCCAAAATCCAGGTTCTCCTTGTTCAAATTTTCACTATCAACAATCTGGGACCAAAACGAAAGAATTGGAACCCCTGCAAACATAAAAAGTCTGCAACTTATACCCCCTAGTCATCTTGGAAATTTGCAACAAGCTACAGATGACTAGGGTTAAAGCTTCACCCACCCAACCTGCTAGAAACAATCATGAATTTAATTCAGGGGCGGGAAACACATCCAATCCAGGAAAGAGGAAATCCTAAACTGATCCTTAATTATGAAAGTCTTCTCTGCAAGTACAAAGGATCACAAAACCAAGCTCAAAAGGAAACCTTGCAACATGCCTTGAGCCACAACTACAACGTACAAGCTCTGCAAACAAGCACTAGACATCCTGGACCACACTGCAAATGACAAACCAATCGCTTCTCACCAAACAACGTCATTTCTGCATTGAATTCCATAAAAATGGTACCCTCTATCACTGGAAACACACAAAAATTCAAATTTGAATCCCAACGATTATTTCTTTGGCACCAGCAGCACATTAACGGTCCTCATTCAAATCTTTGTCAACTTTAAGTCCTGACCGTAGATCCTCCTATCTTCCCGTGTTCATGACTTTAACTCATCCAAACACCTCAAGTTACTTTCAGTGAACACACGACAAAGGAAAATCCCTGTCATGGAATGAAAGTCTAAACCCCAGTTAGATTCAGCGAACACATGACTGCACATGTCAAAATAACCCCTTAAGTCATCTGGTGAACTAGCGACTGAAGATATTTCGCCAGTTTGTGGAAATAATAGCACTGCCACTAAAACATCACGTGAACCAGCGATAGGAAGAAGATTTGTCAGGATGCCAAATATTTTATCCACACCGCCAAACCTTAGACCCCACCCGGGTCCGCTTGATGCCACCTGTCATATCACCATTCGCTGCAACCACCAAGTCACCTGACACAGGACCCACCGCCGAGAAAAGCCTTACCTTTTGGGAAGATCAGACGGTGGGTGCATGATCGCATAGGGGAGGAATATTCATCATGATCATGCGGTAACTATAGATCTCATCTACATTGTTACTCCGCTTAAGAAATACCAGGCCCATTGGCCATCCTGCCACCTTAGACCAATCGAAAGATGCAAAATCACCACATGCCACCGGGCTCAGGAAGGAAGAACCTTGTCCCATGGTCGCAAGCTATGAAATGGCCCTTGCGATCATGTGACAAGGCCATAGATTGCCACCTCATCATCCTCTGACAGCGGGCCCACCACGTGTATCCACCTTCCTACCGCATCAACGACTCTCGTTAAAGCGTGGAGACTAAAAGGCTTGCAACTTTTCCTCGCCGTATAGCGACAACCATCGATCTTTGTCGCCTGTTAAACATCCGTCAGACCCTAGATGACGGGCTTGCTTGAACATGTGTCATCTGGTCGCATGGTCGCATGTCAAAAATTCCTGACATGCGATCATGCGACAACTAATCATTTGAAACCCTTTGAAGACCCAGGCCCACCATCCATCACACTTGCATAGTTAGGGAACGCCAGCAAATAGGAAACTGTGAGGTCGAAAACACACAAAGTTTTTGACACAGCGAGAGACTGAAAACACATAGAGTTTTTGACACCCAAAGACAAGTGCACAAAAGCTGGAAGGCATAAGGTTGAAAACAACGAAGGTTTTCACACAAACTGAAAACATCATAGATTTTCAAAAACACTGTGGGTTTTCAACACTGTGGCAGATTCTAAAAATATTTCCTGCAGACCTTAGAACTTGAATAACTTTCTGGGTTTGGCAATTCACCACGTGCAATTTTGGACTGGAGCAAAGTGACAACATGAAGAACGCAGGGCAGGACATTTTACAAAAACATTTGTAGGGAAGAGGCCATTTTCACAGGATTTTGCTATGATAGAAAAATGGCCTAACATGGATCATGGGAAGGTTGAAGCTATTCTTCATTGGCCTACACCTGAAAATGTTGGTGAGGTAAGATCATTCCATGGTTTAGCAAGTTTTTACCGAAAGTTCATAAAAAATTTCAATACAATTTGCAATGCTATGACCGAGACAATGAGAGGAGATAAAAGAGAATTCAAGTGGACACATGGAGCTGATAAGAGTTTTGAGACTTTGAAATAGAAGGTTGCTCAATTGCCTGTGTTAGTTTTATCTAATTTCAATAAGGTATGCCAAGTTGAATGTGATGCAAGTGGAAGTGCAATAGGAGCTGTGTTGAGTCAATAAGGTAAACCTGTTGCTTTCTTTAGTGAGAAGTTGAATGATTCTAAAAGGAAATATTATGTGTATATGATTAAAAACTCTATGCTATTGTTCAAGCCTTGAAGAAATGGAGACATTATTTGATGTCAAAGGAATTTGTATTGTATACTAATCATAAGGCTTTACAGTATTTGGGTAGTCAGAATAAGATGAATCAAAGACATATGAAATGGGTTAAATATTTGTAGAATTTCACATTTGTGATAAAACATAAGAGTGGATTATCTAACTGAGTTTCTGATGCATTGAGTAGAAGAAGATCTTTGATGACTCAAATGATAATTGAGGTTCTTGGTTTTGATGACATGAAGAATTTGTATGAAACTAACCCTGATTTTTCTGAGCCATGGAGAATGTGCAGAATACTTATTCCAGATCAACCGAATAAGTGGGAAGACTATTTCATTCAAGAAGGTACATTGTTCAAAGGAATTCAATTATGTATACTAAGAGGATCAATGAGAACTAATTTGATAAAAGAAAAACATTGTACTGGTTTGGCTAGACATTTTGGCATTGATAAGACATTGAGTTTGCTGAAGGAAAGATATTTTTGGTCTCAATTGTATAAGGATGTTTAGAAATTTGTGAAGAGTTGTGGAGTTTGTCAAGTTGAAAAATGAGTAAGTCAGAATACTAGATTGTATACACCGATTTATGTTTCTAAGAAACCTTGGAGAGATATCAACATGAATTTTGTTCTTGGCTTACCGAGGAAAACAAGTGGTAATGATTCTATATTTATTGTTGTGGATAGATTTTCCAAGATGACACATTTCATACCATGTAGAAAAACATCAAATGCAATGCATATAGAAGATATTTTCTTTAAGGAGATTGTTAGATTGCATGGATTACCAAGGAGTATCATCTCTGATCGAGAAAGTAAGTTTGTTGGTTATTTTTGCAAGACTCTATGGAGGAAGTTGAACATTGAGTTGAAGTATAGTTCTACATTTCATCCATAAACTGATGGAAAAATAGAGGTTGTAAATAGAAGTTTGGGTAACCTGTTGAGATGCTTAGTTGGAGATAAACCATGTAATTGGGATTTAATGTTGGCACAAGTAGAGTTTGCATACAATAATTTAGTGAATAGAACTACTGGCAAGTTGCCTTTTGAGATCGTTAATGGCATACAACCGAGAGGTATATCAGGCCTAAGAGATATTGTTGGTGAAGAGAAGAGGAGCGCTGAAGGGGGAGAATTTGTTGAGTTTATGAATTCATTGCATGAGGAAGTGAAAAATAAGTTGGAGCAGAGTAATCAGAAATAAAAGGATAATGCAGATAGGTCAAGAAGACATAAGAATTTTGATGTTGGTGATGAGGTAATGGTTCATTTGAAGAAAGGAATATTTCCTGTTGGAACATATGGTAAGTTGAAGATGAAGAAATTTGGTCCCTGTAAGGTATTGAATAAATTTGATAGTGGAAATACTTATGAAGTTAAGTTACCTGGTGACATAGATATATCACCTATATTCAATATTTCAGATTTGTATGAGTATCATGAGCTTGATGAAGAAGTGACAGTACTGAATGATTATCCTAAAAAGAAGACAAAAGAAGTTGAGTAGATTTTGGAACAAAGAGTTGGAAGATGTACAAGAGGAAAGGATTACAACCTGAGTATCTGGTAAAGTGGAAGAACAAATTGATTGAAGATAGTACATGGATTTCTCAATCTAATTTGGATTTAGCTCAAGTTGTACCTTACACATGATTCAAAGGATCACATGCAAGAGCATCTTGGTTTATGGAAATCCTGGATCAACCAAAAAAATATATATGTTAGAGCTTGTCTGGTTGCTCGGTAGCTGCTTTGGAGTTCTCTATGGAGTGTCCCTTTTGTTTTCCAATGAGCTTGGTTACTGCTTTGTTGTTCTTTACTGAGTTGGTTCAGTAGTGTTCTTTACCGAGTTGGTTTGGTGTGTTCGGTGTTGCTGGGTTCCTAAGTTTACCGACTAGTGTAGTTAATTGTTTGATGTTGGCCGACATGTGCAATTAATTTTGGTTGCGATATTAATGTTGGGATCGCTCATTGGAAAATATGTGGACCTAAATCTAGGTTTTCTCTTTCTCCAATTTTGGATCTAAAGGATATTTTAAGATGACCTATTCGGTGGCCTCTTGTATAAATAGAGATTTTCTAGGGTTGAGTAGTTGATTAAGAAGATAGAATCTGAAGTTTGGATCCTCACATGTATGAGGACTTCTTTGTAATTGAATTTAACTGTATTGGTCATAATCAGGAAGGCCTTACAACCCGACATGTATGAAGTTTGATGAGTTAATGAAATATATCTACATTCCTTATCTCCTTCCCTATGTCATGGCTTCCGAGTTGTTAATCTACAAGTAGGTTTGGTATTTGGGAGTTCCCTAGGCCCCTGTATTAAACCCTCCTTGCATCATTTTTCTACTAAGCTATTTTTATTTCCACTATGATTGATTCTATTGCCTCCGTATATGGTTGATTCCACTAAGGATTAACCCATTTAGGAGGTCCCCATTATAAGGAACATAAGTAGAAAAACAACTTTCTACATTGACCCTATGGGGAGAATAATGAAAAAAAAAATTAAATCTTTTTCATAGTTACAAAAACTTAATAGAAATAATCATAAGGATAAATAACATTCATACCAAAAAATATATTTACATGGGGAAAACCCTTTCAAGACAAAAACCCCACACTCCAAAAATAACCCAATATATTTTTTAGCAATAAAAAATAGATTAAAAAATGCTTGTACGGAAAGCTTCTTTCAATAGTATCACCAACCAGAGATCTAAAAATATGTAGAAATAAATAAGACTCTTACACAAAACCTACACCTCATGCACCTACTATATAGGATATACAATACAAAAACTATCAAATGGTATTATAAAACCATGGACTAAAACTACCCAATAAGGTGGTGGCCATCTTATCGCCAGTACAAGATGACCGATGATTTGTCAGTATAGACACCAACACGTGTAACTCCCCTTAATAACTCATTTACATGTTCGACACATTTTTACATTTCCTATTTCAAGGTACTAGTTTTGGCCACTTTGAAATCCTCTAAGGCCTTCAAAATTGGGTTCAAATTTTTATACCACCTAAAAATTGTTGCCACCTATGACTACAAGGTTGAGACACATATTTCCAACAATATCCCACTTGTCAAACACCTTTCAAGAGAAAAGGGAGTATCTACATTATAGTTTAATTTCTAGGGGTCATGAGGCCCATAGACTCCAAACACCATCTAAACATCTTTATTCTCACAACCTTTGTTAATAAATTTGCAATATTAATCAAAGTCTCTGCTGTGACCATCTTCACCCTACCATCCTACACCATATCTCTGACAAAATGATATTGAACATCAATGTGCTTGTGTTTGACATGAAAGGTTGGGTTCTTCACTAGGTAGATTGCACTTTGATTGTCATAATATATTTTGAATTCTCCTTTTTTATTCCAATCTCTGAACATAATCCCTTAAGAAAAATGGATTCTTTACAACAATGAGTAGTTTCCATATACTCTGCTTTAGTAGTGGATAAAGCAACGACAACCTATTACTTACTCATCCAACTAATTGCACCACCAAATAATGTAAATACATAAGCACTAGTGGATCTTCTACAATAAATATCACCTACCCAATATGCATCCACATTACCATGAATATCAAGGGAAATATTTTCTCCTATCATATTACCATGATAAAACAAAGAATACTATGAGGCACCCTTCAAATATCTAAAGACTCTTTTGACTGCATCCCAATGAACTCTACTAGGATTAGGCATATACCTAGAAAGAACTCCCACTACTTGGGTAAGTCTTGGTCTACTAAATACCATAACATACATCAAACTTCCAACTACACTCTACTCATGTCTTCCATCTCTGGTAGAGATGGAAGACAATCTAAAATAGATAATTTTGTTCCAACTGTAAAAGGAACACATAATGGTCTACAATCTTTCATGTTGAACCTCTATAAAACTGAGTTCACATACTTACTTTGGCCTAGCCATATCTTTTTTTTCACTCTATCTCTTTTAATTTTCATCCCAAGAATTTTCTTAGCTCCACCAAGGTCTTTCATTTCAAATTTAGCAGAAAGCTAAGATTTTCATTCTACAATCATAATTTTCCCTTTAATAATGAATAACATATCATCAACATATAATGTAATTTACAAGAAACGACCACCATCATATTTATAATAAAAAAATTGATCTAATTTAGAATAATCAAATCCCAAACTCAACACATTTATGTATCAAATTTATGGTACCACATCCTAGTACTTTGCTCAAGGTCATACAAACATTTCTTTAATTTTCAAACTAAATTAAGGTACCACATCCTAGGACTCTGCTCAAGGTCATACACACATTTCTTCAATTTGCAAACTAAATTAATTTTACCTTTCACCACGTAGTGCTTTGGCTATGCCATGTAAATATGCTCCTCCAAATCACCATGAAGGAAAACAATTTTCACATCCATTTTCTCAACCTCTAAATCATAAGAAACAACAATAGAAAGAAAAAATGTAATGGATATGATTTTCTCAACAAGAGAAAATATCTAACCATAATCAAGACCCTCAACTTGAGAGAAACCTTTTGCAACCAACCTTTCTTTATACTTCTCAATGCTTCCATATGAACCAATATTTTTCTTGAATAACCATTTAAAACCAATAGGTTTTTGTCCTTCAAGAAATGATACAAGATCCCATGTATCATTATTTTTCAAAGATACCATTTCTTCATCCATAACAATCTGGCAGGATTCAATATCATTCATTCCTAATGCCTCTTCTACAAATCTAGGATCCTCAACACTAGTATTTAAAGGAAAAATACATCTCCAACCATCAAGAGAATACCTTTCAGGTGGTTGTCTATGCCTTGTAGACCTTTGAACAAGATGAGTTGGAGGTTCTTCCTCCTCTTCTAAGATTCAGAGCTAGATGAGATCTCCTCAACTTCTTGTCTATCTAGGGGTCTTGATACTTGACTTTCTTAGGCGTGGAAGGTTGTTGAATCACATCTTCATATTAGTTGTTTTAGGCTGTAATATAATAGAAGAAGACTTAGTTTCTCTAAAAATAACACTTCGACTATGAATTAACTTATGTGCAACAGGGTCTTAAAGCTCGTATCATTTCGCACCATGACTATAGCTGATGAAGGTACATGTTTCACAACCTTGTTCTCCAACTTTTTTTACTTCTCATTTGGCACATATGCATATTCCTTGTAGCCAAAATTCTAAATTGTCTCAATGAAGGCTTAAAACTAGACCATGATTTCATAGGTATTTTATCAACAAGAGCTAATGTAGGAGACCTATTAATCAAGTACCAAGTAGTGGAAATAGCTTCAACCCAAAACCTTTGTTCAAGGATAGCATCACTTAACATGCTCCTATCCTTTGTGATCAACATCCCATTCATCCTTTCTGTAACTTTATTCTACTACAAAGAATACAAAGTTGTCTTCTTCCTATGAATGCCCCAATATTTATAGAATCTATCAAAATCATTAGAGAAAAATTTACCACCATTATCAATTCTCAAAAAAATTATTTTCCTTCCAGTATGCAGTTCAACCATTGCTATAAATTCTTTAAATTGACTAAAAACATCAGATTTACTATATATTTATAAAATATACCCATGTCCTTTTTCTATAATCATCAATAAATGAAACATGATATGTGGATTTTCCAATGGAAGGAACATCTACAAGACCAAACACATCAGAATGAATAATTTGTAATACACTACAATATTTATGAGATCTCAAGTAACACTATTAAACATAGTTTTATTTTCCATAAATGCAATACTCGTAGAAATCAAATTCAAGATTACAATAATTCAAATCTTTAACATGGTTTTTATTTTTCAAGGTCCTAAGACCCTTCTCTCCAATGTGGTGAATTCTCTAGTGCCATAACATAGTCTTATCCATAGGTAACTTTGTTTCATAAGAAAAAGAACCTTTGGGTACCCAAAATTCATTTGTTGTAGGTGAAACCCTTACCTTTTTCAATAAAGTATCTACAGTTCTTGTCTTCACAAAAGGACTATTACACTTAGTAGTGTATGCATCCAACTTATACAAAGTGCCAATTTTGACAACTCTATCAACCACCATAGCACTTCTCACCATTTTGTATCTTGCATCGAAAAATACTACTTGCATACTTGAATCTATCAGTTTTCTCGTAGATAATGTTTTTGTCTTATATGAGGAGGATGCAACACACCATTAATATCTTTTATTCTACCATCGGAAAACTTGATTTTAAATTTACCACAATCAACAATATTTAAATGAGAATTATCACCCAAGTACACCTTACCTCAATCAAATTATTCATATTTAGAAAAACTATATCTCTTAGAGGTCATATAAAAAGATGCACCCCAGTCAATCAACCATGCATCATCGCATTCATGAGTGGCCAAAGATACAATGAAAACATCATCTTCCTTCTCTAGTTTAGAATCAAAATCAAATGTCTTCTTTTTCTTCTCTTCTTTGTAGTCCTTATGGATATATCCAGGCTTACCTCAATTTTAGAAAATAACTTTGGACTTTCCAAAGATTCGGATCTCCCTCAAGATTTGGAATTGTTACTCTTATTATTATTCTTTCCTTGTTCCTTAGGTCTTCCACGGTCAACTAGGGCTTCCTTGGAACAAATGGATACCTTCCTCCTCATCTCTTCAAAAAGAAAAGAACACACCATGTCTTCCATCCTCAAAATAAAAAAAAAGTGCTACCAATTGTGTGGTTAAATATTAGTACTCAAATTAAGAACAAACCAACACACAATAAACCATTAGCCCAAGAATTTATCTATAGGAGGCCATATCAAATGAGCCAACTAAATTCCCAAAAGCAACTTATTGCTTCCTAGTTGAAGTGAGTTTAATCCTTCTCATGATGCTCATCAAATTGGCATAGAGGATTAGTGACTTGACTACTCCAAAATAGAAGATTCAAATGCAAATGCAAATCTAGAAATGAAATAGAATGCAAGATTTAAGCTAGAATGAGAGATTAAGCTAGAATTAATGCAAACAACTAGTATTCTAAAATGATAATGCAAAAGATTATTCTATGAACAATAAAAGAAAATTAAACTAGATTAACAAATGTAAGATGACTCTAAGAAATGAAGTAAACTATGAACAACTAAGAATTCAAATTAGAAAAAGTACTCTAAGAATGCAAGAAATCCAAATTCACCAAAATTTAAGATCACCAATATGTAAGATGGAACCTTTGAGCCAAGGAAGAGCTTCCTTTTAAAGGATTTTCCTCAAGAATGAGTGATTGAGATAAAGAGGAAAAAGAATGAGTGATTGAGATAAAGAGACAAAATGAGAATGAAGGAGATGCAAGGTTAGGTAGAAATGAGTGGTGAGGATTAAGAGGCAAAATAGATGTTAGGTAAGATAAGACAAAATACCAATTTTGAAAGCAAAAATCCTTTTTTTTAATTGCTAATTAATCAAGATTAAGTATGTGCGCACATGTGAATGTGTTCTTTTAATAAAAGTGTAGAAACTTTATATTAAAATAAATGTTATAGCAATTAAATAAATATACAAGCTCTAGAAATTAGACCATAATATAAGCTATAAGATTTTTTATTTCTGATTTAATTATGCAAATGGGATTTTCAAGGATACTTTGCACAATTATGCCTTTCAGAATTAAGATTTAATTTGCGGAAATTTGATCAAAATTAGGGGCTTAGGTTCTACTCGACAAATTTTAGGTGATTACATTTTCCCCTCTTTGAATCAAAGTGTGAGTAGTACATTGATTCAAAGAATATATTGTAGGTAAGGAATAGACTCCGAACTTGTTCAAATGGAGATCGATAAGAGATATCAGATCTGAACTTGATTGAGCAAAGACTGATGAGTGAGACAAGAGTATGCAACCAGATATGAAGCGATGAGACTAGATATATGTCAGAGAGATTTGAGATAACTACATTGACAAGGATTCTGAAAAATCTAACCACCAGAGAGACAATACCATATTGATATGGGTCTTGATGAACCTGATATGCCCCAAGAGATTGAAAAGATTTTTGTCTACGTGAACTAATATGAAGCGATGAGAACACTCTTTCAGAAAGGAGATGTGGGGAATCTCAACTTGATATGATTCCTGATGAAGTTGATATTCACCAAGCGATGATGTCTAGTCACTGATTGACTTGATTGATAAAGTTTTAGTTGAATTTCTAGATTTTCAAATTAGGAGATTATATTAAAGAAGATTTGTTATATTGTCATGCCCCCTCGGGATCAAAATTGAAAGGAATAAAGAAGATGAAAGTGAGTAAAAATGATAGAGTCATCGGTCAATTGTATTCGATAATAAAATAATCTTAGATTTTAATTTCGATCCCGAAAATGGATTTAGGATCAAAGATGATGATTTAGAGTCAACTACCTCGGTGGGGAGAAATGAATGATGAAAAGAAAGCATAGCTCAAGGGAGACCAGAAATGAACAACTACATACAACCTTAGAATGAAATGCAACCTAAGAGATGAGTCAAGTCACTGATCCTGTAGTCATTCATTTTTCATCATTTGAGCATTTGAGATATCAGAGGTCAGTACAACCTTCATCGATGTGAGAGAAACCATGAAAATATGAATATGACTTTATCAAATAAGATGTAGGAAACACACACAAGCATCAAGACATAAGCATCAAGATGACTTGAACATGGTTTCCAAGTTAATATTGTAAGAAAACACTTGTATGAAGGCACAAGATGCCAAGATAACCAGAAGTGTCATCAGGCATACTACACATAAGCAACAGATAAGGAGATAATTCCTATTAGGAATGAATGCTAAAGAGTTTGGCACCCATTCTGTAACAACTGCTACAGAATGGGTGCCAAACACTTTAGCATTCATTCCTAACAATCTCCCCCATTGGCATTGATGGAAACATAGATGAAAAACATCCAATGTTCCAAAAATCCAATACAAGTTGTGAAAGCGAATTGTGAAGGAAGACATGTGAAGTACAAAGATTTGAAATTGAGATCTGATGTAGCAGTGAGTATGGTTTGGCACAGTCAGAGAAGAGGTAACAAATTATTTTTTTGAAGAATGAAAACATTATTTGGACAGTGAGTTCAGTGATCTTACCCTGAAGCTATTTGGGCAGTGGGTCCTTCTGTCTTCCATAACTCTTAATAGGGTTAGAATCTTTTAACAGGGATTCAAAATCTCCTAACATGGATTTATATGTACTAAATGTATTTCATAAGATTCCTAACAGAGTCCATCCTTTCACAAGGAATATTCATGTTAGTGCATCTTTTGTGGGCATCATTCCCACCGGGGTTTACTCTTTGATCAAGAGGTTCCCTAGTCAACATATCTTGTGTTATTGTGTAATTGTGAATGAATATCTTTCTATGGTTGGTAATTATATTGCTTATATGGTTTAATGTTGTTGAAGATAACAAAAGTTATAATTATCTGATAACTGATTCACCCCCCCTCTCAGTTATCTTGGTGGACTTTACTTTCTAACAATTGGTATCAGAGCAACAGGTGCTTGAAAGAGAAGTTTAACAGCTTAAGGAGATCCATGGTGAATTTCAGGAAAGAAATCCCTAAGTTTGATGGAGTAAATTTTGATAGTTGGAAAGAAAAGATGAAGACACATCTACTATGTTTAGGACCAGGTTATTGGTTGACTACAAAGAATGATAAGACTATCATTGAAGAAGATGATCTTGAGACATGCTCTAATGATGGGAGAGATCTATTCATGTGTACCATACTTGCAAGAGGAGAACTTTTGACAACACTTCTGGAGAATGAATATAGTCAGGTAAAATATTTGAAAAAGTCTCATGAAATTTGGAAAGCTTTGCACTCTACTTTTGAAGGTGATGAACATGCAAAAAGAGTTAGATTACATAATTGGATATGTGCATCTGAAGATATAAGAATGTTGGAAGATGAATCTATTAGAAGCTATATTGGTAGAATGTCAGAAATTGTTGCAGGGATAAAATCTTGTGGAGGAACAAAGACAGAGAATGAAGTGATATGGAAAATTTTGAGCACATTGACTCCTGTATTTAAGCAGACAACACAAATGATTGAACAAGTTATACCTTGTACTACAAACTTTACAAGAGAGACTCTTCTTGGAAGATTGGAAGTAGCAGAGATGAACCTGAGATTATCAGGAGACTTACCTAGAATGGAGACAACATTCAATGCCCTTAGTGTTCACCCTACTTTGTCAAGAAGCATCAGTGTGAGTGGAGATTATGCTGGCAGCAATAGATCTAGAAATGAAGAAGACAAGAAGATTGAAGAAGGTATTGCCTTGCTTGTGAAAAGAGAACCAAATGGTAAGAAATTTTTTAAATGTTGGACTTGTCAAGAATATGGTCATTTTGCATCTAAATGTCCTAAGAGAGTTAAGAAGTACAGAAATAATTTCAAGCCTAGAAGATCTAAGGAATGTTATTATGCTAATGATGAAGACCTTGAAGCTAGTATTGAAAGAACTTTAAGTGAAAGTGATACAGAGAATAATGATGAAATAGGATTTGTAGCAATTAAAGAAGAAAATTCTAAAACTAATGTTAAGGAAGAAAAAGCCTTAGTTTCCCAAGTTGAAAAGAAAGTTGATTGGATTATAGATAGTGGTTGTTCACATCATATGACAGGAGATATGAAAAAGTTCATAAAGTTTAACAATTATGATGGAGGAGTTGTTAGAGTTGGTAACAATGCACCTTGTTTGATTAAAGGTATAGGATCTATTACTCTTGATGGAAAGACTAATACTGATGATGTTTACTTTGTGGATGGATTGAAACATAATCTTTTAAGTGTTGGATAGTTAGTTGATAAGGGATATCAAGTTTGGTTTACTGAGAAAACTTGTGTGATAAAGGATAAAGATGGAAATCTGATTGGAATAGGATCTAGAACGAGAGGTAATGTATTTCAGTTGAATCCTACTAAGATGAAATGTTTGATTACTAAGATTAATGACAGTTGGTTATGGCATAGAAGGTTTTGTCATATAAACTTTGATAATATTGTGAAAGTGAGTACTACACTTGTAGTAAGGGATTTGCCTAAAATTATGAAGCCTACTAACATGATTTGCAAAGAATGTGTGATGGCTAAGCAGAAGAGAAGTTCATTTCCTAGTAAGATGTTCACATCAGTAGAGATGTTGGAGATTGTTCATATAGACTTGAGCGGTCCTACTAGGACTAGAGGATTCTATGGAGAAAGGTATTTTATGATTCTTGTTGATGATTTTATAAGAATGATGTGGATTGCATTTCTGAAAGAAAAATATGAAGCATTTGATAAGTTTAAGATCATTAAGAACAAAGTTGAGAATGAATCTGGAATGAAGATTAAATGTTTGAGATCTGATAGAGGTGGTGAATTTACTTCTAGAGAGTTTAACACTTTTTGTGAAGTGAATGGTATTAAGAGACAGTTTTCAACCCCTAGAACACTTGAACAAAATGGTATTGCAGAAAGAAGAAACAGATTAGTAACTGAAGCATCAAGAGCTATGTTATTTGAGAATGATTTAGCGAAGACATTTTGGAGAGAAGCAGTGAATATAGCAGTATATACAATGAACAAAGTACAAATCAAAGCAGACACAGACAAGACACCTTATGAATTATGGTTTGGACATGCACCCTCAGTTAAGTATTTTAGAATTTTTGGAAGCAAATGTTATATAAAGAGAGATGACGATATTGGAAAGTTTGATCCTAGAAGTGATGAAGGTATTTTTATTGGATATTCTTTGAAGAGAAAAGCATATAGATGTTACAATAAGAGAACTAAAACTATTGTTGAGAGTGCAAATGTTAAGGATGATGAAAAGTTCAAAATTCAGGAAAGAATGCTTGATTATGAATCTGATGAAGAAGCTCATCCTAAGCCTAACACTGAAACTACTGAATTATTCTATGAGACTGACAGTGAATTTTTCAATGAGAGTCATGCTAAAGAAACCCGAGAGGAATCTAGAGAAGAATCTATAGTTGAAGCAAGATCTGAGACTATGACACTGAATAGGTATTTATCAAGACATCATCCTGTTGAACAATTTATTGGAAGTTTGGATAGAGGAGTTCTGACTCAGAATAAGGTACATTTATGTTTGATTTCTCAAATTGAACCTAAATCTACTAGTGAAGCTTGTGAAGATGAACATTGGATTAATGCTATGAGAGAAGAACTAGATCAGATAGAAAAGAACAAGACATGGGAATTGGTCCCTAGACCTAAAGACAAGAATGTGATTGGAACTAAATGGGTATTCAGAAACAAGATGAATGAACAAGGAGAAGTTGTAAGAAACAAAGCAAGATTGGTATGTAAGGGATACTCACAGCAAGAAGGAATTGACTATGAAGAAACTTTTTCACCAGTAGCAAGAATTGAAGCACTAAGAATGTTTTTGGCCTATGCAACTTTTAAGAAATTCAAAGTGTATCAGATGGATGTGAAGTCAACATTTCTGAATGGAGAATTGGAAGAGGAAGTCTACATTGAGCAGCCTAAAGGTTTTCCTTTGACTCAAGAAGGAGACATGGTATGTAAACTAAAGAAAGCATTATATTGACTAAAACAAGCACTTAGAACTTGGTATGCAAGACTGGATAAGTATTTGTCAAAGTTGGGATTTGCTAAAGGAACAACTGATAGCAATTTGTACACAAAAGAAATTGAAAATGGTTTGTTGATTATAGTTATTTTTGTTGATGACATTATTTTTGGAGAAGAAGATGAGGCTAGTGAAAAATTTGCTGATGAAATGAAGATTGAATTTGACATGAGTATGATTGGTGAGATGAAATACTTTTTGGGATTACAGATAACACAAAACAATGATGGTATCTTTGTAAGTCAGACAAAGTACCTGAATGATTTGCTGAAAAGATTTGGAATGGAAGACTATAAACCAGTTGGAACACCTATGGTAACCAGACATAAGTTATGTAGCACAGATGAAACACCGATAGTTGGGCAGAAGAAGTACAGATCCATGATTGGAGGATTATAGTATTTGACACACACAAGACTGAATATAGCACATTCAGTTGGAATTGTAGCAAGATTTCAAGCTAAACCTAGAGAATCACATTATGCAGTAGTAAAGAAGATACTAAGATATTTAAGAGGCACAATGGACTATGGATTGTGGTATGAAAAATCTGATGATTTTACCCTATGTGCATATATAGATGCTGAGTGGGGAGGTAGTGTTGATGATAAGAAAAGCACCAGTGGAGGAGCATTTTCCCTTGGAGGAAGATGTTAGGAATGAATGCAAAGTATTTTGGCATTTATTCTGTAGCAGTTGTTGTTGCATTCATGACTTGGATTGTCATTGATGTCAACACAGTGATATTCTGGATATTAGCAGGAAAGTAGGTACAGTTTTGTTTTGCGCACATGTTTTATTGCAGATTGGCTTTTGTGTAGTTGATGGTATGTTCTGTGGTGTGTTATTAACCTATGGTTAACAATGCAAAAAGAAATTCATTCATTTGTAAGAGTTATGAGCATTTTGGTGAAAGCAGTGTTTAGACAGTGTTTCTGTGTAGTGATGTTCAGAAATCGGAGGATATCTCTTAGCTGGGATGGAATCTGATTTTGCACAGTTAAAGGGATGTTGGAGAATCATTAATGATGATGTGGTTCATAGCACAAACTTTGAAGATATGTTTGGACAAAGTTACAGTAACTGGAAGCCGACAATTTTATGTGAATTCTGTGTGTAGCATGTAGAATTTATTATTTTGTAATTGATGACCGACTCATTTGTAATTATTTGAGTTTGGTATATAAGAAAGAATTTTTTCCTTATTGTAGTGTGTACTATGAAGAGTGAGATGTGAATATATGCATGAAGTGAAGAAAAGAGCTAATTCAGTGATGAAGGAAGACTTGTGAGTACAGAGATCTGGAATTGTGATCTTGTGTAGCAGAGAGTGCATTTTTGGCACAGTGTGAAGGAGGTAATATATTTCATATTATTCTATTGAATAATTCTAAGATCTTTTGGACAGTGGGTTCAGAGATCTTGCCTTGAAGCAGTTTGGGCAGTGGGTCCTTCTGTCTTCCATAAACTCTTAACCGGGTTAGAATCTTTTAACAGCGATTCAAAATCTCCTAATAGGGATTTATATGTACTGAATGTATTTCATAAGACTCCTAATAGGGTCCATCCTCTAACAAGGAACTTTCATATTAGTGCATCATTTTGTGGGCATCATTCTCACCGGGGTTTACTCTTTTCAAGAGGTTCCCTAGTTAACATATCTTGTGTTATTGTGCAATTGTGTATGATTATCGTTCTATGGTTGATCAATACATTGATTATATTGTTTAAATTTTTTGAATGGATAAATTATCTGATAACTAATTCACCCCCCCCCCTTCTCAGTTATCTTGGAGATTTTACTTTCTAACAATTGGTATCAGAGCGGCAGGTCCTTGAAAGAAAAGTTTAACAACTTAAGGAGATCCATGGGAAATTTTAGAAAAGAAAGCCCTAAGTTTTATGGAGTAAATTTTGACAGCTGGAAAGAAAAGATGAAGACACATCTATTGTGTTTAGGACCAAGTTATTGGTCGATTACAAAGAATGAGAAGACTATCATTGAGGAAGACAATCTAGAGGCAGGAACTAAAGATATACTAGATCTATTCATGTGTAACATACTTGCAAGAGAAGCACTTTTGTCAGCACTACCGGAGAATGAATATAGTCAGGTAAGATGTTTGAAAACATCTCATGCAATTTGGAAAGCTTTACATTCTACTTTTGAAGGTGATGAACATGCAAAGAAGGCTAGATTACATAATTGGATTTGTGCATTTGAAGATATCAGAATGATGGAAGATGAATCTATTAGAAGTTATATTGGTAGGATGTCTAAGATTGTGACAGGAATAAAGTCTTGTGGAGGTGATAAGACAGAGAATGAAGTGATATGGAAAATTCTGAGAACTTTGACACCAGTATTCAATCCGACAATGCAGATGATTGAACAAGTGATACCTTGTACATCGAACTTTTCAAGAGAGACTCTTCTTGGAAGATTAGAAACAACAGAGATGAACTTGAGATTATCAGGAGAGCTACCTAGAATGGAAATAGCATTCAGTTCTCTTAGCATTAGACCTACAAGAAGTACTAGTGTGAATGGAGATTATGCCAACAATAGCAGATCTGAGGAAGATAAGAAGATTGAAGAAGGTATTGCATTACTTGTAAAAAGAGAAACAGATGGTAAGAAAATATTTAAATGTTGGACTTGTCAAGAATATGGTCATTTTGCATCTAAATGTCCTAAAAGAGTTAAGAAGTATAGAAGCAACTTTAAACCTAGGAGATCTAAAGAATGTTATTATGCAAATGATGAAGATTTTGAAGCAGGAATTGAAAAACATTTAAGTGACAGTGATAATGATAACTTTGAGGAAATAGGATTTGTAGCAATTAAAGAAGAAAGTTATGAATCTGATAAAAGGGAAGAAAAAGCATTAGTTTCACAAGTTGAAAAGAAATCTGATTGGATTATAGACAGTGGTTGTTCACATCATATGACTGGAGATAAAAGAAAGTTTGTTAAGTTAGATAATTATGATGGAGGAATTGTTAGGGTTGGTAACAATGCACCTTGTTTGATTAAGGGTATAGGATCTATTACTCTTGATGGAAAGACTAACACTGATGATGTTTACTTTGTTGATGGATTAAGACATAATCTACTAAGCGTTGGACAATTGGTTGATAAGGGTTATCAAGTTTGGTTTTCTGAGAAAACTTGTGTGATAAAAGATAAAGATGGAAACCTGATTGGAAAAGGATCCAGAACCAAAGGTAATGTATTTCAGTTGAATCCTACTAAGATGACATGTTTGATAACTAGGATTGATGACAGTTGGTTATGGCATAAAAGGTTTTGTCATATAAACTTTGATAATATTGTCAAGGTGAGCATTACACTTGTGGTAAGAGATTTACCTAGAATTATGAAACCTACTAACATGAATTGCAAAGAATGTGTTGGTACCCTTTAAATTTTTGGGGAATGGAACACATTAGCATGCATCTGTATCCTGTTTTGCTTTCATGATGCATGTGGGAACCGAGTGTTTTTCGGGTGGTTTCATGAAATTTCATTTGTCCATTACCTTTCATATGTTTCAATGGTTTATTCTAAGTCCTAAAGTTGCATGTTGAAATGGGTTTTCATCAGTTCATTTCTAAGGGGTCTCAAAATCAGAAAATTGCCAAGTGTTAAAATCACCGGGAAGGGTCACTTTGAGGTTGAATAAAATGCACCCTGGAGAGCGTCATGAAAGTCTAAGCCTAGCGTCTTGTTGTAAACATTGTGTACTCTCTATGTGTCTGGTTTCAGGTCTCTATGATAAATTTTGGCCCCGCTTATTCATCCCCTTCCGGAGGTGTTTTTTTAGTTTTGCACTTGTGCACTTGTTCAGTTATTCGTGGAGGCCCTGTTTGTGGAGCTGTATCTTTTGCCCGGTGATTGGAAATAAAGTGATGGTCATGTCCCTATATTGTAAACAAGTTTTACTTCATCCCTATCAGTTTGCATCTCATGAAGAATCCATTGGATGAGTTTCCCAATGCGATTCCATTTGTAGTTTTTGCTGTTTGCAAAGAGTGTGAAGTGCACCAGTTTGTCGGAGGTCAACTTTGCTCATTTATAACTTATGACAAGGCAAACTTATCAATGAAATTCTTGTTGGTTTGCATTGAAAAGTTGACATACTACTTCCAGTTTTAGTTGGGACTCTCTGCCAATCCACCTTCTCAGTTTTTGAAGCTGATTCCATTTGCAATTTTCAATACTTTTCTGCATGTCCTAAGTTTACTTCTGTAAGTACCTATTTTTAGTGAGCTATATCTTTTATCTGAAAGATGCCCAGCTGGAATCAGTTGTAGATTTAAGTTGTAGAAATCTTAACGTACTTGCATGCTAGTTTGCGGCTCCTCTAGGGTCCGTTTGCTATTTTTACCAGGATGGTTGCAGTTGCAGTTTATTGTTGTCTAATGGTGGGTTTGCAAAGCAGAATGACAGTGCCAACTTTGAATGTTAATAATTTTCGCCTCAGGTATAGTCAAGGGATTCCGTTTTTCAAGGTGTTTCTATGTATCTCAAAGTTTATCTCAGTCAGACGACAGATTTTTATCAGTGGTTCTAGTCAGTTTTTAAAGCCAGTTTTTGGGCCTGTTCTCTTGATTTTGCTGCTTTGCAAACTTGGTTTTTCTGAGACTTTGAGGATTTGGGTATGATTGATTTTTTGATCAGGAGGCATCTAAATATTCAACGGCAACATAGCAGGAAAGGTGACAGCACATAAGGGCTCTTCATGAAAAGGACAATCTTGGGAAGAGACTTTCATGTATGCAATTTTTCCTAATATGTACTTTGTCCAGCTTTGCATTTTACACATTACCTGGATATATGTTCTCTATGTTGAAATTTTTCTCTTGGATTTTTTGGATTTGGCCAAACAATATCATTGCACAACAAATTGGATCAAGGTATAAGGGTTTGGGTGTTGGAGCCTTATCCTTTGATTGGGCTGGAATTTCATCATATCATGGAAGTTCAAACACCATGGTTTTCAACCTTGAATGTCACTGTTGGGTTTACAATGTTTATTTACATAATTTTTCCTATATTTTATTGGAAATACAAGGTGTTTGATTCGAGAACATATCCAATCTTCTTTAATCAATTGTTTAAAGCTACTGGTAAAAAATATGATACCACAAAGATCTTGACACCAGAGATTGAATTGGATGTAAGGGCCTACAATGACTATGGAAAGCTATATCTCAGCCCTCTTTTTGCACTATCGATTGGATCAGGTTTTGCAAGGATTGCATCAACAATTACCCATGTGCTCCTGTTTAATGGGCATGACATGTTAAAGTGGAGCAGATCTGTTGTAAATGCTAAATTGGATGTACATGGATGCATGATGAAGCGCTATAAGGAAGTTCCAGAGTGGTGGTTCCTTATTTTGTTGGCTGACATCATGGCATTCTCTCTTTTATTGTCATTTGTATGGAAGGATGAAGTTCAAATTCCATGGTGGGGCATGATCCTAGCCTGTACACTATCATGGCTCTTAACTCTACCAATTGGAGTGATTCAAGCTACCACCAACCAGCAACCAGGCTATGACATTATAGCACAGTTCATGTTTGGTTATATTTTACCCAAGAAGACTGTTGAAGATGGAGGGTCTTCGAAAGCAAATGTTCAGGCATTTGCAAATGGAAAATGGTGTCCAGCGTGAAATGAAAGTGAGAGCCCACGCAAATATGAAAGAGGACTGGTATTTGTTTAAAGAGAAGAGCTCACGTTAGTTTAAAACAGGGAAGCCAATGCATATTTTAGTGACCAGCATGAGTTAGCAGAGACTCGTGTTTTTCAATGAGATCTCAGGCATTCTGAAGAGAAGGATTTCAAATGGATGCCTCACATTATTTTAACAGTGGGAAGCTTTAGCATTTTGAGTGGGACTGCTAGTCCAAATATTGAAGGGAGGTAGCGTAAGATACATAGAGGTTGTCAGTCATCATGATGGGGGCATTGCGTAACAGGGTTCTTGAACATCTCCTTTTGCGTGACACTTATACTCAAGAAGAAGTACCTGCACTTTATAAAATTAGGAAGTATTTGCTTGAGGTAACAAAGATGCCAGGAAGCGGCTTTTCAACGGTGAATGCTATCAGCTCTAGCGCACCATATATTCGACCTCTCCTTTATCTTCACAGCTAAGGAAATTGTCAATCGATGTATGTAATGGACAAATGGAATGAATGTGAAATGGATGGTGGATCGCCCCGAACGCCTTCGGATTGGCCGATATTTTCAAGAGGAGATCTTGGATAGTTTTGAATATGTATATAGGTATTGGACAAATGAAGGTATTGGGTGGGCAAAGGAATCTTCAGTTCAAGATGTAGATGATACATCCATAGCTTTCAGACTTCTGCGATTACATGGATTCAATGTATCTACTGAGGCATTTTCTCATTTCAAGCAAGGTGATCAGTTCATTTGTTTTAAAGGGCAAGCAAGCCAAGCTGTAACAGGAATGTTTAACATCAGGGCCTCTCAAGTTCAGTTTCCTAGAGAATCAATATTGGAAGAAGACTAGCGTAATGCAAAGGCCAGCACTGATTCCAAAGAGGCTGCGTAGCAGCAAGAACAAATAAATGGAATGTTAAGAACTCTGCGAAAAGGTGAAAATAGATATATCCCACATTCAGTAGGTGAAGGTTTTTTTTCTATGTTTTTATACAACACCGCACACACAGCAGTGCAAATGAGAAATCCCGTAGGCTCCTTGGTGGACCGCTTTGGCTGTACGCTTGCAGTGTGCGGTGGGCCCCATGATTTTGGGCGAAGTGCTGTAGAAAGGCTTTAAAACTATAAAAGCATTAGTCCCACATTGGTGTCATGGGTAAAACATGCAGTGTTTATATGTAGAAACCCAAACACACAAGGTAGAAAGAAGTGGTGAAGGCTATGCACGAGACCCCTGCAGTTGCCTCGGTTTCTGTGCTGGTGGGCCTAGGAAAGAAATTTTGCAAGAGAGCGTAGATGGAGGTGATTGGACAAGATTGACACATGTCACATGCGCGCGAATTTGCCAAATAAATCTAGTAGTCACCAGATAACTGTGCGACTCAGCAAAATGGTCAACTAACTGCGTTTGCCAGGTCGCCAAATGCTAGCGGTCAAAGAGGAAACATTCAGAGAATAGGAGAGTATATGGTCATTGGTTCTCCAAGTATTTGACAGTTAGCACATAACATTCAGAGAACTGGAGAATGGGCTTAGTCGCCCATTCTCCAAATGTAACCCATGGTTAACCCAAGAATCAGAGAATTGGAGAATGTGTTGTTCACCAAATTGTGGAGTTTAACTGCAGTTAAGGATATCATTCAGAGACCTGGAGAATGCCTATGGTCGCCAGTTCTCCCAATCGACAGTTAACCTGAGGTTTGTCTGTGCACCCAATCAGCATGTGACATGTGGCACCCAGTTGGAGATAAGAGGGGAGATAAAATATTTTATTATTTTATTCCTGTGTAGCAAAAAATCAAAGTCAAAAAGCATATTTTATATAGTTTCAACTATATAAAAAATTCAAATATTAAACTACAGACATGGGAGACCAAATTAATGGCTGGTGGCTTCATTTTTGGGCCAAATAGCAAGTGTTATATACCGCCGGAAAGGTGAGAAAATGAGGAATCCATTTTTGAGGTGAGATTTGATGTAGGTCATGTTGGTTTTGAGTTATTTGCAGTTGAAAGTCTCAGGGGGGTCGGGAAGATATTTTGAAAATATCTCATTTGTTGCATCCGGTGACTCATAAATCAGTTTGAGGGGATGAAAATAGGTGCTTTCAGGAGAGAATGAAGTAGATCAGATTTTTGGTTCAGAGCTGGGTGATTCATCAGCAGCAGATTTAGAGGATGACAAGTGTCAGTTTGTGAATGAATCTAGAGTTTTCTCTTCTCCTTCTTATTCTAATTTCTTAGTGTTGTAGGGGGTTTTGAATTTTGGTTCTACAAGAGAGAAATCCAATGCAAGTTCCATTAATGCAAGCTTGGTTCTAAAATTGATGTTTTAGTCTGGATGTAGTGTCAATTTGAGTGTACTGAAATGGGTTTTATCAATGAAATATAGCTGGAATCTCATTGCAAGTATTTGGATGTCTCTGTGTGTTTTGGAAGTTCTTATGAATTGGATTTGTAAGGCAATGTCAAATTTGTCGTTTACAAGGTAGACTGTGATTTTGTCCATAAGTTTCCTTTAAGGAAGGAGTAAATCTGGTTGGATAATCTCTGAGAATTTAAATAATGTATAGATTTGATGATCATGTATTTGCAGTGAAAATGATAGTTTGTAAGGCAAGGTATTGATTTTAGGTATTTTTGAATTAATGAAGTTTTGTGGATTATTCTCCATTTGACTCCGTACCCTAGGATAAGGCACTGGTTTTACACCAGACTTGCATCCAAATCATTAAAATCAATCACATTTCCTTTTATGTTTTGGTGTGTTGAAAGATAAACCAAGTATGATGGGCTGGAAGCCATCCCCTGATTCATTTAGAGTAATGAATCTCTTCACAGGATGTTAGTGTCCTGTCTAATCCATGATTATACCTTCCTATGATTTGTAGAGAAATTATTATTCGAGGTAGATGTTCATAGGTATACCTGCCTGGGTCTGTGGAGCCCGAAGTAAGAAGGATTCAAATCCTTGTTGCATTAGCCTTTCTCTTGACTGGACAAAGAGCGTAAAAGGGAGAGAGCACTTTGGTGTTCTAGTTGTTTTTCCTGCTAGAAAAAGAGCTAACAGAATGTATGATGGAAAAGTAGAAAAGGAGTTCATTTCCCAACAAGAAGTTCACATCGGCAGAGAAGTTGGAGATTGTTCATACAGACTTGAGTGGTCCTACTAGGACTAGAGGATTCTATGGTGAAAGGTATTTTATGATTCTTGTTGATGATGTTACAAGAATGATGTGGATTGCATTTTTGAAAGAAAAATTTGAAGCATTTGATAAATTTAAGATCATGAAAAGAAAAATTGAGAATGAATCTGGAATGAAGATTAAGTGTCTAAGATCTGATAAAGGTGGTGAATTTACATCTAGAGAGTTTAACACTTTTTGTGAAATGAATGGTATTAAGAGACAACTTTCAGCCCCTAGAACGCCAGAACAAAATGGTATTGCAGAAAGAAGGAACAGGTCAATAACTGAAGCAGCAAGAGCTATGTTGTTTGAAAATGATTTGGCTAAAACTTTTTGGAGAGAAGCAGTGAACACAGCAGTATACACTATGAACAGAGTACAAATCAGAGCAGATACAAACAAGACACCTTATGAATTATGGTTTGGACATACACCCTCAGTTAAGTATTTTAGAATTTTTGGAAGTAAATGTTATATAAAGAGAGATGATGATATAGGAAAGTTTGATCCTAGAAGTGATGAAGGAATATTTCTTGGATATTCTTTAAAAAGAAAAGCATATAGATGTTATAACAAAAGAACTAAGACTATTGTTGAAAGTGCAAATGTAAAATTTGATGAGAAGTTTAAAATTCAGGAAAGAATGCTTGATTATGAATCTGATGGAGAAGCACAACCTCAGCCTAACATTGAAAATGCAAAATTATTTTTTGAAACTAACGGTGATTTGCTGAATGAAATTTATACTGAAGAAGACAGAGAAGAAAACAGAGAAGAAAACAGAGAAGAAAGCAAAGAAGAATCTACAGTAGGAACAAGATCAGTAACTATGACACCTAACAGGTATACTTCAAGACATCACCCTGTTGAGAAAGTTATTGGAAGTTTAGATAGAGGAGTTTTGACTCGAAATAAGGTACATTTATGTTTGATTTCTCAAATTGAACCTAAGACTACTAATGAAGCTTGTGAAGATGAACATTGGATCAATGCTATGAAAGAAGAACTAGAGCAGATTGAAAAAACAATACATGGGAATTGGTCCCTAGACCTGAAGATAAGAATGTGATTGGAACAAAGTGGGTATTTAGAAACAAGATGAATGAACAAGGAGAAGTGATAAGAAACAAAGCAAGATTGGTATGTAAAGGATATTCACAACAAGAAGGAATTGACTATGAAGAAACTTTTGCACCTGTGGCCAGACTTGAAGTAGTGAGAATGTTTCTAGCATATGCAACTTACAAGAAATTCAGAGTGTATCAGATGGATGTGAAGTCAACATTTTTGAATGGTGAATTGGAAGAAGAAGTTAAAGAAAGATTTATATGGATTAAAACAAGCACCTAGAACCTGGTATGCAAGATTGGATAAGTATTTATTGAAATTGGGATTTATAAAAGGAACAGCAGATAGTAACTTATACGCAAAAGAAATTGAGAATGGTTTGTTGGTTATAGTTATATTTGTTGATGATATTATCTTTGGAGAAGAAGATGAAGCTAGAGACAAATTTGTAGATGAAATGAAGACTGAATTTGAGATGAGCATGATTGGAGAAATGAAATATTTTTTGGGATTACAGATAACACAAAGCAAGGAAGGTATATTTGTAAGTCAGACTAAGTATTTAAATGAATTATTGAAAAGATTTGGAATGGAAGATTTTAAACCTGTTGGAACACCTATGGTAACTGGACATAAGTTATCTAGCAAAGATGAGACGCCAGCAGTTGAGCAGAAAAAGTACAGATCTACGATTGGAGGATTGCAGTACTTGACACATACAAGACCTGATATAGCACATTTAGTGGGGATTGTAGCAAGATTTCAAGCAGAACCTAGAGAATCACATTATGCAGCAGTAGAGAGGATACTGAGATATCTGAAAGGAACAATGGATTATGGATTATGGTATGAGAATTCTGATGATTTTACCTTATGTGCCTATACTGATGTAGATTGGGGAGGTAGCATTGATGAAAAGAAAAGCACCAGTGGTGGAGCCTTTTTTCTTGGAGGTAAATTAGTCTCTTGGCTAAGTAAGAAGCAAAATTGTACATCACAAAGCACAACAGAAGCAGAATATGTTGCAGCAGCAAATAATTGTAATCAGATTATTTGGATGAAGCAGATGTTGAAGGATATTGGAATAAAGTTTGATGAGCTTGTTGTTATACATTGTGATAACACCAGTACAGTGAGTATGTCAAAAAATCATGTTTTACACTCTAAGACTAAACATATTGAGATCAAGTATCATGTTGTAAGAGAGAAAGTTGTAGAAAAAGAAGTAAGATTGGAGTACATAAGTACAAAGGAGCAGATAGCAGATATATTTACAAAGCCTTTACCTAAGGATACATTTGTGTATTTGAGAGGTATTCTTGGGGTTATGCCCCAACCTATTTTTGAGAATTGATGCAGATGATTGCAACCATCCAGTGGTATATGAGCCCTATCTTTCTTTTGGATTGGATGTTGGAACTTCCTCTATGGGGGAGTTTATGAGCTGAGTCATGAGGACTCTTGTTATTGTATTCTTCTGAAAAGTGTCTTTTGACATTAAGTTGTTGTTGACTTAGTGATAGAATTTTTTTCATTGATGTCAATGGGAGAGAGATATACATGAAAAACAATGTGGATTGTATGAGAGAGTTGAATAGGAAAACGAAGCAAGATTTAATTTGATATTTTGCAGTGATTTTGCAGTATTGGATTTTTGGAACATTGGATGTTTTTCATCTATGTTTCCATCAATGCCAATGGGGGAGATTGTTAGGAATGAATGCAAAGTATTTTGGTAGTCATTCTGTAGCAGTTGTTGTTGCATTCATGACTTGGATTGTCATTGATGTCAACACAGTGATATTCTGGATATTAGCAGGAAAGTAGGTACAGTTTTGTTTTGCGCACATGTTTTATTTTAGATTGGCTTTTGCACAGTTGATGGTATGTTCTTTGGTGTGTTATTAACCTATGGTTAATAGTGCAAAAAGAAATTCATTCATTTGTAAGAGTTATGAGCATTTTGGTGAAAGTAGTGTTTAGACAGTGTTTCTGTGTAGCGATGTTCGAAAATCGGAGGATATCTCTTAGCTAGGATGGAATATGATTTTGCATAGTTAAAGGGATGTTGGAGACTCATTAATGATGAAATGGTTCACAACGCAAACTTTGAGGATATGTTTGGAGAAAGTTACAGTAACTGGAAGCCGACAGTTTTATGTGAATTATGTGTGTAGCGTGTAGAATTTATTATTTTGTAATTGAGGACCGACTCATTTGTAATTATTTGAGTTTGGTATATAAGAAGGAATTTTTTCCTTATTGTAGTGTGTACTATGAAGAGTGAGATGCGAATATATGCATGAAGTGAAGAAAAGAGCTAATTCAGTGATGAAGGAAGACTTGTGAGTACAGAGATCTAGAATTGTGATCTTGTGTAGCAGAGAGTGCAGTTTTGGCACAATGTGAAGGAGGTAATATATTTCATATTATTCTATTGAATAATTCTAAGATCTTTTGGACAGTGGGTTCAGAGATCTTACCTTGAAGCTGTTTGGGCAATGGGTCCTTCTGTCTTCCATAAACTCTTAACCAGGTTAGAATCTTTTAACAGGGATTCAAAATCTCCTGACAGGGATTTATATGTACTGAATGTATTTCATAAGACTCCTAACAGGGTCCATCCTCTAACAAGGAACTTTCATATTAGTGCATCATTTTGTGGGCATCATTCCCATCGGGGTTTACTCTTTTCAAGAGGTTCCCTAGTTAACATATCTTGTGTTATTGTGCAATTGTGTATGATTATCTTTCTATGGTTGATCAATACATTGATTATATTGTTTAAAGCTATTGAATGGATAAATTATCTGATAAATGATTCACCCCCCCCCTCTTAGTTATCTTGGGGATCTTTACTTTCTAACAGAAGATTAGTTTCTTGGTTAAGAAAGAAGCAGAATTGTATTTCACAGAGCACAATAGAAGCAGAGTATGTAGCAGCAGCAAACAATTGTAACCAGATAATTTGGATGAAGCAGATGCTAAAGGATATTGGAATTAAATTTTTTGAACCTGTTGTTATACATTGTGACAACACCAGTACAGTCAGTATGTCTAAGAATTTTGTACTACATTCTAAGACAAAACATATAGAGATCAAGTATCATGTTGTAAGAGAGAAAGTTGCTGAGAAGGAAGTCAGACTGGAGTACATAAGCACAAAGGAATATATAGCAGACATATTTACAAAGCCTTTGCCTAAGGATACATTTGAGTATCTGAGAGGTATGCTTGGGGTTATGCCCCAGCCTACTTTTAAGTAATGATGCAGTTGGTTGCATTCGTCGAGTAATATATGAGCCCTATCTTTCTTCTGGACTGGATGTTGGTACTTCCTCTATGGGGGAGTATGTGTAT
Organism: Chamaecyparis obtusa; assembly: GCA_027943335.1. Taxonomy (NCBI): domain Eukaryota; kingdom Viridiplantae; phylum Streptophyta; class Pinopsida; order Cupressales; family Cupressaceae; genus Chamaecyparis; species Chamaecyparis obtusa. The sequence goes on along the minus strand of BSBK01004923.1, from coordinate 701,399 downwards.
CTGAGCTGAGTCATGAGGACTCTAGTAAATGTATTTTTTCTTCTGAACAATGTCTTTTGACATTGAGTTTTTGTTGACATAGTGATGAAATTTATGTCATTGATTTCAATGGGGGAGAAGTATGCATGAAAAACAATATGAGAGAATTGAACAAGATAACGAAGCAAGATTTGATTGATGAAGAGGATTTGAAGAAGAAGTGTTGCAGTATTGGATTTTTGGAACATTGGATGTTTTTCATCTATGTTTCCATCAATGCCAATGGGGGAGATTGTTTGGAACCCATTACATAGTAGTTTTTGTTGCATTCATGACTATGATTGTCATTGATGTCAACACAGTGTTTTACCGAAGACTTGCAGAGAAGCAGACAGTGTTTTGATTAATGCATGTGGGATATTGCAGTTGGAGCTATGCGACGTTGAGGATATACTCTTTTATATGTTATATGTCTATGGTGAAGAGCACAAATAGTAATTCTTTTATTCATGAAAGTCATGATCATTTTGGTGGAACCAGTATTCAGGCGGTGTTCCCGAGTAACAGTTTTTGGAAAGTCGATGATATCTCCTAATCGGGATGGAATCTGGCTTTGCGCAGTTAAAGGGAAGTTAGAGACACATTGATAGTGACGTGTATGACAGTGAAAACTTTGAAGTCACACGAGTGAAGATTTATTGTATTTGGAAGCCGACAGTTTTATGTAATTTTGGTGTAGCGTGTGGAATCTTTTATTTTATAATTGTGTGCTGACTCATTTGTAATTATTTGAGTGTGGTATAAAGGAAGTAATTTTTTTCCTTGTTGTATAGATAGAGAGAGTGATTGATTATGAAGTTGTGAAAGCGAATTGTGAAGGAAGACATGCGAAGTACATAGATCTGAAATTGAGATCTGATGTAGCAATGAGTGCGGTTTAGCACAGTCAGAGAAGAGGTAACATATTATTCTATTGAATAATGAAAAGATTATTTGGACAGTGAGTTCAGTGATCTTACCCTGAAGGTATTTGGGTAGTGGGTCCTTATGTCTTCCATAACTCTTAACAGGGTTAGAATCTTTTAACAAGGATTCAAAATCTCCTAATAGGGATTTATATGTACTGAATGTATTTCATAAGACTCCTAACAAAGTCCATCCTTTCACAAGGAATATTCATATTAGTGCATCTTTTGTGGGCATCATTCCCACTGGGGTTTGCTCTTTGATCAAGAGGTTCCCTAGTCAACATATCTTGTGTTATTGTGTAATTGTGAATGAATATCTTTCTATGGTTGGTAATTATATTTCTTATATGGTTTAATGTTGTTGAAGATGATAAAAGTTATAATTATCTGATAACTGATTCACCCCCACCCTCTCAGTTATCTTGGTGGACTTTACTTTCTAACAATTCCAACCTCACCTAAGTGTCCAAAAAAAGCGGGTCGAGGTATGTGTGGTGTTCCAATCATAATGGAGGCTTTAACCATAGACACCCAATTTATTATATAGCTTAGGATCATTTAAATCACACCACTAGTAGAAATCAAAGAAAAAGATGTTATGCCCCCAATCGTGAATCTCTAGTCAATTAGACATCGTCGAGCGAACTTAGAAGACATAAAAAGTGAAAGTCAATGATAACAAACAACACACAATAAAATAGTTCAACATATCTTAGTAATCTATCAGATCTAAAACTTTTCACAATTCATTCAACCACATTAACCATATTCGTCAACTTTAAAATTTATGCTTGCAATAAACAAATTAACCAAACAACCATCCAAACATGCAACAAAGTGACACTGGTATTTTTATCATGGAAACCTTGATTAAGTGTAAAAACTAAAGTGGGAATTAACACCCACTAATAATTTGCACTCTTCTGAAATGCACCATGTTAAAAGCTTAGCCCTATTAAGAGCTTACAATGATGTCCAATTAGGAGTAGACCATGTTAGGAGTCACCTAATTAAGGGATTTACCTCTAGCCCTATTAGGATATTTACCCTATTAGGAGTAACCTTGTTAAATAATTTCAAACCCTAATTAAAGAGCCACCTGGTTAAAGAATTTACAATTTAGACATGTTAAAGTCTACTTGATTAAGGGATTTTCTTGTAGAAACTGTTAGGAATCAATAAGTACAATGATATGGGTGTAGCACTTCTCTTCTTGTTCATATCTAATTAAGCACAAACACTTCTTCTCTTACAAAGAATCTTCACTCGACCGCACCTTCGCATCCACGATCTACACTTGCATAATTCACTAATATATATATATATATATATATATATATATATATATATATATATATATATATATATATATATATATATATATATATATATATATATATATACACACACACACACACACACACACACACACACACACACACACACACACACACACACACACACACATTACATACTCATTAGGGCCTTAGAAGACTTACAAAATGTATTAAATTTCAATTCCAATAATTCCTACCTGATCCTTGACCCCTAAAACATATTACCAATCTAGAATATTCAATTAAAAATTTAGGCCATCCTCAAGATTCACCGCACATCAATTTTACACAAGAATAGTCAAACTTTATTTGACTTCCCCAACACGCTTCCAAAAATTGATAGATTTGATCACCTTGAATAATGTAACATCAAATAATCATTACAAATATGTTAAGCCATGTCACCACGCCACCTGGATCATGAAAAAATTCACCGCAACTGACTGCATCATCACCGCTCACTGATCTAACACCAACTATTCAAACATTTTCAAATATTTTGCTAACGTCCACATAATGAACTTCTTTCCTTTGAAACTATACATTTTAGTACACCAGTCAACTTGTGATCAAAGCCTTAACAATATATCCTAGTCAATATAAACATATCATGGCCACAAAACTTGGATCCATATTGATTTGATAGAACAATCAAATCATTCACTATTTGTCACTACCTATTCTTCTACTTGCCATGTTGCTCTTCAATCAATCATAACTCACTCTATCCATGTTTCTAGCCACTTCAATCATATGTACAACATCTAGAGACATCACTCAGTCTCCAACAATAATCGCACACTCCAATTCCTTAACATACTCACCGTACACTAGATTCAACAACTCAAACACGTATCATCTCACTAGAAACCAACACAATACTTAGTTGACATCAATAGAAAATAATAATTGATCTTCCTATCATCAAACTTGTACCTATTCACACTCAATCATCAGTTATGCCAACATTTGCATGTTTCATATTTTTGTAATATGTTCTTAAGGTCGACCTAGTTGATGAGTTAATAGTTGAAGCAGATATATAAGCTCGATGTATTTGATTATTTTGGGGCAATATGACATGAATGCTATGTATGCGAATGTGATGTAATCAGAGGTTTGATTGGTTGGAAAAGCTGTGATAAGTGATGAAGTGTATTGATTTAGTTTTATGTGCAAAAATGGAACTTCTATTGCATTTGTAGGCGCAGCGATCTAGTTCAACCTATTGTGGATTGTTGTCCATATATCTTGTAACTTAGGCAGTAAGCCTTCCTTTGGGTTGTAGCCCTTATTGTAATTGAGCAATGAGTTCTAGGCAGTGTGTTTGAATGCACATGCATTCCCCTTTTGTACTTAAACCTTTAACAGGGTTATTTACTTCTGCAGAGTAAATATTGAGGGTTCCATCCCCACTGTGGTTTTTCCCCTAACTGGGTTTCCATGCAAAAATCCTTGTGTCATGGTGTTGTGGATGTTCATTTTATGTTGTTGCACTTTACTTCTTATTGCATGTGTTTTATGGATTAAGAATCATATCATAAAAGTTTAAAATTGCAAAACATTGATCCCCCCCCCCTCCTTCATTCCAACACATGGAATCATCTGCCCCATAAAATGCCACTAAAAAGTTGATTAGTGGATGCTAGCCGAGCAAAGCAAAGAAATTGCATAGGGACCCACCCTTATTTATTTATATAGATCTCAACACAATAGGACAACAAAGTTGCATCAAATGTTGCTTAATTTTTACTGTTATTGAATTAATAGAGCACTACTTCTTTCATTGTTGCTCACCAAGAAGAAACTAATGATGTTCCTCTTAACAAGAATTGTAGCCTCCCCTTTAATCAACAAGACTTACCAATTAGATGATACTATTTGATTTTTAAGTTCTATTATATTATTGCTCCTTGTACTTATATTTATTACCATATCAAATTATATTAAAAATCTATTAATACTATTATCATTACATACTCTCTCTTTTTCTCGCCTTAAGTTTGAAATACAGTAAGAATGTGAGTATCTGTATATATATAAATATATAAATTTACTGTTTACAAATATCTTTGACTTCAAATAATTGATTATATCTTATGTTTGAAAATCCGTGCATCCATGCTCTCACACAAATACAACCTAAATCTCAAGAGGTTTTATTTGAAAATGCAGTGTATGTGGACGAACAATGAATGATAAAGACGATGGAAAATCAATACTCTTAACAAACACTGGGCAGCATGGAATACAAAATGAATGAAAGCCATGATTGCATGTTTGAAGTCTTGAATTGAATTAAAAAGTATTCAATGAAATAATAATATGATACAAAATGGTCCACAAATGATGCTTGACCTATATTCTACGATCACTTTAGTAACTCTATCACAATAGCAAAACCATCTATGTGAAATGGATTCCCAAGATAGTGATTGTTAAGTTGATGTGGCAAACGTGAAAGAAAAGTAACCCAGTTGGTGGAGAGCAAAACCAACTTATTATGTCTGCCCAACACTATATCATAGTTATGATTTAATGGAATTCTCTATTTCAAAAACAAGAAAGCCAAAATGTTGCCACATTATTAGATAAATCTAAAAAGTAAAATCAAAGTTCAAAAAGTTTAGTAAAATCGAAGTTCAAAAAATTTATGTCTAGCATTAGGTAGCAAGAAGTTGCTATCAATTCGATGGCAAAAGTAGTTTGTTCTTATTCACAAATCTTAGTAAGAATGTCTTCTCTTTTAGTCATTTTACTACTATTATTATTATTATTATTTTCATTTTAATTAGAAAGTTTCGATTTATATCAAGAATAGCGACATTGATATGTCATTATAATATCATAAACTATTTTAATGATATCATTAGTTTGTATTATAATTCTAGATAAATTATACATTTGTTGTTATTTTCTAAATGCTTAATAAAAGAAGAACAAATCTTTATTCATCAAGTTTTTGAATGATATTTCTCAACGCTATTCTATTTTAGACATCATTGTGTTGTCATAATATCTTAAAGTATTTTAATGACTTCATTAGTTTGTATTATTATTCTAGATATATTACACACTTATCTACTATTTTGTGCATACTCAATCAAAAGAAAACAAATATTCCAAATCTCTAAATGATATTTCCCAAAACCACCCTATTTTAGACATGGGTACAACAAATTGATGAACATCAACAACATTCATCAAGTTTCGGTGATTCAATTTTGTGGGTTAAGCTCATTTCCATGAAATAGGTTCACATCTATAGTTGTAGAGATTAATTTTTTTTATTGAAAATCTAAGCTAGAGTGATGTACAACTATTTTATATAGTTCAAATCAACACATGAAGGCCTTATTTAAGACAATGCATTGTAAAAAAAAATATCTTATAGAACTTATTTGTTGATGTGAATAAATTTAAATTGAAGTTGCTTGTCTTTGATGTACTTAAGTGTGCTTCATCTTCTCATGATTTTTATACATCCTCTTACCCGTCTAAGCTCCAAAAGTTGAAAATATATTTTCAAAGTGCTCAAAGAGACAAAAATTAAAATGTTCATCCTATTGGTGAAACTTTCAATATACCTTCATTTAAGATTCACAATTTTTAGATAGCTTACTAAGCTATAAGAGCCCTTGATTTTTATCCTTCAAATTTTATTGAGTTGTAATTGAATAACTCTTCCACCTATTCATCCATTATAACTAGCTAGAGGAATACCTAAGAATTATAATGAAAATGCATTTTGTAACTTTCAAAATTAATGCTCACCATATTCAATGGTGTATGTATTCAAAACATAAATTGCATAATTTGATAGACAATAACATAATTCATTTAGAAGGAATCGATAATGGGGCAATCCTTTGGTCACTTCTCTAATAAAAATTTATGTGAGTCCATTTCATAACTATGTTAATAATGGCAACGCACATGTTGATGTAGGTTTATGGACAATTTTTAAATTGATTTTAATGTACACTCACACAAAATTGCTTTTGTGAGTGTCATACATCATTGTAAAGATACCTTCTCCTTCTCAAGCTTATTTATTAATTATAATTTGTGATGACAAAACCTGATATCAATATTATTATGATCTATTGCATATATTTATTCATGTTAATGTGTTCTCATTAATCATATTGACATTTAGTATGCGATTATCCAAATATGATTTGTTAAATTTATGTTACTCTTCCTATTTAATTTAAAAAAATAATATTTATCTTACTTTTCTCTCATATGTATTACATAAATCAAAATTTTATTCACGTTTCAATGCTATACTAGTTTAAATGTTATAATACATATCCTAAAGCTTTTCCTTGTCCTAAACCCCTTCTATTTTCTATCACTGCCTATTATTAGCACTTTCCTCCTGGTCAACTTATATTTGTAGCATCAACAAATATTTGACAATATGAAGATTAGTTTAATGTATTTAGTATAGAGATCTCCTAAATAGAATGTTTTAATTTAAGTAAAAATTATCTTGAATGGGATAGTAACAAAACACATTTGCATCATAAAACATAGTTGAAAAGGTAGATTTATGTTAGTAACTAGTAAAATGGATTCCTTAAGTATGTCGTGAAACTTATCAATATTTCATGAGAACCTTTATGTGGTGGCTATCTACTAACACATGTTTATTCTAGCACTTTTCCTATTAAGTTGTGAGCTTGAAACATAAACTCTTTAATCAAGAGTTCATCATTGGTAAGTTAGGTCTATTGACTATTATTGGGAACACACTTTGGAATTCATATTGTATATCTAATAATATAACTAATAGTGCCTAGACTACATTTTCTCAATAGAAAACTAATATAGCCCACACTGTGTTTGGTGAGTATATGTAGCTTATAAAATAAGCGCTACATTTTCTCAATTCTATATAAGGATTAACATTTCTAAAGTATTTCCAAACATAATAATAATTCTTAAAATTAGATATAAAAGATGAAGAGAAATAATTAACTATACTTTTTAATTTCAAATCCAAATAGTGTATCTCTCTTGTACTTTCAACTTCTAATTATGGCAAATTAGACTTTTAGTGACCTTTTACCAAGAATAAAAAAGAATTTGTAATCATTTGAAGCCTAGTTAGTGGGTTGGTGTTTCTACTCACCACCATTTGATTGTTCCAAATGAACTAACTAAGGATAGTTCTCTTGAGCTTTAATGAGATCAATGTCTCCTTCTCATTCCTTTCTACCTCTTTCAAGGCAACTTCTCATTGTTTCCCCTTTGCAATAAGCTCTTTCTAATAATTGTAATTTTCATTATGAAAATATGTGAGCAATTTAGTAAGTTTGATGAAGTAATAATGTGAAAATATGTGAAATGTGACTAGGATTTTATAAAGATTTTTGAAGAAGTAGATGTAGTTTTGGATAAGATTTTTATGATGTACTTGATATAGATTTGATTGAAGTTAAATATTGAAATAATGAAGCACGTTAAAATAATAATCTCTTTGTTTATGAATCTTATGCTCTCTAATGAAATGAAGATTTTTTTTATAAAAAGCTAAGGAACAAAAGATTATTTACTTGGATAATTAGGTATTTCCTCTTTATATGGGACTTAAAGTGTAGTTGAAATATTTTGTTTAGTTTTTAAAGGGAGAAGGGTCAAAATTCCACCCCCCCCCCCCCCCCCTCCCTCTCCACATGTGTGTGTGCATGTACACACACATTATACATACACATACATAAATTTGTCTACACATATATATATTATATGCATTAATATGTTTATACAAAAGCTTAATGAATATAACAAGAAATATAATCTAATTAACCGCATTTAGAGTTGTGAAAATTTATATGATAAAATTTGAAAACTTAAAATATTAAGAGGAGTGAAAGGACTTAGTTGCTTTAGAGGGTCAACAGTAGTTGTCCATAGTTTTGATCACAACTTTTGAACTATAACATTGAATTTCTTAATTGTAGATCAATTGGAAGAAAATTTACAAAATATGCATAGGGTCAATTCCCAAATTTTGTATGAAGTAAATCTTACATGTGAAAATTGACCTTTGATTTGTAGTGATGAGATTTGATTAAGAGAATGACCTTTAACCATATATTGGGCCCTCATGTATGCAAACCTTGTGTATTTAGATAAAGAAATTTGCTTGATGCATGTACTTGCAAAAACTTCTACTCATTTTGATTTTTTTAATTTTAAAGTCTTCACGAATGATGATATTTTGACAAACCCATGGATCTAATTTAATAGTTTTGATAGAAGTAAGAAGAAAACAAGCAACAAGAAACAAACAACAATGTATGTGATGTGTATGTCACTATGATGATGATGGGTGATTGAGAGTTGTGATGTAGTGCAGTGGAACCCTATACAAAAAAAAGTGGAGTAACCTAGTATAATAGGTAGGTTTTTACCATATGTTGATGCAAAAGTTGATGTAAAAAGATAAAAAATAATAATGAAGCAAGTTAAAATAATAATCTTTTTTTTTAATCTTATGCTCTCTAATGAAATGAGGATTTTTTTTTAATAAAAATATAAGGAACAAAAGATTATTTAGTTGGATAATTAGGTCTTCCCTCTTTCTATGGGACTTAAAGTGCACTTGAAATATTTTGTTTAGTTTGCAAAGGGAGAAGGGTCAAAATTCCATCCCCCTTCCCCCTCCAATGTGTGTGCACACACACACACACAAATTATACATATACTTACATAAATATGTCTACACGTATATATTATACACATTAATATGTTCATACAAAAGCTTAATGAATATAAAAAGAAATATAATCTAATTAACCACATTTAGAGTTGTGATAATTTATATGATAAAATTTGAAAACTTAAAATATTAAGAGGAGTGAAAGGACTTTGTTTCTTTAGATGGTGAATAGTAGTTGTCCATAGTTTTGATCACAACTTTTGAACTATAACATTGAATTGCTTAGTCTTAGATCAATTGGAAGAAAATTTACAAAATATGCATTGGGTCAATTCTCAAATTTTGTATGAAGTAGATTTTACATATGAGAATTGACCTTTCATTTGTAGTAATGAGGTTTTCTTAAAAGAATAACCTTTAACCATATATTGGGCCCTCATGTCTACAAACCTTGTGTATTTAGATAAAGAAATTTGCTTGATGCATGTACTTGCAAAAATTTCTACTGGTTTTGATTTTTTAATTTTAGAGTCTTGATGAATGATGATCTTTTGACAAACCCATGGATCTAATTTAATAGTTTTGATAAAAGTAAGACGAAAACAAGCAACAAGCAACAATGTATGTGATGTAGATGTCACTATGATGACGGTGGGTGATTGAGACTTGTGACGTACTGCAGTGGAACCCAATACAAAAATAAAGTGGAGTAACCTTGTATAATAGGTAGGTTTTCACCATATGTTGATTCAAAAGTTGATATAAAAAGTTGAAAAAAGATTGATAATCGATAAATGTAATAAAATTATCCTTATAATTACTAAATTCTAAATACTCAATCAATAACATATTATATTTAATAATTGATAAATATATATAACATGAAAATAACTCTCTTAAATACATGTCCTAAATATATAACTCAAAAACTTTTATAACCGCTCTTAAAAAAACATAAATATATATACATAACTAAAGAACCCAACAAAATCATAAACATGTGTCCAAACAAACATAAAATAAAAAATAAAAATATTAAGGATCATTTAGTTTATGGTTTAGTCTTTTGATTAAGAGATTTTAATGACTTATCAGGAAGAAGGTTTGGACAATCTAATAAATTGTGAAGGGAACTGAGAAATTCTAGAAAGATTCAATAAGAATAGTTGGCATCAGCCCGAATTATGTATATTAATCATTGAACTTGTTAAAGGGATGAAATGCGATAACAACTGCTCAATCAAAGATTGCACTTTTTTTAATTCACTGTTTGGTATTTGATTCAAAACTGTACATGAATTTAACTTTCTCGTTGGTTTTCCTTTAATCCTTTTTCCATAGTTTTAAATCTTTATTGGTATAGTTTTGGCAGATTTTTATTATTAATTCTTCCCACGATATTCATTTCACTAGCTTCTACTATCACCAATTTATGATAGTACATTGACTCCACTAAACATGCTGGAGGGATGTGGTTATTCTTTATAATAGTATTTAAGTATATGTCTGTATGAAAATGAAAAAAATTAATGTTACTATAGATTTTCATACCATTTTTATTAGTTTGATCTTTACAATCTGCCTTCTTAATGATATAAAAATAAAACAGAAATTAGTTAAAACATATTGTATTATGTGAATTTAAATTTTTTCAGTTGTATCATTTTGTGTATAGAATAACTATGTAAGAACTGTTCAAGATAAATGTGTTGTGCATAAATTTTCTTTAAAGTTGCATATTATCTCCAATCTTTCAAGATAATCTAATACTTGCTACAAAGCTACAGTATTCACTTAATTTTTATATGCAATAGTTTCAGTCTTGTAAAATTAGGGTATGTATAATCTGTATTAAAAGAACAATTAAGTTCATTTGGTACATTTATATATTATAAGTCATATGTGGACCTATAAATATATCATCTGATATTGTGGATTATAAATAGATTCCATCAAATCTTATAAGATATCTTGTCACGTGGAGAGGTATGTTATAATCAGGGCTAGGGAAAAGGCAGTGAGGTTTTTTTGTAGGAATTATAAAAGCAACTTAAAAATCCATTAATATAATTTAAAATAAATTATGAAAAGTTATAAATATATAATGACATATATAATCCCAATTTTATTGTTTAGAGGAAGACATAAATTATTTTGACATACTCTTATAATGTCTTCATCTGATTATGTAAAACTCAAATCATTTTTCTATTGAATTTTAGAGAGAAAATCTAGTAAGAAAGGAAATATTATAATGAAAACATAATAGCACATAAACTTAGAATTGCTACTATAGTTTATTGATAACAAAGAAATCAATGAAGATTTGTGCAACTTTCATGCTCTCTGCTCTACAACTTCCTCACTCCCTTAGGTTTGAACTTGTGTTTTTCATGGTGCCTACTATAGGGGGACCCCTCGTGTGAGGATCCGACTTTAGATTATTCTAAGGTACTTCTTGGTCATCCTATCAAGCCTTTTTCAATGGTCTGCAAGACACTTTAAAAGGTAGGTTTGAACGGTGACATGACTATGCTTGAAGGATCATCCATGGAGGATAAAGATGGGTCCTTTGTTGTTATTGAAAATTTACAGCTCGTGCCTATGGGAAGTCAATTGAATAACTCAAAATCCAAGGGATAGAAAAATGTTCTCCTTGGTGGTGATTTGGGTCAAGCTCACTCTAATGTGGCCCTATATATCAAGAGATGGATGAAGGAACTTCTATAAAGTTTCCTAACTCAATTATTGATAGAATCCTTCATAAACATTACTCTTGTGGGAAAGTTCTTCTCCTTCCATCCAACTATCAACATGATCCATCAATGGGTTGGATCTATATAGAAAATGAATGGGAGTGTTTGTTAGAATTTAATCTTTCCTTGGTTAAATATGTAAGGATAAACCAAGGTGTCCTATTGTATTCGTCCTCTAGTCCAAGTGGGAGGACATGTCTTTTTTGTAATTTCCTTTATTAAGGAAAATAGATATTCCTCCTTATGAGGAATCCTACATTTGTCTCACACACTAGTGAAATGTGGCATACACAGAAATGGGAGTTACAATGTAACTCCTTTCTCACATCTCTATTAAAAGAGATGGTTCTCCTTCTCTCTTCAGAAGAGATACTTCTTCTTGATTATTATTGTATGAGCTTGACTCTCACTCTCACTCTTTCTCTTTCTTAGGCTTTTTGCCACTTTCATTATATCACGAAGGTTTTTTTATGCTTTTCCCCCTTCAAAATTTTGTCTCCTTTGTTGCTTGAATCTTTGGTGAATGCTCCTAGTTTTTGCATTAATTCATGGTAAATCTTCTTACTCCTATCTCATTGAATTAAACAATTTTCTAGCTCTCTTTATTTTGTTATTATTTTAACATGGTATGAAAGTAGGTTGGTTTAATCCATTATTGAGTGTACAGGTGAAGGAGCTACCATATCTTGGAGCACTCCAATATCAGAGACTCTTGAGAGAGTTTATTGCTAGTATTTTTTTTGTTTAATCTGATTAAGTGAAAAAAATTGAATTTTTTTTTGGGTTTGGCTGGTTTACCGCCAAACCTGATTTATCTATTGGATACATTATTGATTTGTTTTGTGCAAGTTTGGAGACATTTCTATCTTGGCTCTATTCTTCATCTTCTGTTTATTATTTCATTTATCTAGCTGCAACTCTTCTTTTTTAAAAAAAACGTCTATACTCATACACAGTCATTTTTCATTCATTTTAATAGATAGATAAGAAAGAATATAGAAAATTTGCGACCTGGGTTTTGTGCAGAACCCTTTGGTTTAGCTAACACTCAAGCAGTTTTCTAATTTTTGCCCTCATTTAAGAGAAACAGAAGGTTCTTTTCAAACGTTTTTTATAAATTCATCATAGTGCTGCGTTTTTTTTCAAATTTTAAACTTAATCTTCAAATATTAGATTTATATGTTATTTGCAGTTGGCTTCCATGAAGTTTTTTTTGAATATCTGTTATCTTGTTGATTTATATTATTGATTGTATATCCCTATTAATATTTATATCTAATCTTTACTGCAGATTTCAATATAGATTTCACATATCTCTATTTTTTAATCTCTGTTTTGCAAGTTTCAACATCTTTTATTGCTACATACATCTATCCTTTCTCTGATTTGTTATGTTAATCCTTTTGTTCTTCGTACTTATGTGTTATATCTATTCAGAGTCCTCTAATGTTGTTTGGACATGTACTTTTTAAGCTGCATGCTTTGTTGTTTGATAATCTACTGCTAAAGCCTTCTCTTGGCATAGAGAGCCTCCTCCTTGCTACATGAGCATCACTCGAAACAGCCCCATTCTTCTCCTTGTTGTGTGAGCATCACGCCCCCTTCACAGCCAGTTATTTTGTGTGTGCAAGCCTTGGCTCCCCCAGCCTTGCGTGAATCTTCATTGCTTGTCAAACTTACATTTTGCTAGTGCGCAACCTTCCCAGCTTAGTGCACAACTAGCAAGAACAGTCAGCCTTGTCTCTTTTGCTATAGCCTATACCCTCTAGCATGTGCTTATGTAATGCTACCTTGTAGATGGAAAAAATCTTGATAAGTTTCAGATTTCATTTGAATGCAAAACATATATGTACGAAGTCTCGAAGAAGTTAGTAAGAGTGAGGTAAACATTTAGAAAAGCTTTCCACCTTTTGGTTTTACTTTAAAAATATTATCACTCCAGTCTACAGCTGTGTAGTTTAATTTTTGAAGCTCTCTTACCTTTCTTTAATTTTTTTTGAATTGAGATTCATCTCTAGCTTGATGATAAATTCTTTTTTCGATGTCAAGAATTTGTAATTTGTCAGAAATTTCATGTATTTATTTGAAATAAATTGGAAAAATTATAACGTCATATGCAGAGCACCCCTCCTTCTGTCATTCTCTATTTTCATTTCGTCCATTTGGCATTAATTTTGGTTTATAACAGTTCTTGCATACGTTACAGGTTATCATTTCTATTATTGGTATATGCAGGTTTCTTACAGCTCTTATATTCCTTATAATGTTTCTTATCTTTTTTATGTATCATCTAATCATTATTCTTTTTTTTGGACAAATACAGGTTTCATGCAGTTTTTTTTTAATTATTTCTCGTAGCACTATTATTAGTTGCTCTGATTCATCATTAGATCTTTTTTTATTTTTAGCAAAATTTATTCAAATTTGTAAATATGTTAGTTTCACAACTTTTAATTTTCTTAGCACAACATTTATTATTTTATTTCTCACATAACTTCCTTATATCTCTATTATTCATGATTCTTTTCCAAAGTCTTAGTCCTTCCTTTTAGCAGTAAATAAATGCATAGTTTTTTTATTTAAAGTTTTAAAATATTTATTTAAAAGATTTTTAAATATAAAACTCTTAACAAAAAGTTTTTTTAAAATAAAGTTTTACTCAAAAGTAATTCTTTTGTTATCACCTTTTAAATACATTTTAATAAACAAATTTAATTTTTGTTATAAATTTTTTATTTTTCAATTTATTTTATTTAATTTAAATTTTTTAAATAAATATATATATCTATTTCTTTAAAAAGAGTTCTTATTCACAATTTCATTTTTTAAGATCTAATTTTTATATTAAATAGTTTAGATTAAATTTTGAATTTTTTAGTATTTAATTTGGTCTTTAAAATTTTCAATCATATTCAAAACTTTTTTTAAATATAAATATTTTATTAAAAAAATTCTCTGTGTAAATAAATCAAATTTAACTGCTAAACATTGTTCATATGATCTATTTATTAGATATTTCCCTCTTATTTTATTATTTTTCCACTTCTATCTTCTTGTTTTTTAAGCATTTAAAGAATTTTTAAATTTTTTAAAAATATATCTTTCTGTTCAATTTCTATTGTAATTTTGTTTCATCATGTCTACATCAATGCCAAAATTTAAACTCACTAATTTCAATTATATTGTTTGGAGGCCACACATGTCTGATTTTCTAAAATCTCGACACCTTTTGGATATTGTGTCTTCACCAAATTTGAAACCGACATCCACCACTCCTCAGGTTGACCAGGATTCTTGGCAGTTGAAAGATGACAAAGCATTTGGTCTAATTGGATTCTCATTAAATTCAGATTTATATCATCTTATCTCAGATTGTATTGTGGCTCATCAGGCTTGGAATGTCTTGGAGAACACATTTCAAACTTACAAGAAACCTGTTCCCCTTATTAATCAAGCAAATCAAAACTCTACACCGCACTGTGACATTATGTATCCTTTAAATGATTTTCCTATTTGGGATGACCCTTGTGATGATGTTTGTTTTGGGGATGATCCCCTCACTTCCTATTTTCCTCATAGAGATAACATGTTACAGGTTGATGATGTTTCATATACTTATTCTACTTTAGAACAAGAAGATGCAATTATTAATACATTTATCAATGTCACCTTGCCCTTATGTATTACAGGAGATTATATTCCTATTTTCTCCAAAGTAGATCATGAATTTCATGACACTCAAATGGTTATTATGGAGGACCAACCTCCTTCCCTAAACTCTAATCTTCTTGATGATATTATTGATGGTGATTGTCCTATTTCTATCCTTTATTATGTATCTAGTAATGAATCCATTTGGTTTACAAAACCTCTTTACGATCAAATTGCATTTGATGATTCACATTCAGCTTCTACTGATTCAGTTTTAGGAGGAAATCCCAATAATGGGAGATCCCCTCATGGTTCTTGTTTTTTTGTAGATTCAGGTGATATTTCTTGGACAAGTAACAACGAACAATCTCAAAGTTTACTTAAAGATTTGGGCCTATATCCACAAACACCTACACTCTTGCATTACGAAAATCAAAGGAATCCTATTTCAAGATCCAAGCATTTATCATTGCACCATCACCTCATATCAACTCAAAGTGAAGAAACACAAGTTTTCCTCCTCTACTATAAGAAGGATAATCCAGTTGCAGATTTTTGTAATACCCCAAGTAAAGATTAAAGGGGGGTGTTAGAATTTAATCTTTCCTTGGTTAAATATGTAAGGATAAACCAAGGTATCCTATTGTATTCATCCTTTAGTCCAAGTGGGAGGACATGTCTTTTTTGTAATTTTCTTTATTAAGAAAAATACATATTCCTCCTTATGAGGAATCCTACACTTGTCTCACACACTAGTGAAATGTGGCATACACAGAAATGGGAGTTACAATGTAACTCCTTTCTCACATCTCTATTAAAAAAGATGGCTCTCATTCTCTCTTCAGAAGAGATACTTCTTCTTCTTGATTATTATTGTATGAGCTTGGCTCTCACTCTCTTTCTCTCTCTCATTCTTAGGCTTATTGCCACTTTCATTATATCACGGGGGTTTTTTTATGCTTTTCCCCCTTCAAAATTTTGTCTCCTTTTTTGCTTGAATCTTTGGTGAATGCTCCTAGTTTTTGCATTAATTCATGGTAAATCTTCTTACTCCTATCTCATTGAATTAAACAATTTCCTAGCTCTCTTTATTTTGTTATTATTTTGATAGTGCTACTACTAGTGTTATGTTAGGTGTTCTTTCTCTTGAAGTTTAATGTTGAATAAGATCTTGTAGTGTTTATCTCAGAGCTCTAGTCCTATAATAAGCATTTTTTATTACTTTTCTTATGGAAGCTAGGTTTTGATCATGTGGCTAATTTGAGAAAGATAGCTCTAGTTTGGATCCACCTTCCTAGTCTCTAACTAGAGTTTTGCGATAAGGAAATATTTAGATTGGCAACTCTTTTGGACACTATGTCTCTATAGGCTAAATCTAGGTTAGAATTTCCTTAATTTTGTGTGAATTTTTATATTAGTAATACTATTCCTAATTATAAATCCCATCAATCTAAGTTAGTTGAAAAGAACCAATCCACCCAATAGAGGTGGTGAATATCCAAAAAATACAAAATTCAGATTGTCTACAATATGTGGAAGAGGTGCTCGTATTGACTACCCTTTTATTGAAGGGATTCTTTAAATTATAGATCCATGACCAAGGCTTTCAATACTAGAAAAGAGATTACTTAGGAGATTAACACGCAAACCTCTAACCAACCTATAGAGGATGGAAACATAATTCCCTTCACCATGCTAATTCCTATATATGTGCCTAAGCTTACCTAGGTGCAAGAGGCACTCTCATCTAAGGTACACCTTAGCAATGGATTCAATTTTAAAAATCAATTCACCCTATGGATCTATTATGTCTCTTGGTGCCAACTCAAGTATTCATTTGGAAGATGGAGCATTAAGCGTTTCTCCTATCCCAGTCCAAAAGCTTACTCATGAATTGGATAAAAAAATTATGATGCACCTGATATAGATTTGATTGAAGTTAAATCTTGAAATAATGAAGCAAGTTAAAATAATAATATCTTTGTTTATGAATCTTATGCTCTCTAATGAAATGAGGATTATTTTTATAAAAATCTAAGGAACAAAAGATTATTTAGTTGGATAATTAGGTCTTCCCTCTTTCTATGGGACTTAAAGTGCACTTGAAATATTTTGTTTAGTTTGCAAAGGGAGAAGGGTCAAAATTCCATCCCCCTCCCCCCTCCAATGTCTGTGTGTGTGCGCACACACACACATTATACATATACATACATAAATATGTCTACACATATATATTATATGGATTAATATGTTTATACAAAAGCTTAATGAATATAACAAGAAATACAATCTAATTAACCGCATTTAGAGTTGTGATAATTCATATGATAAAATTTGAAAACTTAAAATTTTAAGAGGAGTGAAAGGACTTAGTTTCTTTAGATGGTCAATAGTAGTTGTCCATATTTTTTATCACAACTTTTGAACTATAACATTGAATTGCTTAATCTTAGATCAGTTAGAAGAAAATTTACAAAATATGCATTGGGTCAATTCTCAAATTTTGTATAAACTAAACTTTATATGTGTGAATTGACCTTTCATTTGTAGTAATGAGGTTTGATTAAAAGAATGACCTTTAACCATATATTGGGCCCTCATGTCTACAAATCTTGTGTATTTAGATAAAGAAATTTTCTTGATGCATGTACTTGCAAAAAATTCTACTAGTTTTGATTTTTTTAATTTTAGAGTCCTGATGAATGATGATGTTTTGACAAACCCATGGATCTAATTTAATAGTTTTGATAAAAGTAAGAAGAAAACAAGCAACAAGCAACAAGCAACAATGTATGCGATGTAGATGTCACTATGAT
The DNA here is from genome assembly GCA_027943335.1 of Chamaecyparis obtusa. Taxonomy (NCBI): domain Eukaryota; kingdom Viridiplantae; phylum Streptophyta; class Pinopsida; order Cupressales; family Cupressaceae; genus Chamaecyparis; species Chamaecyparis obtusa. The sequence continues at coordinate 683,222 of BSBK01004923.1, read as the reverse complement.
GATGGTGGGTGATTGAGACTTTTGATGTAGTGCACTGGAACCCAATACAAAAATAAAGTGGAGTAACCTGGTATAATAGGTAGGTTTTCACCATATGTTGATTCAAAAGTTGATATAAAAAGCTGAAAAATGATTGATAATTGATAAATGTAATAAAATTATCCTTATAATTACTAAATTCTAAATACTCTATCAATAATATATCATATTTAATAATTGATAAATATATATAACATAAAAATAACTCTCCTAACACGTCTTAAATATATAACTCAAAAATTTTTATAAGGACTCTAAAAAAACATAAATATAAATACATAACTAAAGAACCCAACAAAATCATAAAGATGTGTCCAAACAAACAATAAATTAAAAATAAAAATGTTGAGGATCATTTAGTTTATGGTTTAGTCTTTTGATTAAGATATTTTAATGACTTATCTAGAAGGGCGGCAGCTAAGGTCCATCCAAAATGCACCAAAAACAAAAAAACAAAATAAAAGTCAAACTTTTCTTTTTCAAATTTGCAAAAACAAAGTGATTTTTTTTTGCAATTTTTTGGTGGTTTTCGATCACAAAATGTATAGATCATGAGGAACAAATGCTGAAAATTTTGCAAAAATATTTTGTGTTTTCCATTTTTTGAAAATTAGTCAACGGTACATTTTAGATGGAGCTTAGCCACATCCAAAAGGAAGTTTGGACAATCTAGATAAATTGTGAATGGAACTGAGAAATTATCGAAAGATTCAATAAGAATAGTTGGCATCGACAACCCAAATTACGTATATTAATCATTGAACTTGTTAAAGACATGAAATGTGATGACAACTACTTAATCAAAGATTGCACTTTTTTTAATTGACTATCTGCTATTTGATTCAAAACTGTATGTGAATTTAACTTTCTTGTTGGTTTTCTTTTAATCCTTTTTCCATTATTCTAAATCTTTGTTGGTATAGTTTTGGCAGACTTTTATTATTAATTCTTCCCGCAATATTCATTTCACTAGCTTCTACTATCACCAATTTATGATAGCACATTGACTCCATGAAACATGCTAGAGGGATGTGTTTATTCTCTATAATAGTATTTAAGTATATGTCTGTATGAAAATGAAAAAAAATTACATTCGATTTCTATTAGTTTAATCTTCACAATTTTCCTTAATGATATAAAAATAAAACAAAAATTAGTTAGAACATATTGTATTATGTTAATTTAATTTTTTTCAACCTATTTTTTGTAGAGAATAACAAGAGCTATGCAAGAAGTGTTCAACATAAATGTGGTGTGGATAATTTTTCTTTAAAGGTGCATATTATCTCCAATCTTTCAAAATAATCTAATAGTTACTATAAAACTACATATATTCACTTTATTTTTATATACAATAGTTCCAATCTTGTAAAATTAGGGTATGTATAATTTGTATTAGAAGAACAATTAAGTGCATTTGGTATGGTTATATATTATAAGTCATATGTGGACCTAAAAATATATCATCCTATATTGTGGATTATAAATAGATTCCTTCAAATCTTATAAGATATATTGCCACGTGGAGAGGTGTTTTACAATTAGGGCTAGGGAAAAGGTAGTGAGGTTTTTTCTGTAGGAATTTTAAAAATAACTTAAAAATCCATTAATATCATTTAAAGCAAATTATGAAAAGTTATAAATATATGATGACATATATAAACCCAATTTTATTGTTTAGAGGATACATGACCTGTTTTGACATACTCTTATAATGTCTTCATCTGATTATGTAAAATCTAGATCATTTTTCTATTGAATTTTAGAGAGAAAATCTAGTAAGAAAAGAAACATTATAATGAAAACATAATAGCACATAAACTTAGAATTGCTACTACAGTTTCTTGGCAACAAATAAATCAATGAAGATTTGCACAACTTTCATGCTCTCTTCTCTACAACTTCCTCGCTCCTTAGGTTTGAAATTGTGTTTTGCATGATGCCTACTTCAAGGGGACCCCTCGTGTGAGGATCGTACTTTTCATGATTCTAAGGTACCTCCTAGTCATCATGTCAAGCCTTTTATAATGGTCTACAAGACACTTGAAAAGGTAGGTTCGAACAATGACACTATGCTTTAAGGATCATCCATGGAGGATAAAGATGTGTCCTTTGTTGTTACTAGAAATTTACAGCACGTGCATCTGGGTAGTCAATTGAATAACCCAAAATACAAGGGTTAGAAAAATGTTCTCCTTGGTGGTGATTTGAGCCAAGATCACTCTAGTGTGGCCCCTAAATACTTAGAGATGGATGAAGGAACTTCTATAAAGTTTCCTAACTCAATTATTGATAGAATCCTTCATAAACATTGTTAGGAATGAATGCTGAATATATCCTATGGGGGAGTATTCACAGCCATTCTGTAGCAGTTGTTGTTGCATTCATGACTGTGATTGCCATTGATGTCAACACAGTAATCTACTGAAGATTAGCAGAGAAGCAGACAATGTTTGTATTAGTGCATGCGGGATATTAAAGATCAAGCTATGCAGAGTTGAGGACTTAATTTATGATGTTTCCTAAGATTGTGGTTAAGAGTGCATACAAAAATTCATTTATTCATGACAGTTATGTATAATTTAGTGGAAGCAGTATTCAGGCAGTGTTCCTGAGAAGTAGTTTGTGGAAATCGGATGATATCTCCTAATCAGGATATAATATGAGCATGCAAGGTTTCCTAGATGATGAAGACATGATATTTGTGACATGGATGTGACAACAAGGTTAGAGGTTGCACGAGTGAAGAATTATCTTTATTGGAAGTTGACAATTTTATGTAATTTTGAAATATTGTGTAACATATGGAAGATTTTGTTTTTGTAATTTGTATGTTGACTCATTTGTAATTATTTGAGTTAGGTATAAAGGAAGGAATATTTTCCTTATTGTAAGTAAGTAATTTGTAGTAGTTTTGTGAAAGTGAATTACGGATTTGAGCAATAATTATTGTAAGAGGATATGCGAAGTACAGAGATCTGGTATTGAGATCTGATGAAACAATTGGCGCGGTTTGGAATAGTCAGAGGAGAAGTGATAAGTTGTTGAGATCAGTAATCTTTTGGTATTATTCTATTAATTAATACAAAGATCAGTTGGACAGTGTGTTCAATGATCTTGCCCTTGAAGTTGTTTGGACAGTGGGTCCTTCTGTCTTCCATAACTCCTAACAGGGTTAGAATCTTGTAACTGGGATTCAAATTCTCCTAATAGAGATTCATATGTACTAAATGTATTTCATAAGGCTCCTAAAAAAGTCCATCCTCTCACAAGGAACTTTCATATTAGTGAATCTTTTGTGGGCATCATTCCCACCGGGGTTTACTCTTTGATCAAGAGGCTCCCTGGTTAACATATCTTGTTTTATTGTGTATGTATATCTTTCTATTGTTGTTGATTACATTTCTTACATGGTTTAAATCTATTAAAGGTGATAAAAGTTGTCTTTATATGATAAATGATTCCCCCCCCCCCCCCCCCCCTCTCAGTTATCTTGGTGGACTTTACTTTCTAACAAACACTACCCTTGTGAGAAAATTCTTCTCCTTCAATCCAACTATCAACATGATCCATCAATGGGTTAGATCTATATAGAAAATTAAGGGGAGTGTTACTATTAGTGTTATATCAGGTAGTATTTCTCTTCAATTTTATTGTTGAAGAAGATCTTGTAGTGTTTATCTTGGAGCTCTAGTCCTATAATAAGCATTGTTTATCACTTTTATTATGGAAGCCAGATTTTGATCATATGGATAATTTGAGCAAGATGGATCTAGTTTGGTTCACCTTCCTAGTCTCTAAGTAGAGTTTTGTGATGAATAAATATTTAGATTAGAAACTCTTTTGGACACTATGTCTCTATAGGCTAAATCTAGGTTAGCGTTTGCTTGATTCTATGTGAATTTTGATATTAATAAAACTCTTCCTAATTATATATCTCATCAATCTAAGTTAGTTTGAAAGAACCAATCCACCCAATGGAGGTGGTGAACATCCAAAAAATACATGATTCAGATTGTCTACAATAAGTGGAAGAGGTGGGTATTGACTACCATTTTATTGAAGAGATTCTTTAAATTATAGAACCCCCGACCAAGGCTTTCAATAACAGAAAAGAGCTTACTTAGGAGGTTAACACACAAATATTTAACCAACCTATAGAGGATGGAAACATACTTCCCTTCACCACCCTAACCCCTATCTATGTGCCTAAGTTTACACAGGTGGAAGAGGCACTCTCATCTAAGGTACACCTTAGCAATGTATTCATTTTTAAAAATCAATTCACCCTATGGCTCTATTATGTCCCTTGGTGCCAACTCAAGTATTCATTTGGAAGATGGAGCATTAATATTTTCTCTACCCAAGTCCAAAATCTTACTCATGAATTTGAAAATTTTGAACATTGGTTAGCTCAAGAGAATCATAATCATGAATCTCTTTATATTGTAGAAGGTTTAAAGAAAATCATTCATAATGATGAACATGGTCTTCACCTGTTGTGTAGCATTTCTCGTCTTATTGATTCTAATGTTAAATCTATGATGAAATGTGCTTAAGAATTAGGCTATGTTCCACCTACTACAATTGTTGAAACTTCTTTACCTATCTCTCCTTCCATTCCTAGAATTCCTACTTATGCTCCACCTTTAATCACAACTTTAATCCAACCTTCCAATCCTACACATGTGAGTCTTCCTAATCCTATTCTTCTTTCTCTTCCTACAATAGTTCCACCAAAGTTTTACGATGAATAAATATTTAGATTGGAAACTCTTTTGGACACTATGTCTCTGTAGGCTAAATCTAGGTTAGCATTTGTTTGATTTTGTGTGAATTTTGATATTAATAAAACTCTTCCTAATTATAAATCCCATCAATCTAAGTTAGTTTTAAATAACCATTCCACCCAATGGATGTGGTGAACATCCAACAAATACATGATTCAGATTGTCTACAATAAGTGGAAGAGGTGGGTATTGACTACCCTTTTATTGAAGAGATTCTTTAAATTATAGAACCCTCAACCAAGGCTTTCAATACCAGAAAAGAGCTTACTTAGGAGGTTAACACCCAAATTTTTAAGCATCCTATATAGGATGGAAACATACTTCCCTTCACCACCCTAACCCCTATCTATGTTCCTAAGTTCACCTAGGTGGAAGAGGCACTCTCGTCTAAGGTACACCTTAAAAATGTATTCAATTTTAAAACTCAATTCACCCTATGGCTCTATTATGTCCCTTGGTGCCAAATCAAGTATTCATTTGGAAGGTGAAGCATTAAGAGTTTCTCCTACCCAAGTCCAAAAGCTTACTCATGAATTTGAAAAGTTTTAACATTGGTTAGCTCAAGAGAATCATTATCATGAATCTCTTTCTATTGTATAAGGTTTCAAAAATCATTCATAATGATGAACATAGTCTTCACCTCTTGTGTAGAATTTCCTATGTTATTGATTCTAATGTTAAATCTATGATGAAATGCGCTCAAAAATTAGTCTATGTTCCACCTACTACAATTTTTGAAACTTCTTTACCTATCTCTACTTCCATTCCTAGCATTCCTACTTATGCTCCACCTTTAATAAAAAATTTAATCTAACCTTCCAATCCTACCCATGTGAGTCTCCATAATCCTATTCTTATTTCTCTTCCTACTATTGTTCCATGTGCTTCATTCCCTACATCTATACATTCTTAGCATAGTGTTCCTTTTTCATATCCCTTGATACTATCTCCAATAATGCTCCTAACATGATTCATGCTTCTTCAAACATTCCCTTCATTTCAAATAATGTCCCTAATATTTCCAAATTTTCCTCTCCTATCATCTCGTCTACTAATTCTACCATTAATAGCTTAGCTCAAACCATGCCTTATTTGAAACAACAACTTGCTTCCTTGACTCAATCCAAGTTCAACATTCCTACATGTGATATTTCTAGTCCTTTTTCCATGGATATTATTTGAGATATTATCCCACAAAGTATTAAGATTTCTCATCTTGAGACTTATACTGGTAAGGTGATCATGTGACTCATGTTAAGACTTTTCAAACCTTGTGTAGTGATTTCTCTCATGACTATAGGTTTATGAAAAAAGTTTTTTACTAGAACCTTTTGAGACAAGGCTTTGCGATAGTATTATCATTTGCCTCCTTATCCTATTGATTCTTCCCATAAGCTTGCTAATGCTTTAATCCAAAATTTTCAAAACAACACTGGTCCTCAAATTTGTTTGACTAACTTCACACATCGTAAACAAGGTGTTAAAGAAAAAGTTAGAGACCTAATTGGTAGAGTTAAGCATTTACATGCTCAGATTTCTTATCATGTTCCTGATGTTGATATACAATGTATTTTTATTAAAAATTTATAAAAGGACATTAGGGATAAGATTCTCCTTACTAATTTTCATTCTTTTCACAATTGCGTCAAGTGCTTCATCATTATCAACTTCAAGTGGGTCAATTTGAGAGAAACACTCCAATGGCTCCTATTTCTAATGATAAGAGTGATGCCACATCCAATTTCAATTTTTTTTAGAAACCTAACAACTACATTAAAATCAACAAATCATCTAACACACTTGATGAACAAGTGGCATACAAATCCAAAGGTGTGACTCATTTTTCCTCTATTTTTAGGCATTCTCATATTTTACTCCACTTTCTAAGTTTTCACATAATGTGATGTTGAAGTTAGTGTGTGCAAACATGATTAAAATTCCTCCTATAAAACCAATTGATCCATCCAAAGATCCATCTAGATTCTTTGATCCTAAAGCTTTCTATCAATTCCATCATCAACCTGGTCATGATATTGAAAGATGTCTTTCCTTGAAAAATATGCTACAAGACCCTATTCATTATAATGCTATATTTGTTGATGTAGATATTAACCATGGAAACAAATTAGTTGCACCTCCTAACCAAAATTTGCAAATATATACTAATCCTTTGCCATCTCATTCAACCAATACTATTGAGAAACCTTCATCTCCCACACACATTGATTATAATGAGAAATTTGATGAAGCCACTCATATTTCTAACCAAATTGAACATTTTTAGCCTTAACCTAAACCTCAACCTCCACCTCAATCTTTCATTACCTTTTATCCTACTGAAATAATTAAGTTACCTTACGGTCCTCTTTACATTGTCGCTAGGGTTGATGGTATTCCTTCCTATGGTACCCTTGTTGATCCCACTTGCATGGCGAATGTGATAACATAAGAGAATCTTTTTAGTAAATTATCGCAAAAATATTTCTATGATACATCTGATGTTTTGATTCAAACTTGTAATGTTTTTCTTTATCCTTCCCATGGTTTATGTGTACTATAATTTGTACCTTCATAGAGTTATTATTGTCAAATAAATCAAATAGAAACTAAGTTACCACAAATAGAAAATCTATTTAGCAAATAAATGAGTAATTAAGCACTCTATGGCTCTTTAACTAAGAGTGTTAATGGTGAAGCTCTCAGCAAGCCTCCATTAATGACAGTCCTAGAATGAGAAATGAATGATAAGCTAAGCTAATTAATTCACTTCCAAATTGAAATGCTCAATTAACTTCTAAATTTCCTTTCTAGCTATAATTTTCAAGAGGTTAGATGCAATTCTCAAATTTATGGATGAATTATGTGTGAATTTAGCATTGCTTTTATAGGATTTGGCAAGGGTAGGGGGTGTAGTTGGATTTGATCAAGGTTAAGTTGGGGTTAAGTCCTTGGTTCCACCCTTTGAAGACAATTTAAATATTGTGTCCTCAAAGTTTGGGACAAGAAGACAAGATGAGTGGACAAGATTCTCTTTCAAATTGAGTGTTTGAGATTGAATTTGGGTTGATCCATGTGAGCTCTTTTCTTAAATCCTATTGGTTGAGGCTTTTTCCTCCCATGTGGTGTTGAGAGAAATTAGGATTTAATCAATTGATTTTAATTCATTTATTTAGAAAAGTGTACCCCTTGAATGGGTTGAGTTTATTTAATTCCAAACTATACAATTAATTGAATTAATTGCACATTGATTTGACTTAACTTGATTAAAATGCTCTTGATTTTTAATTAAATTTAATTGAAGCTTGATTTTAATTTTGATTGGCTAAATACTTGTTTTGATTCAATTGCTTTGATTTTGCCTTGATTAATCACTTAAATGATCATGTCCACTTTTCGGTGATTACAATTCCATTTCATTTCCTATGGAAATTGGTGGTAAACCTTTGGATACTACTTTCACTTTAATTCCTACTTCCAATCAGTTTCAAGTCAAACTTGGTCTTCCTTGGCTTACCTCCAAGAATTTTGTGGCTTATCCTTCTCATAAATATGTTAAATATCCTAATAATGGAGAGATCATGATTGTTAACCATAGTCTTTATCAAGCCTCCATGCCTCAAGACTCTATTAACCTTGATTTCTTTTGGCCTTCCATGCCTCAACCAACTAAATTTCATCATGGTTATCGCTTTCGATCATACCAAACCTACAAGATTCAAAATATTTGTGAGCTTAGAAAACATAAGGATGATCCTTATCATTGACTTCTTCCTACACCACCTATTTATCCTTATGCTCCTATTATACCTCCTATTGCTTATACACATACTCTTCATATCATCTCTCAACCTAGTGTGGTTCTTTCATTACTTCCTCATAAAGAAGAAAAGGACCTAATGTTGACTGATCCTACCCTAGCACAAATATCTAGAAAAACTAAACATAACCATCATTCTTGTGAATGTCATTGCAAGCGTCAATCTAGAGACCATGAACATGCTTCTCAAAATATTTCTTCACCTCATACACGTCCTCATAATTCACTTCCCTTTGACCAACCCATTCTTGAGCCTATGGACGAAGTGGATTTAAACAATGTTAAAATGAATAAACATGACAATTCTATTCACATCTTTCATTCTATTAAAATTAATCTAAATGAAGAAGACACTCTTAATGATGATGTTCATGATACTAACAACGATATGCATGCTAGTGATTTTGATGATATATGTATGAGACTATTGATCTTGATAATGATTTACCAGCTATGCTTTCACACTAGTTATCTATCACTCCTAGTAAAAAACACAATGACCTATCTTCATAAGATGGTCCTTGTTTGGCTATTGTTCCTTCTATCATGCTTGACATTGCTCCTCTTGCGAGTTTCTCACCTTTCCAAACACTATGGACTGAGGTAGGGGGGTAGACGATACACTTGATTAGCTCCTCTTGTTCAATGCAATTTTTGTGTTTTCCTATCATAATGTGCTTCCCTCATGATGTGCTACTTGTTTTATGTTTTGTTTAGATTTCTTTAAATGAACCTTGTTGCCTCGTTGGCGCAAAGTGATAAAGGAATCACAAATGTCATGATTTTTTTATGTGTATCTCACTTCTTCTATATGTTGCTACATGTTATGTTCTACACATGCCATTATTTGTAAATGTGTCTTTGTATTGTCCTATTGGTATGATGCAAAATAGTAGTACCTATTCTTATTGGTCTCTATGATGCTGTCCCGAAAAGACTCTTCTTTGTAACTCTTACGTGCCTTTATTCTATTGTGTTGTAGTTCTACTTCCTTTGGGGAATGATGATATTTCATTTTGACATAATATTTTGCATATTATCATATGATCATACTGACTCTAGGGTTGGTAGACCCCTTTTTTTGCTCTCTTTTTTCATGTGCTCATTTCCCTTGATTTTTCCTTTCTTGGGGGCATGTCATAGTGGAGACATTTCTAGCAGATGCATGTATGCTTTGTTAAATCCATTGCTCTTGTTAAGGTGTTTGCAATAGCTTTAATGTGGGGCATACACTCCACTCACATTTTTCACACACACACTTTTTTTCAATGATACTTTAGATCTTGGATCCCTTATGGACATACAATCCTTAAGGACATACCATTGTTTTCCAGATCCCTCACTGACACACAAAGGATAGATCCTAGATGGATTGTCTAACATGACACACAAACCCTACTAGAACTTTCATTTTCATCTTTTGTGGTACTTTCTTTTTGTAATTCATAGTAAAATAGACAATCTTACTGGGACAAGGTAATCACATCTCTCTCTCTCTCTCTCTCTCTGTCTCTCTCTCTCTCTCTGTCTCTCTCTCTCTCTCTCTCTCCAGTGATGTCTCTCTTATCTTTGTTTTGGAAGTGATGAGGACTTCAGTCACTTGGGGGATTGATGTTTTCTTGTCTCCTTAGATTTGATGAGATCATCTTATGCACTTGATCTACTTTACTATGAGCATGATTTTTCCTCATATTCCCTCTAAAGTGGGGGCTAAATGTATAGTCCTAAAAGTTAGCACCCATTAATTTGGATTCTCTAGGACCTATTGGGACCCATTTTAGTGATCTCCTTGATGATGGATGCATTTATGCTTGATTTTCACACTTTTCTTTCCATTTTTCCCTGAAACTCTAAATGATTCTCAGATCGTGCAAATTATACCTCAAAATTAACCCTTCTAGGCATAGGTCAAACCTAGTTTGACCTATACCTCAAGGAGTTAATTTTGATAGGTTTTGGGGTCCGATGAAAAGTATTTTCATTTTCCCACATTGTGCAGGTGGCCTTCATGAATTTAGGCCCTAAAATCACTATAAAAGGAGACCCCTTTCTCTCATTTTCAAATCTAAGACATCTCATTCTAATAAAACATCTCAAGTAATTTGAGTGCAAGAAATGAAGTCCATGGTGCATTCAAGATATTTTTGGTGATTTATAGCAAGTCAAAAAGGTTTTGGCTCCAAGATTTGAAGGCTATCTTCCATCCATCTATTCCAAGGCATATCTTATATTGATTGTGTGAATTCCTTTCCCATGATGGATTAGTAGATGAATTCTCAATTGAGAAAGAAGATACATATCCATTCTTATTTCCTCTCCTTATCCATTCAAGAATGCATACATCTATGATCTATGATTTGGGCAAGTATTGATCTATTGTATTTGTGAAGACATCCTACATGCTATCAACATTCATTAAAGCAAGCAAGTATTCATCTTTGTGGATATAGAAAACTCGGATCGATCCACAAGGGTTTGACAAGAAAGGTAATATTTATATTTATCTTGTTTCACATGATTTACTTATTTCATTTTAAGGTTAGTTCCTATATAGGTTCTTGACCAAGGCAAGCCCCTTTCCCCCAATAATTTCCCCTTTTCTTCTATACAAGTGTAGATTCACAAAGTTTTAGATTTAGAATTGCAGATTTGGAAGTACAGTTTCAGTTCAGAGTCTTGAGACCTTCAGATTCATTCCTCTAGAGTATAGGTCAAAACACCTTTGAACTATACTAGTATAGTTCAAACTAGGTTCGACCTATTCCTATAGCACTTATATTTTCATAGTAGAAAGTTCCACCCTTCAGGTTTTTAGATCCCGGTCTATTTCCAGTTTTAGTGCAATTTGATAGGGTTTCTAAATATTTGAAGTTGCATCCTCTACTAACCATCAAGGTGAGTACATCTTCATCTTTATTCTTCCATAGAACTTACTTTGATACACTAGATCATAGATCTTGTTGTCTATCATTATAGGAGTGTTTGTTTTACTTACTTTACTTGCATTGCACTTCCTATATTCCTTACATAAATGGAAAGAGCCCTAAAATAACAAATCCTTTTAGACTATATTGTGCATTAGCATCCCTTTGTTAGGAATGAATGTAGAATATATCCTATGGGGGAGTATTCAGATCCATTCTGTAGTAGTTGTATGTTGCATTCATGATATTAGTTTTCATTTATGTCAACGTAGTGATCTACTAGAGATTAGCAGAGAAGCAGACGGTATTTGAATTAGCGCACATGGAGTATTCAAGATCAAGCTATGTGCAGTTGAGGACTTACTCTATATTGTGTCCTAATATCATGGTCAAGAGAGCATATAGAAATTCAATTATTCATGACAGTTATGTGTAATTCAGTGGAAGCAGTATTTAGGCAGTGTTCCTGAGAAGTGGCTTGTGGTAACTGGATGATATCTCCTAATCAGGATAGAATCTAGGCATGTGAATTTTTACGATTGATAAAGAAATTATGATAGTGATGTGGATGTGACAGCATGGTTAGAGGTTGCACGAGTGAAGAATTATTTTGTTTGGAAGTTGACAATTTTATTTAATTATGAAATATTGTGTAACGTGTGGAGGTTTCTATTTTGTAATTGGTTAAGACTTGTTGGCCAACTCATTTTTAATTATTTGAGTGTGGTATAAAGGAAGGTTTTTTTTCCTTTATTTTTGTAAGTGCCACATGTGAGCAATATATGTTGTAAGAGGATATGCGAATTGCAGAGGTCTTATATTGAGATTTGGTGAAGTAGTTGGTGGGGTTTTGCACAGACAAAGGAGGAGAGATAATTTGATGAGATCAATAATTATTTGGTATTATTCTATTTGAGTAATACAAAGATCAGTTGGACAATGTGTTCAGTGATCTTTCCCTTGAAGTTTTTTGGACAATGGGTCCTTCTGCTTTCCATAACTCCTAACAGGGTTAGAATATTTTAACACGGATTCAAAGTCTCCTAATAGGGACTCATATGTACTGAATGTATTTCATAAGACTCTTAAGATAGTCTATCCTCTCACAAGGAATTTTTATATTGGTACATCTTTTGTGGGCATCATTCCCACCAGGGTTTACTCTCTGATCAAGAGGTTCCCTAGTCAACATATCTTGTGTTATTGTGTTGTTGTGTATGTTTATCTTTATATGGTTATTGCTTACATTGATTACATGGTTTAAACCTGTTAATGGTGATAAAATTTGTATTTATCTCATAACTGATTCACCCCCCCCCCCCCCCCTCTTAGTTATCTTGGTGGACTTTATTTTCTAACAACTGGTATCAAAGTAGTAAGTCCTTGAAGGAAAAGTTTAACTTGAGGAGATCCATGATGAATCATTTTAGGAAAGAAATCCCTAAGTTTGATGGAGTAAACTATGACGGTTGGAAAGAAAAGATGAAGACACATTTTCTATGTTTAGGACCAGGGTATTGGTTAATCACAAAGAATGTGAAGACTATCATTGAAGAATAAAAAATTGAAGAATGTACTAATGAGGAAAGATATATGTTCATGTGTAATATACTTTCCAAAGAAGCACTCTTGTCAGCCCTTCTGGAGAATGAATATTGTCAGGTAAAATATCTAAGGACATCTCATGAAATTTGGTTATCTTTACAATCTACTTTTGAAGGTGATGTACATGCAAAGAGAGTCAAATTACATAATTGGATATGTGCATTTGAAGATATAAGAATGATGGAAGATGAATCTGTTAGAAGCTATATTGGTAGAATGTCAAAGATTGTTACAGGTATCAAATCTTGTGAAGGAAACAAGACAAAGAATGAAGTGATATGGAAGATTCTAAAGATATTAAATCCTATATATACGCATATAGTGTAGATGATTGAACAAGTTATACCTTGTACTGAGAACTTTACCAGAGAAACTCTTCTTGGAAGACTAGAAGCAGCAGAGATAAGCTTGAGAAAGTCAGGAGATCTACCTAGAATTGAGACAACATTCACCACACTTAGTATTCACCCTACCTTGTCAAGAAGTATTAGTGTGATTGGAGACAATGCTAGTGGCAGAAAATCTAAGACTAAAGAAGATAGAAAGATTGAGGAAGGAATTTCCTTGCTTGTGAAAAGATAAACAAAAGGTAAGAAAATCTTTAAATGTTGGACTTGTCAAGATTATGGTCATTTTGCATCTAAATGTCCTAAAAGAATAAAGAAGTATAAAAAGAACTTTAAACCTAGAAGATCTAAAGAATGTTACTATGCTAATGATGAAGAATTTGAGGCTAGTATTGAGAAATCTCTAAGCGAAAGTGATAATGAGAATGATGATATAGGATTTGTAGCAATAAAAGAAGAAAAAACTGAAATTGAAGTTAGAGAAGAAAAAGATTTAGTTTCTCAAGTAGAAAAGAGAACTAATTGGATTATAAATAGTGGTTGTTCACATCATATGACTGGTGACATGAATAATTTTATAAAGGTTAACAATTATGATGGAGGAACTGTTAGAATTGGAAACAAAGCACCTTGTTTGATAAAAGGAATAGGATCTATTACTCTTGATGGAAAGACTAACACTGATGATATTTATTTTGTGGATGGATTGAAACATAATCTTTTGAGTGTTGGACAGTTAGTTGATAAGGGATATCAAGTTTGGTTTACTGAGAAAACTTGTGTGATCAAGGATAAGGATGGTAATTTGATTGGAACTGGATCAAGAACCATAGGTAATGTAGTTTAGTTGAATCCTGCAAAGATGACATGTTTAATTATTAGAATTTCTGATAGTTGGTTATGGCATAGAAGATTTTGTCATATAAAATTTGATAACATTGTGAAAGTAAGCACTACACTTGCAGTAACAGATTTGCCTAAGATTATGAAACCTACTAACATGATTTGCAAAGAATTTGTTATGGCTAAGTAGAAGAGAAGTTCATTTCCTAGTAAGAAGTTCACATTAATAGAGAAGTTGGAAATTGTTCATAGAGATTTGAGCGGTCCCACAAGGACCAGACGATTCTATGGTGAAAGGTATTTTATGATTCTTGTTGATGATTTTACAAGAATGATGTGAATTGCATTTCTTAAAGAAAAGTCTAAGACATTTGATAAATTTAAAGTAATTAAGAACAAAGTTGAGAATGAATCTAGAATGAATATTAAATGTTTTAAGATTAGATAGAGGTGGATAATTTACTTCAAAAGAATTTAACACTTTTTGTGAAGTGAATGGTATTAAGAGACAATTTTCAGCCCCTAGAACACCTGAGAAAAATGGTATTGCAGAAAGAAGGAGCATATCAGTAGCTAAAGAAGCAAGAGATATGGTATTTAAAAATGATTTGGTGAAGACATTCTGGAGAGAAGCGGTGAATACAACAGTATATACAATGAACATAGTACAAATCAGAGCAGACATAGACAAGACACCTTATGAATTGTGGTTTGGACATGCACCATCAGTTAAGTATTTTAGAATTTTGGGAAGTAAATGTTATATTAAGAGAGATGATGACATTGGAAAGTTTGACCCTAGAAGTGATGAAGGTATATTTCTTGGTTATTCATTAAAAAGAAAATATTATAGATGTTTCAATAAAAGAAATAAAATGATTGTTGAGAGTGCAAATTTTAAAGTTGATGAAAAGGTCAAAATTTGGGAAAGAATGCTTGATTATGAATCAGATGAAGGAACTCATCCTAGAATTGATCAAGAAAATGTTGAATTATTTTATGAAACTGACAGTGATTTGCAGAATGAAAGTTGCATTGAGGAAATCAGAGAAGAACCTAGAGCAGAACATAGAGTTGAAGCAATAAATGAGACAGTAACACCTAACACGAATCTAGCAAGAAATCATCCAATTGAGCAGATTATTGGGAGCATAGAAAAATGAGTTCTAACATGGAATAAGGTACAAGAAGAACTATGTTTAATTTCTCAAATTGAACCTAAATCTACTAATGAAGATTGTAACGATGAACATTGGATTAAATCAATGAAGGAAGAATTAGATCAAATTGAAAAGAACAAGACTTGGGAGTTGGTCCCTAGACCTAAAGATAAGAATGTTATAGGAACTAAATGGGTATTTAGGAACAAGATGAATGAACAAGGAGAAGTTGTAAGGAACAAATAAATATTGGTATTTAAAGGATAATCACAACAAGAAGGAATTGATTATGAAGAGACTTTTGCACATGTTGCATGAATCAAAGTAGTGAGAATGTTTTTGGCTTATGTAGCTTATAAGAAATTCAAAGTATATCAGATGGATGTGAAGTCAACATTTCTGAATGGAGAATTAGAAGAAGTCTACATTGAGAAGCCTGAAGGTTTTCCCTTAACTCATGAAGGAGACATGGTATGTAAATTGAACAAAGCTTTATATGGACTTAAACAAGCGCCTAGAACTTGGTATGCAAGATTGGATAAGTATTTGATAAAATTTGGATTTGCTAAAGGCACAACATATAGAAATTTGTATCTAAAAGAAATTGAGATTGGTTTGTTGATTGTAGTTATTTTTGTTGATGATATTATCTTTGGTGGAGAAGATGAAGCTAGTGATAAATTTGTAGATGAAATGGAGACTGAATTTAAAATGAGCATGATTGGTGAGATGAAATATTTTTTAGGATTGCAGATAACAGAGAATAGTGATGGTATTTTCTTAAGCCAGAAAAAGTATCTGAATGACTTATTGAAGAGATTTGGAATGGAAAATTGTAATCCAGTTGGCACACCTATGGTAACTGGTCATAAGTTATCTAGCACAAATGAAACTCCTGTAGTTGAACAAAAGAAGTACATATCTATGATTGGGGGTTTGCAGTATTTGACTCATACAAGGCCAGATATATCGCATGTGGTTGCAATAGTTGCAAGATTTCAAGTTTATCCTAAAGAGTCACATTATGCAATAGAAAAAAGAATACTAAGGTACTTGAAAGGCATAATTGAATATGGATTATGGTATGCAAAATCTGATAATTTTACCCTATATGCATATACATATGCAAATTGGGGAGGAAGTGTTGATGACAAAAAGAGTACAAGTGGTGGAGCATTTTTCCTTGGAGGAAGATTGGTTTCTTGGCTAAGCAAGAAACAAAATTCCATTTCATAGAGCACAACATAAGCAGAATATGTAGCAGTAGCAAAACATTGTAACCTGATAATATGGATGAAACAAATGTTGAATGATATTGGAATCAAATTTGATGATCCTGTTGTTATACACTGTGATAACACCAATTCATTAAGTATGTCTAAGAATCATGTATTGCATTCTAAGACAAAGCATATAGAAATAAAGTATCATGTAGTGAGAGAGAAAGTTGCAAAGAAAGAAGTCAGACCTGAGTATATAAGTACAAAAGAGAAGATTGCAGATATATTTACAAAGCCCTAACCTAAATATACATTTGAATATTTGAGAGGTATGCTTGGGGTTATGCCCTAGCCTACTTTTGAGAAGTGATGCATATTGTTGCATTAGTCTAGTGGTATATGATCTCTATCTTTTCTGGACTGGATGTCGATACTTCCTCTATGGGGGAGTATGTGTGTTTTGAGCTGAGTCATGTAGGAATCTAGTGAATTTATTTTTTCTTAAAAGTATCTTTTGACATTGAGAATTGACATATTGATGTTTTGTCATTGATGTCAATGGGAGAGAAGTATACTTGAAAAAAAATATAAAACTTATATATATAAAAAAATGTCATCTATGGGGAAAAGGATACAAAAACAAAAGAGAAGAACAAAAGAGAGAAAATAATTTGTTGGAGGAAATGAGGCAATATAAAATGAAAAACCTAAAGGATTTGATTGATGAAGAGGATGTGAAAAGATTGATTGATTTGATTGATGAAGAGGATTTGAAAATATTTCAGAGCAGTAGCGTTGTAGTTTGGTATTCATGGAACTTGGATTTTTTTCATCTATGTTGCCATCAATGCCAATGGGGGAGATTGTTAGGAATAAAATCTAAATATATCCTATAGGGGAGTATTCAGAGCCATTTTGTAGTAGTTGTATGTTTTATTCATGACTGTGGTTATCATTGATGTCAACATAGTGATCTACTGGAGATTAGCAAAGAATCAGACGATGTTTGAATTAGCGCACGTGGAGTATTGAAGATCAAGATATGTAGAGTTGAGGACTTACTCTATATTGTGTCCTAAGATCATGGTCAAGAGAATGTATAGAAATTCAATTATTCATGATAGTTATGTGTAATTCAGTGGAAGTAGTATTCACGCAGTGTTCCAGAGAAGCGACATGTGGTAACTGGACAATATCTCCTAATTGGGATAGAATCTAGGCATGAAAAGTTATACAATTGATAAAGACATTATGATAGTGATGTGGACATGAAAACATGGTTAGAGGTCACATGAGTGAAGAATTATTTTGTTTGGAAGCCGACAATTTTATGTAATTGTGAAATATTGTGTAACGTGTGGAGGTTTATATTTTGTAATTGGTTAAGCCTTGTTGGATGACTCATTTATAATTATTTGAGTGTGGTATAAAGGAAGGATTTTTTTCCTTTATTTTTGTAAGAACATGTGAAAGGAGTTACAGAATTGAGCAATATATGTTGTAAGAGGATATGCAAATTGCAAAGATCTGATATTGAGATCTAGTGAAGCAGTTGGTGCGATTTGGCATAGACAAAGGAGAAAAGATAAGTTGATGAGATCAGTAATTATTTGGTATTATTCTATTATAGTAATATAGAGATTAGTTGGATAGTGTGTTTAGTGATCTTTCCCTTGAAGCTACTTGGACAGTGGGTCCTTTTGCCTTCCATAACTCCTAATAGGGTTAGAATCTTTTAACATGGATTCAAAGTCTCCTACCAGGGACTCATATGTACTGAATGTATTTCATAAGGCTCTTAACAAAGCCTACCCTCTCACAAGGAATTTTTATATTGGTACATCTTTTGTGGGCATCATTTGTTAGGAATAGTCCCAAGAGATAATTGAGAGGGGGGGGGGGGTGAATTAGTTATCTACAAGTTTCAATTCTTTGTCCAATTAAGTATACTTAAACATAAAGCATAAAAAAAATGAAAGAACACTTGAACACAACACCAATATTTTGGTTATGAGGAAACCCAAATAGGTAAAAACCCTAGTGGGAATGGACACCCACTAATATTCTACACTAGTGTATAATGATCCTTGTTAGAAGATCCTTAACCCTGTCAGGAGTTTCTTTACAATATATTTAGTACAGTAGACATGGTCAAGGGTTAGACCCTGTTAGGAGTCTTTTACAATTAACCCTATTAGGGGTGAGGATGCACTATCCAAGAGCACACTACTCAAATGGGCAAAGGCTACAACCTTCTGAATAACAGATACACACTATATCTGGATCCTGGTGAACTACACTTTGACCTACTATATGGATCAATTCCAATATATAGCACAAATACTTTACTTGGTCACATAGACCTTCTTCTGATTTCTCAACACTTCGCACACTCTGCTCTGCTCTTCAAATCAACTATGAACCACACTTAAGAAATCACAAATGATTGCCTATAAATATATTTCCTCTAAATGATATAATCAAGTCTGCATGTTAGAACCACCTTGAAATCATGTTAGGGAAGCCATAACAAACTCCAAATATAATTTAGTCGGCTCTACTAAGCATGCAACACATTCTGGGACTATCCAATAAGATAATTGTAGACGCACGCTACACACTGTCGGCTCTACCAAAATAAATGTATCTTTCTCCTCAAGCTGAATTAACCCATGTGCTCTTAATCAAACATCACTAACTCTTCTCCAAGCTCTAATCCAAGGGTGCATACCAAAATGATAGGCACAACTCCAGAACCAATATAATCTTTGTCGGCTCTTCTAAATAAATATAGGAAACTGCTACTACTGAATATCGACTACATAACTTCACTTCTGCTAATCATAGGACTCTGTTTCCATGAATGTAACATCACTAACATGTCTCCATCACATATCCAAATGGGCAAGGCTCTATGATAACTATACAGACAACCATTCATAGAGCACTATCTGTAACTCTCTTAGGAACACTGCTGACACAAGCTGCTATATAATTGTTTGTACTAATAGTTAACCTCTGCGCCCATGATATCATCTTGATAACATGTCCATGCCACATATACTAAAAGCTTACTGCATAAGTCTTCCACACATGCTACTTACCATATGTTGTCATCAATGACAAACATACAGTCAACACTGGCTTGATGGAAAATATCTGAGATCAATGGCAGGAATTATATTTCGGGACAAGGTTTTAAATGACACAAAGATTCCCTCAAAAGTCTCTGGAATAGAGACATGTGTCAAATCTATTTCAGGCCAAAGTTTTAAAATCCATAAAGTTTCAGTGAAAGTCTTTGGAATAGAGACACATGTCAAATCTATGTACTTAACCCATACTCTAACTTAAATTTTGATTGCATATTGGTGAATATGACCATTGATTAAGACAAGCTTAGGAAATTGTAGGCAAAATATTCAATTTATTGTGTGAAAAAATTAATTTGATTGGCGTAGTCATCGCTAAAATAAAAATAATTCCATGTCACTATTGGTGATTTGCCTATGCATGGGACCCAATTTTTATAAAGCGCAGGCGACATGGCCACCCTGAAAGTCTAATTTTTTTCACCAAATTTTGGGTCCCCGATGAGTGAAATTCACCAATTGGTGAATATTCACCACTAAAGTTATCCCTATCTGTATGAATCAAATCCAACTTGTTCTCTGCTGAATTGTGCTTGCTCCTGAATGAGTTTCTTACATGCTTTCACATCACACATTCCCTGCATATAGTATCAACTGGCTTTGTATTGCTAGGTAGATCTCTTACTGCCTTTACATTGCTTATCTTAACTATGTTATCAAAATTGATATGACATAGTCTTTTATGCCACAACCAACTGTCATCTGTTTTAGCAACAAAACAACTTGCTTCTGGATTAAGCTGGAAAATTTTACCTTTAGTCTTTGATCCTAATGCAATTATTTTTTTTCTTTGATGTTAATGATGCACTTGTTTCCATTGAATTCCAATCTATAACCTTTGTCAAGTAACTATCCAAAACTTAGTAGGTTATGTTACAAACCATCAACATAAAGAACATCATTAGTTCTATTCTTTCCATCCAAGGTGATGGATCCTCTACCAACAATGGGTTTAGGAGTGTTAACTCCAAATCTAACCATGCCACCATTGTATTTGTCCATATGAACAATTCTATCTTTATCACCTATCATGTGATGTGAACAACCACTATCTATAATCCAGACTGTCCTAATATCAGCTTGTGAAATTAATGCTAGCTCTTGTTCTTCTTTATCATCTTCATGATCTATCTTATTGTTCATTTTCTCTATAATAGAAATATATCCAATTTCTTCTTTAGCTGAATCATCATCAGAAACTCCATCTCCAGCATAGTAACAACCCTTAGAGTATTTAGCCTTGTAGTCATTTTTGAAGTTTCTAGCTCTTGTAGGACACTTAGATGCAAAGTGACCAATCTTATTACATGACAAGAATTTAAATGGAATTTGACCTTCATATTTTCCTTTTCCTTTCTTTTCTCTTTTGGAAATCATAGCAATGAAATCATCAAGTGTTTTCTCTTCATCAACATCATAAAAATTACTAGAAGTGTTTGCAGATTTCTTACCATGGACTATTGCTTTGAAGGCTGTCTCACTTTTAGGTTCTGTCTTCAATCTTGAAATCTCAAAAGCTGAGATTTTTCTGATTAAGGTCTCTCTCTTGAAATTTGATGTAAGCTTCATGGTCTCATCAAGGATGTTGATCTTGTTTTCATATTTTGGAGTGAGAGTAGTCATAAATTTTTCCATAATGTCTTCCTCTGAGATCTCTCCACCATTGGTCCTGATTCCAGCAACTGCTTCATTGATCATTTGATTGTGAGCTCTGATGTTTTCTTTAGGAGCATCTCTAATGCATTGTACCTTTTCTTCCATGTTTTTTTGTGTGCATCCTTTTTGTGTTTGTCTCCTTCAAATATGTCTTCTAGGATGTACTTCCATATTTTGTGGGATGTATCTACTTTCTTTATTTTTGAAAACTCACTATCTGATAGGGTGTTGATAAGGGCTTCTTTGGCTATTGCATTCTAATGAAATAATTCCTTTTATTTTTCAGTAGCATCATTCTTTCCAAGGTCTTCTAAAGAGGGGATCTTGACTGCTTTGACAGTTACATCAAAAACTTCAAAAGAAATGCATTGCAAATGAGTCACCATCTTGTTCTTCCAATCAAGATAATTCTCTCCATCAAACTTAGGACTTTCTTTTCTAAATAATTCCATTTGATCAACCTCAAGCTGTTAAACTTTCTCTCTGAGGCACTTGGCTTTGATACCAATTGTTAGGAATGTTAATATGATTTAGAACAACAGAGAGGGGGGGTGAATCAGTTGTTCTTAGGTCTAGATGTATAAAAACAAACTTTAAACTCTTCAACAAATCAAATCTAATAACCAACAACTACTTGGTCATTACTGATTGCATAACATAAACATATAAGAGTGCAATCAACTTATCCAATAGCATCTAACTTATAAAATATAGAAATGTTCAAACCAAAACATTCACACAAGTATCAACACTAGGATTTATAGTGAAAACTCAATTAGGGAAAAACCACTTTGTAACATGTTACTATTATGTTCACTCTTCTAAAGTGAGCTCGGTGAAAAGCCAACCATGTCAAAGGTTACAAACACACTGTCAGGTGTGACCCGGTTAAAGGATTTAAACCACTCTGTTAAAAGCGCACCTTATTATAGGACTTACATACACTCCATTAGAATGCAACTTTTTTCAAAGGATTTATACCTATGACTATTAGGTCAACCTCTTTTAAGAGGATATTGACTGTTACAATGGTTAGAAAGTAGCAATAGTATTGATCTGAAAAACATACAACTCACTTTGCAAATATTAGATCCAATTCCATACACATATGCTAGCTTACTGACTGTGAACCTTTACCATCTCCATCACTGATCTACTCAGAACTCTCTTCAAGCAATCACAACACTTCTCCTTTAGCCTTCTCTGCTTAGACAATCAATAACATCAACAATAATTCCAGCATCTACTTCTCTCTTCAACCTGTAGCTTAGGTTTCCTTAATACTTCCTCTATTAGGTCAATACATATTTTTCCGCTTAATCTCCTTCGTAGATCTTAGGGTTAGGTCAGATTCATTGAATCTATCCTACATTATGTTCTTCAGCTATCCTTCTAGAAATGTCTCAAATCTCTTAAAATATTTATAATAAAACATTTTACAGTGCATTAAATGCTTTCATACAATCAATAAATAAAGTCAACACATTTTACATAATCCAAGAATTCAACGATGTCAGCTGGAAATCTGAATTCTTCCTCAAATGCAAAATACTGACGCTCGATCAATACTGTGTTCAACTTCTCAGTCTCCAAAAGAAAGCTCAGTCACCACACAAACTATATCCTAGGCTAATATTTTCTTCCTCTGCAATTAACTGGTGTTCGGTCAACACTGAATTTACTTGGCACATACTAGCTCAGTCGACACTAACAACACTTGGCTTATACTAGATTTCTTCACTTTTTCTCGGTTAAGCCTACCAGTTTAGTCATCATTCTTACTTATATAAACAATACATTATCTTATCATTGTGCCACATAATCAAGTACTCATTGAAGTATCAAGATAACTCAACCTTTCCTTAGGTGCTATTGTTACCAACCTTGCCTACCCCTTAGCAACTATTAAATAGATATAATACTTTCTTAAATAGCAATAGTCTTACCAGTTAAGGTTTGACATCAATGACAAAACAACAATTGCTTCAATTGTAGTTTCCAACAATCTCCCTCTTTGGCATTGATGGCAACACCATCTGAATATCACATGAATTAGCAACCAATCCAAAAACTTATATGTCCATCAAAAATATTTATAATATCCTTATCTTCATTCTGATACAGAATCAATTAGCCATGCTTGACCATCCACTAAATAGCTCCCACTGTCTTGATCTTTTGATTCTCTGTATTCATCCATGATCATCTCCCTCTTTGACAAAAATGCCAAAGCAGCAACAAAAACATACATCTTGTAGATGTAGATATCATCCTTTTAGTTCAGTAACAATATTTCTCCCTTTGTCATCTTTGCTTATGACCGATTCTTGACTTTGTTGTGTTTTTCACAACTCTAGGCTACTCCTAAAGTGTGACCTTTCTCTGCATCAATTTGTTAGATGTTCTTTGCAGTACATTTGATGCATTCTTCCTAGCTTGACTAGGCAGCCTCAGTTAGGGGAAGGACCCCTAATTGACTTCTCAGGTATTCATGAGCTTCTTTAGGTAAAGCCTTAGTGAATATGTCTACTAGTTGTTCCTTTGTATTCACATATTCCATGCGGACCTCTTTATCTTGTACTAGTTCTCTCAAGTAATGATACTTGATGACAATGTGTTTGGTCTTTGCATCATTGGATTCTTAGATATATTGATAGCACTTGTGTTTTCATAGAAGATGACAACTGGTTCAGGGATTTCTTCTTTCATGCCTACCAATAATTGCTTTATCCATATCAAATTTGAATAGTTCACAACTGCAGCCACATACTTAGCTTCAGCAGTAGATTAGGAAATGCAATTTTGTTTCTTGCTTGTCTAGGAAACTAATCTCTATCCAAGAAAGAAAGCTCCACCACTAGTACTATTTCTATCATCTACATTTCCTACCCAATCAACATCTCTATATACTCAGTTCAAACTTGTCATGCTTCTTGTAGTACAATCCATAGTCAGTAGTTCCCTTCAAATATCTCATGATTCTTTTAACTACCATCATGTGAGTTTCCTTAGGATTGGAAGAGAATCTTGCCACAATCCCAATAGCTAATGCAATATCTGGTCTGCTATGTACATCATACTGTAGCTTTATGATCATAGATTTATACAAAGTCTAGTTAACTTCTACAACATCATCATTTTTAGACAACTTCTATCCAGTAGCTATGGGAGTACTTACTAGCCTTGAATCTTCCATACCAAAGGTTTTCAGTATCTCATGAACATATTTAGACTAGGTGATGAAAATTCCTTTCTCCATTTGATATACTTGCAAACCAACAAAACATTTGATCTCCCCAAACATACTCATTTAAAATTCAGTTTGCATTTCATTTGAAAATTTCTTACACAAGGCATCTTGTCCACCAAAAATAATATCATCTACAAAGATCTTAGCTAACAAGATTCCTTTACCGTCTTCATCTTTCATGTATAAATTGCTTGTGTCATTTGTCATTGAGAATCCAATCTATATTATGTAGTTGTGCAATCTCTCATACCATGCTTTGGGAGCTTGTTTCAGTCCATACAATGCTTTATTCAATTTGCAAACCATGTGTCTTCTGTTTGGATCAACAAATCCTTTTGGTTGTTTAATATATACTTCTTCTTCTAATATACCATTTAAAAATGCAGATTTACCATCCATTTGGTATACCTTGAAATCTTTATAGGTAGCATATGCAAGCAGAGTTCTTATTTTCTGGTCTCAACACCAGAGTCCAGGTATCATTCTTCTCCATCTGGTCTATCTCTTCATTCTTTGCTTCTATCCAGTCTTCATTTTCTAATGCCTCCTTTGTTGTCTTAGGCTCAAATTCACATAGTAAACATGTTGGATCTCTTGCCTTGCTTCTGGTCTAAATTCTAGTATCTTTATCTCCAATAATTTGTTCAGGCTTGTGATGTTTCCTTACATATTGTGCTAGAATAGGTTCCGCTCTCCTTTCATTTTGCTCATCAGGCTCACCAACAAGATTGTCAAATTTAGCTTCTGAATGCTCGAAAACCTCTTCCTGATACTCGGTAGCTTCTTCCTATCGCTCGACACATTCTTCTTCTCTCTCAACATTGTTATCTTGATTCTCAGAATTGCTTACCCAAGACTCAGCATCAGGTGCAGATCTATCATTTGCCTCTTCTTCCTCTATATCCACAAAAGATATGTGATCTTATGGTTCTTTGTTATTGTCAGCTTCATTTTTCTCTACATACTCATAAACTTTGACATTCACACTTTCCACAATTTTGTTAGTGTTAGAGTTCAAACACTTATAAGCTTTACTTTTTGTGGAATAGCCTAGGAATATACCCTCATCGCTTTTAGCATCAAATTTTCCATTTATATTATCCTTTAATATGTAGCACTTACTTCCAAAAATTCTAAAGTACTTTACATTCGGTGCATACCCATGCCATAATTCATAAGGTTTTAGATTTGTACCTTTTTTTTATCTATACTCGGTTAAGAGTATAAATAGCTGTACTCATAGCTTCTTTCCAATACTTTTATGCAACATTCTTTTCAATCATTAAAGTCCTTGCACAGTCCAAGATAGATATGTTCCTTCTCTCTGCTATACCATTCTGTGGAGGAGTTCTAGGTGCAGACATCTGTCTTTTGATCCCTCTATCATTGCAAAATAGATTAAATTCATTTCATATAAATTCTCCACCTCGGTCAGATCCCAAACATTTTAGGTTCTTACTTGTCTCTTTTTCAACCTTAGCCACATACCACTTAAAAAATTGAAAGGCATCGGATATTTCCTTTAAGAACATTACATGCATCATTCTGGTATAATCATCAACAAACATGATAAAATATCTAGTACCACAATAGCTTTGTAGACCCATTGGTCCACAAAGGTTAGTATGAACCAAATCTAAGATATTCTCAGAAGTAAATGTTTTTCTCTTGAAACTAGACTTTGTCATCTTACCCAGCTGACATTCTTTGCACATTACATTCTCAAGTTTCTTCAATCTAGGTAGACCTCTCACTTTATTTTTCTTGCTAATTTCTACTAGATTACCAAAGTTAACATGACATAGCCACTTATGTCATAACCAAATATCACCAAGTTGTGCAATCATACATGTTTCTTCAGATAGGTCTAGATAGAACAAATTACCTCTTGTCTATTCTCCACTTCCAATCAGTTCACCAGTGGCATCAAATATTTTGGCCTTCCTGTGATGAAATTCCACTCGGTAGCCAGTGCTATTAAGTTATGCAACACTCAGTAGATTATAGTTAAGACCCTCAACCCAATAAGAATTTTCACAAGTGATCTAATCAGTCAGCTTAATCAATACTTTGCCTCTAACAGGACATGGTGCATTATTACAAAATTTCACACTCCTACCTTTATAATGATCTAAACTATCAAATTTACTCTTATCTCTAGTCATATGATGTGAACAACCACTATCAATAATCCATTTATCATTTTTGTTCACATAAGATATCAATGCAGTTTTCTCATCCTCATCAGATTCATCTTTCATTGCAACATAGACAACCTCAATTTCAAAATCATCACTATCAATGTCAGTCTCTTCTTCGGCAATGTAGCAGGAATTCTTACCTTTTCCTTTGTAGTCCTTGTATCTTCGATAACCTCTATCTTCTCTTTTGTCTGTATGCTTTTTGTATCTTTCTTCATCCTTATTATCCCCATCAGGACATCTAGCAGCTATATGACCAACTTTATTACATGAAAAACATATAATAGGGAGTTTACCTTTGTAACTTCCTTTTCCCCTTTTCAGTCTTCTAACCATAAGAGCTTCTAGATCCTTAAGTTCTTCATCATATGAGTCACTATCACTTCCACTTTCACTTTCACTTTCACCGATGCATCTTTCTTTTTCCTTCTTTGACTTACTCAGAATCATTTGTGACTTAAAAGAAAATTCAATATTATCAATAGTGAAGTTATCATAGTTAGAAAGTTCAAAAGTAGTAAGCTTACCAACCAAACTTTCTAAAGTAATAGCATTAGTAGAGTTACATCTAGATTCCTGAATTGTAGAAATTTTGATTGCATAGATAGGATGCATAGTTCTCAATACTTTTCCTATTACAATTTTATCCTCAATAGTTCCATTTGCTCCTCTAATAGCATTTACAACTTCTTTTATTCTACCATAATATTGTGCAATATTCTCACATTCTTGCATTCTCTTTTCATCAAATTTACCTCTTAGGCTTTCGAATTTTGCTCTCAACACATTTATGTCACCACCATAAATGTTTGCAAGGGTGTCCCACATTTTCGTTGCAGTACTGCAGTCTTTGATGTCTTCAAATTTTGGATAACTTAGGGTAGACACAATCTCCAACATTGCTTGATTGTGCTCTTGTTTAGCTTTCATTTCTTTGGTAGTTAGAGGTGCAACAAGTGTGACATAGTCATGCTCAATGTAATACTTTGCAGAATCACCAATACTGACCAGATGTAGCTTCATCAAGCTTTGCCATGCAGGAAATTTTTCCTTATTCAGCTTTGGTACCTCCTTATACATCTTGATCATTTGCTTAAAGTACCTTTAAACTTATTCTCTGTAAGCACCAACAACTCTGATACCAATTGTTAATATGATTTAGTACAATAGAGAGGGGGGATAAATCAGTTGTTCTCAGGTCTAGATGTATAAAAACAAACTTTAAACTCTTCAACAAATCAGATCTAATAACCAACAACTAATCGGTCATTACTGATTGCATAACAGAAACATATAACAGTGCAGTCCACTTATCTAATAGCATATAACTTGTAAAACACAAATGTTCAAACCAAAACATTCACACAAGTATCAACACCAAGATTTATAGTGGAAACCCAATTAGGGAAAAACCACTTTGTAACATGTTACTATTATGTTCACTCTTCTGAAGTGAGCTCGGTGAA
The DNA here is from genome assembly GCA_027943335.1 of Chamaecyparis obtusa. NCBI lineage: Eukaryota > Viridiplantae > Streptophyta > Pinopsida > Cupressales > Cupressaceae > Chamaecyparis > Chamaecyparis obtusa. The sequence continues at coordinate 654,752 of BSBK01004923.1, read as the reverse complement.
AAGCCAACCCTATCAAAGGTTATAAACACACTGTCAGGTGTGACCCGGTTAAAGGATTTAAACCACTCTATTAAAAGTGCACCTTGTTATAGGACTGTTAGGTCAACCTCTGTTAAAAGGATTTTGACTGTTATAATGGTTAGAAAGTAGCAGTAGTATTGATCTGAAAAACATACAACTCACTTTGCAAATATCAAATCCAATTCCATACACATATGCTGGCTTACTGACTGTGAACCTTTACCATCTCCATCATTGATCTGCTCGGAACTCTCTTCAAGCAATCACAACACTTCTCCTTTAGCCTTCTCTGCTTAGACAATCAATAACATCAACAATACTTCTAGCATCTACTTCTCTCTTCAACCTGTAGCTTAGGCTTCCTTAATACTTCCTCTATCAGGTCAATACATCTTTTTTCGCTTAATCTCTTTCGTAGATCTTAGGGTTAGGTCATATTCATTAAATCCATCCTACATTTTTTCTTCAGCTATCCTTCTAGAAATATCTCGAATCTCTAAAAAGATTTACAATAAAAATTTTTACAGTGCATTAAATGCTTTCATACAATCAATAAATAAAGTCGACACATTTTACATAATCCAAGAATTCAACGATGTCGGCTGGAAATCTGAATTCTTCATCAAATGCAAAATACTAATGCTCGGTCAATACCGTGTTCAACTTCTCGGTCTCCACTAGAAAGCTCGGTCACCACACAAACTGTATCCTAGGCTAATACTATCTTCCTTGATAATTAACTGGTGTTTGGTCAACACTGAATTTACTCGCCATATACTAGCTCGGTCGACACTAACAACACTCGGCTTAAACTAGATTTCTTCAGTTTTGCTCGGTTAAGCCTACTAGTTTAGTCTTCATTCTTACTTAGATAAACAATACATTGTCTTATCATTGTGCCACATAATCATGTACTCATTGAAGCATCAAGATAACTCAACCTTTCCTTAGGTGCTATTATTACCAACCTTGCCTACCCCTTAGCAACAATCAAATAGATATAGTACTTTCTTAAATAGCAATAGTCTTACTAGTTAAGGTTTGACATCAATGACAAAACAACAATTGCTTCAATTGTAGTTTCCAACCAAGAATAGTCCCAAGAGATAACTGAGAGGGGGGGGGGGGGGGAGGGGTGGGTGAATCAGTTATCTACAAGTTTCAATTCTTTGTCCAATTAAGTATACTTAAACATAAAGCATAAACACAATGAAAGAACACTTGAACACAACACCAATATTTTGGTTAGGGGGAAACCCAAATAGGTAAAAACCCCGGTGGGAATTGACACCCACCAATATTCTGCACTATTGTATATTGATCCTTGTTAGAAGATCGTTAACCTTGTTAGGAGTTGCTTTACAATATATTTAGTACAATAGACCTAGTTAAGGGTTAGACCCTGTTAGGAGTCTTTTACAATTAACCCTGTTAGGGGTGAGAACACACTATCCAAGAGCACACTGCTCAAATGGGTGAAGGATACAACCTTCTAAATAATAGATACACACTATATCTGGATCTTGGTGAACTGTACTTTGACCTATTGTCTGGATCAATTCCAATGTATAACACAAATACTTTACTTGGTCACATAGACCTTCTTCTGATGGCTCAACACTTCGCACACTCTACTCTACTCTTCAAATCAACTATGAACCACGCTCAAGAAATCACAACAGTTGGCTCTACTAAGCATGTAACACATTATGGGACCTATCCAATAAGATAATTGTAGACACACGCTACACACTATCGGCTCTACCAAAATAATTGTCTTTCTCCTCAACCTGAATTAACCCATGCGCTCTTAACTGAACATCACTAACTCTTCTCCAAGCTCTAATCCAAGGGCGCATACCGAAATGATAGGCACAACTCCAGAACCAATATAATATCTATCAGCTCTTCTAAATAAATACAGGAAACTGCTCCAGCTGAATAGCGACTACATAAATTCACTTCTAGTGATCATCAGACTCTACATCCATGAATGTAACATCACTAACATGTCTCCATCACATATCCAGCTGTGCAAGGATCTCTGATAACTGTATGGACAACCATTGACATAGCATTGTCTGTAACTCTGTCAGGAACACTGCTGACACAAGCTTCTATATAACTATCTATACTAATAGTTAACCTCTACGCTTGTGATATCATGCTGACAACATGTCCATGCCACATATAATGAAAGCTTACTGCATAAATCTTCCATGCATGTTGCTGACCATATGTTGTCATCAATGACAAACATACAGTCAACACTAGCTTGCTAGAAAATCTCCAACATCATTCCCACTGGGGTTTACTCTCTAATCAAGAGGTTCCCTAGTCAACATATCTTGTGTTATTGTGTTCATGTTGTGTATGTTTATCTTTATATGGTTGCTTCTTACATTGATTATATGGGTGAAATATATTAATGGTGATCAAAGTTGTATTTATCTGATAACTGATTCACCCTCCCCCCCCCTCTTAGTTATCTTGGTGGACTTTACTTTCTAACACCCTTCATCTTATTGGGTTCTCCTAATTAGATTTAGTCCAAAGGGGTCACATTTTAGGGCCCCTTCCAATGTATGTGTGAAAGTGGTGTTCCATCATTTATCAACATATTTTCCGCATTATAGTAACAATATCTAAATCAAATTTAAATTATTTTATAATGTTAAATACATGATTCCACATCACTTTGTTCGATTCAGATTGGGAACTATCATTTCATACTCACTAATTCCTTCACATTAAAATAACACTATTCACTTGTTTATTCTTTCTTTAAATGGGCATAACTACATGATTATGGATTCAAATCAAGTCAAATAAGAAATTCTATAATATAAATTTATGATTCCACGAGATATTATGTCATCAAAACATTAAAATTCTAACTTTCATACTTTTCTAATTTCACATATAAAACTAACAATATGGGCATCCTCCATTGATGGAGATCACAAATATTCAAAATTGATAATGATCGAAATAAAATACCAAGAGAATCTAGTGGTCTATATGCACCCAACAACTCAAAAATGTATTAAAAACACCATTATAATAAACCCATAAAATTATGGCAGCATACCCATTAAAACCCACATTGTTTTTACAAATTTAAAGCATACAAATTAAATGTGGACTCAAATCAAATTCTACAAAAAGGAAATATGTTTAAATTCATCCTACAAATCATTTGCAACATATTTCAAACAAAACTATAGAGAAATGAACAAGTTATGCGATACCCTACATCTCCTTCCTCCAAAGTAAAAATGCAAAGAACTTCCTACATACCAAACAGAATTGCAAATCCTTTGGATAGATTGTAGTCTTCAAATTCCTAATCCAATACAAAAAATCTCATTGCAATACATCCACAACCCATCACAAACTCCATTGTACAAAAAACAAGCAAGGAGAGGGGTTTTCCTCTCAAAAAATTGGCTAAGTATCGAATGAACTAATTTTCCTTTTATAAAATAAATTTATTGTTCACTTTTGGAAAATAATCAAATAAAATGCATTTTTTCTTCCAGAACACCCAATTTACACGCATTATGCAATTCCGATTAAAATGGGCACAAATATGCCATACTAAGCTCTTTCAAACTATCAAATAATCTCTTTTAAATATTCACTAAGCATATACATTGTAAAATCTAATTGGACATTAAATCATAGTTTAAATGTGCATACACTTTCTTTTCAACCTCGATTATTCCCAATAGCCCCAAACAACACTCAAACAATACTATATCATATAAAGTTTGTTTAACATTAATAACCATTAAACTATAAAAACCATTAATTAACCATTAAATCACAAAAAAATTAATTTAAACATAAACTTGCAATTGTAATAAAATTCCTACGAAACACATATAGACACAAAGAAACTCATTACGAGGTCTCTAGACATAGGTTCAAGGTCATGAAAAACTACAAATGGTGGTAGTCAGGTGTAATGTGGGTCTTGTAAATAGACAAATCATACTCAACTGAGAATGACGAGGCTAGGCTTAGGGGAAATTGGCCATTGTGCCATCCTTAAGTAATCCCTATTAGAGAAGTAGGTATGCTTAAACCTGCGGAGCCAAGTGGAATTGATTCTTGGTACCTATAAGCACTATAAAAATCCATATCAAGCATAACTTCTCATGCATATAAAATAGCCAATGCACATATAAAAATAGATAAAAATTTTGAAGTTATTGAAACGGAATTTTAACAATGTAATCATTGTTAAATGTGTTTGAATGCTATCATGCCACCTGTTTTGTATTACTTATCATTTCCAACATAGTAATAATAGTCTTGTATAATTACTTGCATTAAATAATGACATCGAATCATCATCAATATTATAATAATCAACTTAAGTCTAACATATGTTTCTAAATGCATTGGTTAGAATCTAATATCAATACATATGTTGTGACAGAGTTGGATTGGCACTACAATACATATTATTTGTCTAGATATAAAATTTAAAATGTTTTCCTCTTTGCACTAAATGAATTATTCATGTTCTCAAGGACAAAGAAGCCTAGGAAAGTTTGTGAAACATTCTATCTCTTTTTATCATCTAGTGGGCAGGTGTGAGGGTCACATGGAATGGGATTTCTCTTCATACCCATATAATTATAAAAATGTTGTTCAAATTCAAGGTATATTTATGATAAAAAGTATTTTGTGGTATATGGAAGCCATGAAATTTTGGCTTCTCTAGAATGGTTTTGGTTTTTGTAATGGTCTTTCAATGAATAAATAGAATATTCAATGATCTCCTATCTTTTAAGGGAAAAATTATCCCGATGAAGGGTGCTCCCCTTAATACCACAAACACATAACATAAATAGAAAAACAAAAACAATTTTCAAGAACAAAGAATGGGCTTCTTATTATCTCCATGAGTGTGGAATTACAAATTTTCAGAATTACAATATGCCTAGCACTGCCTAGACAACACTACGAGCCTTCCTTATAAAGGCAATTTTCCACCGCTTAAGAAGGTTCTAGAAATTTTAGCCCTTAAGGATGACCAACCTTACAATTATTTTATTTTTCACTTTATTACATTAGAGTTGGCTCAAAACAAATTTCAGAACTCAAAAGAAATTTTGAAGGAAATTCATTTTTCTTCCATTTCAGGTAGCCCAACTTCCAGAGACCATAAGTCATCACCTGTTGACCTGATTGGCTATTATGACCCCATTTCGAAAAGGGCGTGAAGTTCTCTACAACATTGGAATCACTCAAACTCCAATTAGCTGAATTTTTGACCCCGTTCAGAGCCTCTAAAGCCTTCAAAATTGAGTTCAAAGTTTATGTACCCAACCACCAATACCAAAAATTTGCAATATCTTCAAAACTAGACTTGATCTTGCAATGAAAATTTTCTAGTAGACTGATATGGCCAAAGTTAACCTCCAAGGAATAAAATAGACCATTCTGAGCTCAAACGAAAAACTTACTAAAATAGTAAATTTTCCAAAAATGGAAGCTTTGCACAAGATAGCCCTTATTGAAAAGAAACTAGAAATATTTTTGGGTGATGCAAGATTGACCTTACACCTAGGATGCTCCTACATCAAACACCCAGGGTAATTTGAGAGAAGTGACCCTATCACATCTCAGGTGTGCAGAGGAAAACCAAGATGGTTAACCTCCTCCCTTGTCAGCTATGATGAATCTTCTATAGGTCATCCTTTCTATTTGACCCAATATTACTCATATGTCTTGTTCCTTATGCTTCCACCAACACGACTATCCAATATATCCTTAATCTCCTTGATAGCTGAAGTAGTTGCTCGAATACTCCACTGTGCTTATGTGACTCCATCTTCAACACCCCCTTCATGATACTCTATTAGATCTGAAATGTTAAATACTAGTGAAATATTCAGCTCAGTAGGCAATTCTACTTTATAGTCATTTCATGAATCATGCTTCTTCAATATCTTACATGGCCCAAACTTCTTCATTTTCAGCTTGTTATATGTCCCTACTAGAAATCCTTCCTTCTACAAATGAACCATGACTTCATCCCCAACCTGAAATTCTTTATACCTCCTTTTCTCATCTTCCTTAGCCTTATACTACATTTTCATCTTTGTAATGTGCTTCCTTACCTCCTTATGGATGTTCTCAAATGTTCTACAAAATCCTCAGCTTCAACACTAATTATTTCTCCTTTGTCTATTTTCCTCAACTCAGAAGCATTTCTGGGACTACTTCCATATACAATTTGGAATGGTGATTTACCAATGCTCCTATTGATAGAATTATTGTATGCAAATTATGCCTATGGTAAAATAAAATCCCATCCTGTTAGCTTGTCTCCAACCAAACATCTCAACAAATTCCCTAAACTCCTATTCACTACCTATGTTTTTCCATCATTATGTGGATGATGTGATGAACTAAACTTTAAATCTGTCTTTAAATTCTTCCATAATGTGCGCCAAAACTATCCAGCAAACTTAGTGTCTTGATTTGAAACTATGCTCTTTGGCAAACCATGTCGTCTCACCAATTCTTTGAAAAACAATTTTGCTACATGAATAACATCATTAGTCTTCTTGTAGGGAATGAAATGTGCCATCTTCAAAAAAATTTCAACCACCACAAAAATTGAATCATGTCCCCTTTGAGTCCTTGGTAAACCAAGAATAAAGTTGATACTAATATCCTTCCAAGTCTTATCTGGTATAGGTAATGGCTGATACAACCTTGTATTCTATTTTTCTCATTTTTCTATTTGACATACTCTGCAACTCTATACAAACTTCTTGACATCATGTTGCAACTGGGGCCAGTAATAATTCTGACTAACTAGACCAAGGGTTTAATCACGACCAAAATGTCTAGCCAATCCTCCGCTATGCTTCCCCTTGATGAGATTATCCTTCATATAAATTTGTGGAATACATAGCTGATTCCCTCTGAATAGCATACCATCCTAGATGATGAAGTCCAATCACTTCATTCTGTCTAGAGTAACAGGTTATGTACAAGCTTTCCAAGCTTCACCAAAATCAAGATCCTCTGGATACAAACTCTTGAGTTCCTTGAAACCAACCACCTCAATTTGCATCTCTGTCAACAAAATTTGTCTTCTACTAAGAGCATTTGCAACCCTATTAGACTTTCCACTCCTATGTTTCAAAACAAATTTGTAACTCTGCAAAAACTCAACTCATTTCAAATGTCTTCGATTCAACTTTCCTTGGCTATTCAAATATTGTAAAGCTTGATGATCAGTATACAAAACAAAATCCTTAGGAAGAAGATAGTGTCTCCTCCTCTTTAATGCATGAACTATAGCATAAAATTCTTGACCATAAAGAAAATATTTTCTCTTGGCATCATTTAACTTCTCATTGAAATAAGCAATAGGTTTACCTTCTTGGCTCAAATAAGCTCCTATTGCAGTACCACTAGCATCACAGTCTACTTGAGACACCTTATTAAAATTTGGAAGTGCTAAAATAGGTTTTTCTGTAACTTTTCATTTCAACCATTTAAAACTCTTATCTGCCCCAGTAGTCCACTTAAACTATTTCCTATCCCCTCTCATTGTTTCAGCCAAGGGCTCACAAATACTGCTAGAACTCCTGATAAATTTTCTATAAAAGCTAGCCAAACCATGAAAAGATCTTATCTCAGTAGCACTCCTTGGGGTAGGCCATTCAAGGATAGCCTTCACTTTCTCTGGGTCTATTTTTAGACCTTTAGTTGAAACTACAAATCCCAGATACACTAACTCTTTCTTAAAAAAACTACACTTCTTCAAATTAATCGAAAATTTCTCTTGCCTTAGCTTCTCAAATACCCTACGAATATGCATTATATGCTCATCCAATGTCTTACTGAAGATCAAAATATCATCTAGGTAAACAATGAAAAAATTACCCAAGAATTCTTTCAGTAGCTCATTCATGAGCCGTGTGAAAGTGCTTGGTGCATTGTTTAGCCCAAAAGGCATGACTAACCACTCATAAAACCCTTCCTTTTTATTGAAGGTAGACTTCCATTCATCTCCTTCTCTGATTTGAATCTGATGATATCCACTCTTTAGATCTATCTTTGAGAAATACATAGTTCCACTCAAACAATCCATAATATCATCCATCCATGACAATGAAAACCTGTACTTGATTTTGATCTTGTTGATAGCCCTAGAATCTGTACACATACTCCATTATCCATTCTTCTTTTGTGCTAATACTATTGGTACAACACATGCACTCAAACTCTCTTGAATCAATCCCTTTTGCAAAAACTCTTGTACTTGTCTTTTCAACTCTTCACTTTCTGCTGGTGTCATTCTATGTGCTGCCTTATTTGGAAAACTGGCTCCTGGAATCAAGTCCATCTGATGACTGATCTTCCTTATAGGTGGTAGTCCATCAGGCACATTATCAAATACAATATCATAAAACTCATTCAACAAGTCTGCAACTTATATAGGTACATATTCTACTTCCTCTTTACCAACTTTTGGAATTAAAGAAAAACACATATTCTCATGCCTCATAACCTCTAATAATTTTCTTCCATCAACAAAAAATATTCTTGCAACACTACATACCTTTTCTCTATGTCCTTCAATGGCTTTAGCTTATGTGGCACTCTATCCTTTGTCAGGGAATAGGTATTTTCATGACCATCATGTACAACACATCTGTCAAAATGTCACAGCCTACCCAACAACATAAGACATGTATCCATGGGTATGATATCACATAGTACCTCATCATGGTATCCACCAATCCTAAACTTTACTAGGCATTGTTCATTGACCATGACCTTGTGGTCATCCTATACCCAGGTGATCCAGTATGGATGTGGGTGTTTCTGCCTTTTGAGATTCAACTTTGTGACCATCTTTTCTGACACCAAATTGTTAGTGCTTCCACTATCAATAATCACATCACAACACTTATCCTCAAACTTGCACCTAGTGCGAAACAAGCTCATCCTTTGCTTAGGTTCATTCTCACCACTCATCAGGACTCTTCTATTAATTAAAATTTCTCCTCTTTCATCATCTTTAGAATGTGATGATTTTTCATCTTCATCTACATGTGCAACTCTAGCCTAGCCTTCAGTTCTCCTATATGTCCTTCCTTAGTATTGTGGACATTCATATGCCCTATGACCTTCTTCTCCACAATGAAAACATGTTCCACGAAAGTCTCCTCTTCCTAATCCTTGTCCTCATCCTCTTCCTCTTTGATCTCTATTATTTTGATCTTAGAAATAATTGAAATTGTTTCCTCTTTAATTTTGACTACTACTAGCCTCATCTTTCTTTTTCTAATCTTCATTTAAGCCTCCATAATATTTTCCACTAGATCTTCCACCACAACCTCTTCTACTTTGTCTGCTTTCAAACTTCTTTTCCAAGTTTTCCTCTAATTTTAGGGCAAACAAGTATACCTCTTCAATACTATTCATTCAGACCAAATTCAACTCCTCATGAATACTCGACCTCAACCTATTAAGGTAACATGAAGCTTTCTCCTTATCAACTTTTGCATGGCCCTTTCTGATGAGGATTTGATAGAAATCCTTTGTATACTCCTGAATAGATCTCCTTGCTTTCTTCAAACCTTGCATTTTCTTTAGTATATCAAGCTCGTAATAAAAAAGAATGAACTTTTTCTTCAATTTATCTATCATCTAATCTAATCTTGTGATTTTCTCATTTCCTCTTCTATTTCTCTCTAATTGAATCTCTTGCCACCAAATCTTTGCATGACCCTTCAATTTGGCCTTCAAAAAATTGACCCTATTAGGATCCTCGATATACTCATACTTGAAATATTCTTCTAATTCATTGATCCATTCAATCAACTCTTCTGGGTTAAGATTTCCATAAAATGTAGAAACCTCAATCTTAGGTTTTTTCCCAATCTTGGAAATGGCCCGAAAAATTGCTTCTTCCTCTTGGTTTAGAATTTTGTCTTCTCCTTCCTGATTAGTATTTCCTTCTTCTTTTGATTCATACTCACTTTCATCTATGACTATAAGATTCATTCCTCTGTGAATCTCTTCTTGCAATGCTCACACTTGTCTCTAGAGGGCTCTAACCTCAGGTGACACACCTCCAACTCTTCCACCACATTCCCTTCGTGGAGGCATTTTTGTACTTATCATTGAAACCCTAAACCATAGTCCTGGTGCAAACTTCCACATAGTTAGTGATCTACCTACACACTTAGGAACTCCTATGATACCACTTGATGAAGGGTGCTCCCCTTAATAACACAAACACAACATAAATAGAGAAACAACAACAATTTGCAAGAACAAAGAATGGGCTTCTTATTATCTCCACAAGTGTGGAATTAAAAAATTTTAGAATTACAATATACAAAGACCCATAGGCATTTTCCTTACAATATTTTGTAGGACAAAGCCTCGAATCATTACCCAAAACTGCCCAACACTGCCTAGACAACACTACGACCTTCCTTATATAGGCAATTTTCCACCGCCTGGGAAGGTTTTTAGAAATTTTAGCCCTTAAGGCTAAACAACCTTAGAATTATTTTATTTTTTATTTTATTACATTGGACTCAGCTCAAAACAACTTTCGGAACTCAAAATAAATTTTGAAGGAAATTCATTTTTCTTCCATTTCAGGTAGCCCAACTTCCGGAGACTATAAGTCATCACCCATTGACACAATTGGCTATTATGACCCTATTTCAGAAAGGGCATGAAGTTCTCTACAATTCCTAACTCACGCAAGTTCTTATCAATTGAAGTTTTGACCCCATTTGGAGCCTATAAAGCCATCAAAACTGAGTTCAAAGTTTCTGTACCCTGTTGCCAATACAAAAAAATTTCAATATCTTCAAAACTAGACTTGATGTGGCAATGAAACTTTACTGGAAACTTGATATGACCAAAGTGAACCTCTAAGGAAGAAAATAGGCCATTCTAAATTCAAATGAAAAACTTACTAAAATAGTAAATTTTCCAAAAATAGAAGCTCTGCACAAGATAATCCTTATTGAAAAGAAATAAGAAATATTTTTGGGTGATGCAAGATTTCCCTTACACCCAGGATGCTCCCGCATCACATCCTCTTGCAAAGACACCTTGGGTTCATGCTTTTATATTTTTCAAAAAAGGAACTAAAATAACTCAAGACTTTTTTCTAGAATTATATGGAGTATCCTTTCCTAGAATGAAGCCCGGACCAAGTTTTATCTTTCTAATGAGACTATGAAACTTTTGGTATAATTATTGGGGGCATCCCAATCAATATGATTCACAAAATTTATATCAATTCATATAAACCTTGGTGGAAAGACTAGAAGTGGTATCTAGAGACTTCTTTTTAGAATTACTAAGCCTTAATGAGAATACTACTTACTCTCTCTTCATTTTCCCATGGTGCCCACCTTAAAGCAATAGTGGCATTTATAGTCACTAATTTTTGTTTGGCAACACATATGTCACACCATCTAGTTGATAGATCTGGAGCCAAAATTTGATCACTTTTCTTATTGTATTATCTTTCCAGGTCTCACCATTAGCTCCAAGTTAGCCAATTTGGAAGTCTCTAACTCTTAGTGTCCCTTTCATGGACATAGAGAATCTCAAAAAAAAAATTAGGTTTTTTTCCAAAGCCATAACTTTGTAAGAAATTCAAGCCATAACCTTTTTGTTGGGATATGGTTCTTTTAAGTGATTAACCTCACATCCCCTAAAAATTCACTTAGCTTTTACATGCTTTTAGGGTAAAGAAATTATTTAGTATATTGAAGGATTGAAATTCTACTATTTTTCCAATTATTCTAGATGTATTATCTATTGTTTGGTACTTGTTTAACCACAGAAAATGTTTTTCCCTCCCAACCATAGACAATACATGATTGTCTCCATGGATCACTTGAATATTCAATCTAAAAGAAGATGTGAATTTTAGTGAATTGAATCTATTCTTCTAATATATTCAGTTTGTTCTTATATATTGATATACTCAATGATATTGATATTCTCTTCTTTTATTTGAACTCCTCTATTATTTAATGATGTTCTAGAATGAAAGAGATCATACTTCGTATGTGTGTATGTGTGTGTGTGTGTGTGTGTGTGAGGTACCCTTTCACCAAGGGTCATCCCTCTATGAAAGGACATTTCTTATTCAAGAAGGTGGCGGACTTGGCTTAGTTGGCTTTACAAACACTTAATAATCGATAGGCCTAAAATATGTAAGGCCAAAGTTCAATAAAGCATTTGATGTAATCATCCCCCATGAAGACTCACAGAGATACACATGTCAACACTCCCTCTTATCTAGGGAGGATTCCTTTCTCATATCTGTTCCATGGAATAACATCCATCATGGCTACTCCCATAGGGTGGAACAAAGTTTATCAAAAAAGAAATCAATGTGATGACATCCATTATGGCTATACCCATGAATGGAAATGAATATAAACATAAGTGCCCACTAAAGAGTCACTAAATGTGATGTTGTCATCTCATCATGATGGTCACCGTGGCTACTTTTAGAGAGTGATCAAATACAAGAGATGTTTCCATGGAGTATCTCAACATGTCATTCACCTTGGCTACTCCTAGAGTGTGGATCCACCATGGCTTCTCCCAAAGGGTGGAACAAGGCCTTTCACCTCAAATTTCTCTATCATAGATAAAGATGCATTATCAAGGGTTTGCACCTCAAACTTCTCTCTCTTAGAGAATAATGCATTAACAAAGGATTAATGATGATGTGGCTCCCTTCGAAGTTCAGGATCTTCCATCAATCTCTTGACCTCCTTTTCCAAGGTCGCCTCAAATGGTTTTTCATCTCCCTCTGAATGTTAAATCCTCCTCTTTGAAGAAACTAATCACAATCTATATAGACTCTTCCTCTTTGAGAGATGTCTCAACTCAGTCCTTAAGGAAATTGGGGTCAGGCCCCTCTCTTTGCAATTTGAAGACAATCATCCCAATGTCATGCCTAGCTGCCAGAAGATTCACTTCTAGATGTGCAAAAAGAATCTAGAATTGATCATTCTCTCTATGAAAATTTCAAATAATTATATATTTGGACATATCCCACACTCAGATACTTGTATCTTCATAATTTGAAATAATAATGTCTTTTCCTGCATGGACAACACACAACACATACTATGGTTTCTCCTAAACCTATCCAAAGTAGTTAAAGAAACAATCAACACCTAAAGACACCTCATAAAAACACTCCAAAGATCCAAAAACATCATACGCTTCAAAATTAATATTTTTGGTCTATTAATAAGTGACAACAATAGAAAATTCAAAATCCAATTTAAACTTCTTCTAGGCATTTAAACCTACTCTTTATGCACTCAACTTCTCCTAGCAACCTCCAATGGTCTAATATATATGTACTTATGAGTATAGTGTTCAAATTGTAGGGGTGGCTAGTTTAGAATGTTCATACACATGATAATCTTCATTGATTCAATAGAGTATTCACACTCTAAACAACAGTGCTAGAGGAAGCTTTGTAGGACTTCTATCAACCCATTCTTTCTCCTCCTCAAGGATTAGATTCTCCATCAAATTATCATTGATATGAATATTAGAATTGAATAAAGGTAAAATGGAATCACCACTATTCAAATGTGTATGTTGTGTGTAATGTATGGGGGAAATATTAGATCCACTCCTAAATCCAAATTCCCAAAGGAGAGATCCAATTTGATCAACCAAACGGTTAATACACAATCAAATCAATCTATGGAGAATATGAAAGAGAGAGGAAAACCCTATATTTCCCTATGGTAGAATTGAAGTGTTTAGAATTTGAAATAATTGAAATGCAAGTACTAACCTCAAATTAGGGAAAATCTGGAAAATGCCAATTTTTGATGTCTATGTGTACTTTCGAGCAGATCTGCAACCTATTTCGGACTGGAAATCCCAACACAAAGAAAACCTAGAAATATTTTTCCAAGATGAGATCAAGTCAACTTTGACCCTTATAAAAGGTCAACGGCTAGATTTTTTGTTTGAAGGTCGATTCTGACTTTTTTCATAGATCTCAGAAGCTCACCGAAAAGGGTAGCCAAATTCGCTCTCAGATCCAAAATCCGACACCTATACCTGTAAGAAAATGGGTGTTTTTGTTGTATGGGGGGTTTGCCTTGGTCAAACCCCAATTTAGGAATTAACCTTGAAATTGAATTGAAATGTAGTGTGCATAAACAAAGCAATTGGAACAATTCACCTCGCTTATGTTGAAGTCCTTGTAGAGGATTCGAATCCTCAAATCCACAAGTAGGAATGCTTCAATGGATGTAGGATGTCTCCAATCAATGGAAATTGATCTTCAACACCAATCTTGAATGGATCTTTGCATATGAGAAGGCTTGAATGAATGTAGAAGGATGGATCTTCAAGGGGGCTCCAAAGAGATTGAATCCTTCAATGGCTAATAATGGATCTCCTTGATGGATGAATGCTTGAACACTTGAATGCTTGAAGACTTTCTTGAATTGTTTAATTATAGCTTGCACTTGAGATCTTTAGAGATTGCAATTTCTTGAGATGAGATGTGATTGCAAAACTTGATGATCAAAATGAGAGAGGAAGGCCTCCTTTTACAGTGAATTAGGGAACAATCCTCTAGAGGGGCCACCTTGGAGAATTAAATCAAATTAGGCCCTAACCTTTATAAAATACACCTATATTAAGTTAAATTAGAGGATTTACCATTTTGAAACCCGAAATAGCCAACCCGGAGGCCTGAAAACAAATATCCCCAAAACTTGATACTTGGAAATCAAGGAATTTGGAGATTTGAAAGAGGGGGGGAAAAATCAAGGTTGGGACTGACCTAGTCAGGATAAAACTCAATCCTAACCTAGTTAGGATTGACCTAGATCCTAACCTATTTAGGATCTACCTTGATTCTGACCTTGTGGGCCCAGATCCAGCCAGAATTAGGACAGGAGATCCCGCAGATGCCTAGAGACCTAGAAATGATACCAGAATGGGACTGAATGTCAAGGATAGACATAAAATCCTATGATGACTATGATGAAGGCCAGGAGAACCTATTTCTAAGTCCTACCTAGAAAATAGAGTCATGAGAGAGGGAAATTAAGGAGAATCCTCAAGATCCTAACCCTAATTTGACCTAGAATGAAGAAGATAAGTGCAAAAATGAAGAAAGTGGGGAGAAAGCCAAATGCATGAAAAGACCCAATCAAGGTGCTTAACATGACCCCAGACCACTTACTCAGAGGGGTAAATTCTCTTATCATGGAAGTGATTCCATTTTAAGATGATACATTAAGCCCCCACTTTAGCGGGAGTATGGACTCGATGCAAACTCTTGGTAAAGGAGATCAGAATGAAAAGATAATCTTATCATAATCCAAGGGACAAAGGGAAACCTTAAGCCCTCGTGGACTCAAGTATTCATTGACTCCTAGATTATAATAAGAGAGACATCTCTAGAGAGAGAAATAAGGTGTGATTACCTTGCCCAATGAGAACTTGTGTCTCATTGTGAACCACACAAGAGAACAGCGCAACTGGAAAGATGGAATTGAACTACCTAGTGAATGTGGCTACTCGCTAGTCAATCCATCAAGGATTCACCCTTAGGAATATTCTATTCCTTAAGAATAAAATCAAAATATATGTATATTTGAAATTAGAGGGATCAAGAGATCCTAAAATATAAATCCATTCTTTAAGGAATAGTTACTAATCCAAAAAGGGAGAAAAGGTATCTTGAA
This sequence comes from Chamaecyparis obtusa, assembly GCA_027943335.1. Lineage (NCBI taxonomy): Eukaryota > Viridiplantae > Streptophyta > Pinopsida > Cupressales > Cupressaceae > Chamaecyparis > Chamaecyparis obtusa. The sequence goes on along the minus strand of BSBK01004923.1, from coordinate 638,961 downwards.
AAATATGTGCGTATCAAAAAGTGTGTGTGTGCAACAGGTGAGCAGAGCATATGCCTCCACATTAAAGTCATTGCTAACACTTTAACAGGAGCAATGGCTTTAATGGAAACATAAACAACTCTACTAATTACGTTTCCATGTCAAGATGCCCCCAGACAAAGACAAATCAAGGGAAATATCACAAAAACATATAGAGAACACAGAAGGGATCTACCTACCATGAGGTTAGTATGATGATAAGATAATATATATATATATATATATATATATATATATATATATATATATATATATATATATATATATATATGATATTATTGCAAATGAATTGACATCATTCCCCAAAGAAAGTAAAACTATGATCACAAAGGAGGAAATATCACATAAGATATACAAAGGAGTATCTTTTCCAACCGTGACATGGAGACCAAAAAGAATTAGTGCTACCATATCTTGAATCCAAGCAGATTACACAAGGAAACATTTACGAACAATAGCACAATTACAACATAACATTGAACAACACATAGAAGAATAGAGATACATATAGAAGAATTTGAACAACAGTTTTGAATCCTTTATCACCTTGCACCAACTGAATAACAAGGATCATATAAAATACTCTAACAACATTTAGCAAACACATTATGGGAGAAACATAGTATAGCAAGAAAACACACAACAAAGCTACCACAAAGAACAAGTCGATCAAGCATGCCACCTACTCTCCCCATCTCATTGTATATCATTTAGGGAAGGTGGGTAACTCATAAGAGGGACTACATCCAACATAGTAGGAATGATAGCCAGTTCCAAACAAGGATCCTCTTGAGAATTACAATGTTTGACACTAGGTGCAAGAGTTAATTGTAATGAAAGCATATTAGGTAAATGAATGTCAATCTAAATAGTCTCATATTCATCATTAACATCATCAGAATCATCAAGAGTATCTTGTTCATCCAAATTAATCAAAATAGGATCTAAGATATGAATAGAATCATCATAATCATGCATATGAACATCATCATTAGTAACAACCTCTTCTAAGACATCATGCATAGGCTTATCTGAGGCGGGTAGAGATCCTGGAAGAATAGAATTATGAGCTTTAGCATGAGCACATCACTTTTTACGGCGTTCATTAGTAGATTGATTGCATTTTGATTTATTTGAAATAGATTGAGAACTAGGAGGAACAATCATAGGATCCTTCAAAGGTTCTTTAGGAAGATCAATAGGATTATCAACAATAGGAGAAACAATCACAGGATCTTTGATAGGTTTGGTAGAAAGAACTTGATTAAAAAAACTAGAAGTCATAGTTACAGGAGGTATAGAAGGTGTAGGCAAAAGACCATGATTAAGATCCATACGAGGTATGCTTAATTCAAGAATCTTACGATGTTTATAAGCTTGATATGAATGAAAAAGATTATCAGGTCGAGGAGGACATGAACTAGGTAATGAAGGCCAAAAGAAATCAAGAGCATCACAATCTCTAGGCCTAGAAGGTTGATATAAACTATGATTAATCATCTTCACTTCTTCATCATGAATGAACTTAAGAAACTTATGGATAGGTGAAGCAATAGCATGCATGGCATTCAACCAAGGAAAACATATCTTAATTGAAATTGATCAGAAGTAGGAACAACAACAAGGGAAGTGTTCATAATTTTCCCACAAAGTTCAACTGGTAAAGTAATAGAACCAAAAGATGGATAAAGAAAACTATTACAAGTTTGAATCCACACATCTAATGTATCATAAGAATCACATTGTAAGCTTTTCATAAAAATATTTTCTTCAGTACTAACATTGACTAAGGATGTAGGATCAAAAAGAAAACCACGAGTAGGTATCTGAGAAATCCTAGCAGCAATGTAAAGGGGACCATCAGGAGACTTAATAGTCTCAAAGTCATCAAAGGTAATCAAGAGTTCCCGAGGTCATTTATTCTTAGGTTGTTGTCGAGGTTTAGGTTGAGTTTTTAGTTTAGGTTTAGGTTTTGGTTGAGGTTGAGATTGAACTTGAGATTGAATCTGAGGTTGAGGTTGAGGTTGAGGTGGAGATACAGATTGACCAACATGCTCCACTTGATTAACACCATGATTGAGATCATCCATCTTTGAATCATACACTATTTCCATAGCAGATGGCTGAGCAATTGTATTAGTATCATGTGTAGGTAAAGGGTTCATATAGATTTGAAGGTTTTGATTAGGAGGAGAGACATATTTGTTCCCGCTACCATCAAGATTATCAACAGATAAAGCCTTAGAACCAATTAAGTCTTGAACCTTATGTTTTAAAGAATAACATTTCTCAGTATCATGACCATTCTGATGATGATATTGACAAAAAGAATTTTGATCAAAAGATTTAGAGGCAATCATAATAGGTAAAAGAGGACGAATAGGAGGTAAAGTAATCATATTAGTAGCTAAAAACCTATTCATAATAGCATGTAAAGATTCAAAAAGAGGAGTAAATGTATGATTTAATCAAAAAATAGTGGATGCAAAAGTGGCATTGTGAGATGCAACAACAACTTGATCAACAACTGCATTCGCTTGTTCATTTATCTTGACATAGTTGTTGAATTTTTTAAATTTGTTTGGATTAGGAGCAGCATCACTCTTATCAACTGGAATAGGATCCATTGGAGTGTTGCTCTCAAATTGACTCACTTGTAATTGATAATGATGAAGCGTTGCACAAAGTTGTTGAAAAGAGGTAAATTTAGTAAGCAAAATCTTATCTCTAATATGCTTTTGCAAATTTGAAATAAACATATGTTGAATATCAATATCAGGAACATGATAGGAAATCTAAGCATACAAATGCTTAAATCTACCAATAAATTTAGTTAATTTCTCTTTATCACTTTTTTTACAATGCATTAAATCACTCAAAGACACTTGCAGGCCAATGTTGTTTTGAAATTGTTGAATAAAGGCATTATCAAGTTGTGGAAAGGAATCAATGGAATAAGGAGGCAAGGAACAATACCATTGTAAGGCCTTGTCATGGAAGGTTCTAGCAAATAGTTTGGCTAAAATCCTATGGTCATGAGCATAATCACTACAAAGGATTTGGAATGTTTTTACATGATGAACAAGATCTCCTTTTCCATTATAATTCTCAAGATGAGGCATCTCACCTTGTCAAGGAACAGGAGTACGAATAATGTTTCAGGACAAGGGACTTCCCATGTCACATGTAGGAATACTAAACTTGTTTTGAGTTAAGGAAGCAAGTTGTTGTAAGGATGATACAATTTGAGCCAAACTGATAACTGTTGAATCATTAGAGGAAATAGAAAGAGTAGCAACATTAGACACACTAGGTAAAGTGTAAGAAGCTGCAGGAATAGAAGACACAATTGGAGGAACACTAGGCACTACAGTTGGAAGTGAATTGGAATAAGTAAAAGGAACATTGTGATATGAAGGTTGTGATATAGGAAGGGACATAGGAGGAACACTAGAGGGAACCATCATAGTCACCAAAGAAGGAGTATAGGTAAGAATACTAGGTAAAGGATTAGAAGGAGGTTCAACACTAGTGATAGGAGGAATCAACCCTAAATCTTGAGCTTCTTGAGCTAAAGGTTTAACATTTGAATGCACAAGGTGAGTAATAGCATGCAAGAGGTTAACACCTTAATCACTATCATGAAGAACTTTCTTAAGAGCCTCTATAGCTTGAATAGAATCTTGATTATGGTTTTCTTGAATAAGCCAGTTACCCATTTTATCAAGTTCAGTGGAAAGTTTTTGGACTTGTCCAGGAGGAACTCTTAAAGCGTCATCCTCATCATGAGATGAGTGAGAATATTTTTGCTCCATTGTAGGATTAGAATCATGAAGAATCAAGTTATCATTCGGGATCCTAAGGAAAGGAGAAGAAGATTCAAGATCAAAGGTACCCATGAGTCTACGACTTCTTCGAACCA